>SEMN01000054.1:0-67500 GCA_005408345.1 Macquaria australasica | reverse complement strand
CACTGTCCTCACTGACAGTCGAAGTCATTGTCGTTTACAACAATGGTCATTTCAGTCATTTTTATCCACCTCTTTGATCCACCTTTACATCTTAGAAAACGAAGAAATTAAGGTTTGACTTATACACATGATGAAAGGCAAGACATCCCGGTTTATCTAGCCTCTTAGCTTCCTGTAGCTGCACAGGCTGTTTAATGTTCTGTATATCGGTGTATTATGTAGGTATAAGTGTAATATGTGTGAATGTTTCTTCGTCTATTATATCTTTTAAATTGTGTATTTTATTTCCTATTGTACAATCAAATAAAACGGTATTCACCTCAAATACTAAACTGTTGAAGCAATACTTACTAATACATTAACTGAAATGTGAAATGTTTACCTGAGGATTTAATGATGGAGGATGTTAGACTAAAACAGTAGGTGGAGATGCATACTTGTTGCTTTGCATACCGTGTTAATTTTACATAGTTACAAATAAATCTTAAACATGACAGGATACTTCCCCCTTTCCTGAATAATAATAAAAAAAGATGAAAGATAATATTCTGTTGAAATCACACAGTGAGATCTCCTGACTAACTGCACTGACTTTAACAATGCCTGTTGCTTGATTTTTGTAGCATTCATTTATATTATTTTATGCAATTTTGAACTCAGGGTCTTATAAACAAGCAATTTCCTGTATGTGAGCAGACAGTTGTCTGGTCCACTGTGTGAATGTAAATAACCAGATACTTACTTTCTTCTACAGTTTAACACTTGCAGAGAAAAGACAAACTAATTCTAAGAAAATCCACAGTTAAACTCCTTGAACAAAGACAAAACATGCTATACGTGCCATACATTTATAAAATTTATTCACAATCCATCATGCATAGTTTGTCAGCAGCAATGACTTAATCTATTTAATATTACCAGTAAAATAAATAAGTCTTGGTTACAGCTGGAAATAGCTTTCAAAATTCAGTAAATATATTTAAGTTAAAACATGAATAGCTTACGATGTGTTTCACACATTGTCTTACAGCTTTACATGTATGTAAAAGACACAGTATGGAATCACAAAGCTTTCAGATAGTGTAACTCTGATAAGGCACTTGTTTACAGTATATATCTTTGATTCATAACACTGAGTCTTTGGTCAGTTTCGATAGCTTCTGAGTTTGGGCTTTCACTGCTCCATACTGAGTCCAGCTCCAGTCCTGCTCCTGGAGAGAGAACAAACATTACTACACATACTGTTCTTCATCTACTGAACACATTCATGCCTTGACCTCAAACAGGTGAACCTCCATGATCTAGTAAAGACTGTTTGCAAGCATGAACACACTCCCTCACACCTGTATACCATACCATGACACTGTGCTCCATCTCCTGGGTGGCGTCTTGCAGCAGAGAAGTTAGCTGAGTCAGATAACGCTGATTCTCATCCAGTAATTGATGAACAGTTTCACTGGAAGAGACAAAAGACTCTAAATTGACTGTACAAATAAATATGTTTTCATGTGTGTGTTAGCCTTGTGATAATCTTTTGGGACTTTAGGGCTCCGTATTATTGTGTTCAAGTCAATAGTAATTGCAGAGATTATGAGTCCTGCTTCTACAATCTACAAGACTTTGAGGTGCATGGGGTGACCTCTTGTGGCAGCTTTGTGACTTGTACAAAACCCAGCAGCTGGTTTCAAGAGATCACTCAACTCGTTCTGACAAGCGTACATTTATACTTGTCTTCTAAACTGCAGATAAGCTAATGACAGAGAAATAGCCACATGATGTTTTAGTGAGGTTATTCCGTTCACCAGTGTTCAGATACAATTGTAATATATACTGTGGCAGAGAATTGTGACTTGTACAGATCTCACCTGTCGGTGGGTCGTTGCATAAGTGACTGTGAGGGAGAATTGCTCTGGGCCTAAACACACAACCACACACTGTATTAGCTACATTATTATTAGACTTGTACATTTAAAACTGTATTGCAGAGCTTCAAGCTCCTAAAACATCACTGATTTTCTGTAGTGACATTTGTTATATACTCACACAGGCAATCTTAAGGAGGTACCAGAACTCTTTCTGTCTCTTCATTTGCATCTGAATCACTGCTGCCTCTGCAGTTTTTGTGTTTTCTACTGCTCTTTCCAACTTAGGGAACAAATCAAGGATGCGCCGCTTACACACCAGAATTGTGCTACAGAAAAAGAGAAAGATGGCGGAAACCACAAATGACACACAGGGAACAGACAAATGAAAACTTAGATGTGCTGAACTTTGCATGGTTGAGAGTGTGTGTGCGTCTGTTTTGACAGATGCTTGTGGATAGATCACCTCAGGTGAGTGTACATGTCTTTCAGCACTCGGTCCTGGTTCTGAACTGTTTGGAGAATGGTCTTCACCATGTCTGAGCTGTCACTGTAGCCATGTGGAGGGTCAGGACCTGTACCAACACATGCCCTCATGATCATCCAAGTACTAACATCGGACAGTCATGTAAACACATACTACATGCCATACAGGCACACAGTTGTTCAGTGAATGCTTCTGCACATCTTGCCAGGCATTTATTGCACATATTCATTTGCTATACAACTGAATTGTATCCATAGCAACAAGCATTATCAGATTCCACAGCACTGTAATTGGTTATGAACATATAAAAGCAGGAGCCCCTATAACAGTCATGTCTACTATTTTAAATGTGTAATGAATCGTACTAACTTTTGCATTTAGCTTTCAGTTGCTTGTAGAGTTCAATAGCCTTTTCCTCACTGATAAAAAGACAAAGAGAGAGAGAGAGTTAACTTGAGCATACCACAGTTATTTTTAAAGGATAAGTTCACACTTTTTCAAAGTCTGTTTTAAAACAATAGTCAGGTCCCAGGTCAGGTGATGGGGGACAAAATCCACAGTCGTCATTCCATTCAAACATATATTCTAAAGTTTATCTGATGTTAATATGAGGCTTCAGCAGTCTGTTTAGTACCAAATTCCATTGTGTTACCCGGACAGTGTTTCCTTGCTTAGCTGCAGCAGAAGGACAGTAACACAAAGTGCCCCCCATCACTTCCATTGAAACCACTTTAGCAATGGATTTCTTAACGGCCAGTATGAACAGAAGGAATGACTACAGCAATCAAACAATGTTCCAAAGTACATATGAGCACCTGATTATTGTTTTAAGACAGACTTGAATGTGAACCTGTCCTTTAAGGAAATGATAATAGTGTAAATATAAGAGAGATACGGACAGCTGTTCCATTACATCCCCCTGTCTCCTCGCAAATGGACTCCTCTGCAACTCCACAATCTCAGAATGTAGAGCCACTATCTCTTCATCCAGATACCCCACATCTGCAACCTACGGCAGAAAACACCATTAGCATGTACTGTTTTTAAATAACTGCAAGTAAGTTTGTGTAGAATTACTTTGAATTACTATACAACTAATAATAACTGCCCTACCTTCGTAAACCCATCGGCCTTCTCTTCATTTTCCTGCCAGGTCTTCAGCAATTTTTCAGAAGCTTAAGAAAAATGCACAACAGCAGATAGCTCACTTAAATCTTCAGTGTGATTTTACAAATGATGTATCACAGCAGGAGATTAACATCCACTCACAGATGCCGGTGTTTCTCTGCTTGGTGTATTGCTCAAGGTCGTGCTGGATGCTGATTTTAAAAAAAGCCAGTTTGGCTTGGAGCTGCTGCGACTGGGAGAACAGCATGTTCTTGTACCGTGTTAGGTTGGTGTTGTAACGCAGCAGACTCAGCCTACACATACACAAACACAAGGTAAGGATGTTTCAGTGTGTGAGTGTGTGTACAGGTATGTGTGTGTGTGTGTGTGTTTGTGCACTTACATGGCAGCCCTCTGTCCCTGGTACAGGCGAATGTAGTCCTCTTTCAGTCCGCAGATGTAGCTGACTGCTTCCCCCCACACCTTTCTCAGTGCAGACAGTGGGAGCTGTGTCTTAGTCTCCCTCACTGAGACAACACATACGTTCACAAAAGACACGATTCCCACATTAACTTGGACAACAAATTCAAAGAATGTGCTATAACTTTCAAAGTATTTTGGGGTAAAAACATAAACAAATATCCTCCACTCAAACCAGTCTTAATGACAGGTGTAAACTGAGAAGGAACTATCAATCCTGCACACTGTTGATCCCTTTTATTCACTTTATCTACTTAACAAAATTTTTGCCAGTAGATCTTCAGCAGGTAAGACTCTTCCCTGCTGAAGATCTACCATTTTCTGGTTTTATTAGTCATGTCAAGTCAAGTCCCTCATTTTAAAAATGTGACAATACTAAGCGTTGGGAAAAGTCCAGAGAGCTGAGGCATATTCATGATTTGGGTGTTATCCGTTCATTTTAAAAATCAAGTTTTATCAAATGAAAAAAAAAAAAAAAAGCCAAATGAAACCCTCCAGAGAGACAGCGGGATTAATTAAAGAGTAACTTTTAGAACACCATTTTACAGCTCAATATACACTGTACAGTTACATATCTCACCTATAAAGTTGACACTGTCTGGCAGAGGTCTGGCAGTCAGCGGTCCAGAGTACTTGGTCAGGCTCTTATCAAACAGGAAGACAATGGAGCTGTCCCAGCCTCGCTGAAAGCAGAGAACAAATATCACTGTGGATACTATAGTGTGTGTTAGTGGAGGTTCGCTCACTGGTAAAGTCTAGTTTATGCTGAGGTTCAGATTTGCAGATACAATTTCTTCCAGAGGAGACAGAAAGGCTGGAAGCAATCAATCTTCATGGATTCATTCATACAGCCTGCAAACATATTGTCAAACAATTTGTCACTTATTACAAATCGACTTGTTTGCCTTATTTATTTTTTCTCTACAAAAGACCAACTGGAAACTAAACGTTAAATTAACTGCACTGTTGAAATATGAAGGCAAAAAACCCTATTCCAGACATAAAAAGTACAGTGTAAAACAGAACTACCCAAAATTTCAAAACAATATTTTTAAATTATGGAGTTAAAAAACAGTAGGTCCTCTGCTGCGTATGTACTTGTGGCTGGGCCTGTTTGAAATTAGATATTTCTATTTATGTGTGTGTGTCACATACCAATCTATCTGGCAGACAATGTGCGGGCGGTCTGCGTGGGTCAAGGGAGATTCCAGTCTCCAGCAGCAGCTCCTGACTCAGTGGGGAGATGTGTGTCTGAGTGTGCGTCTCCAGACGAAGCTGCAAGGAGTGTAAGCTCTCCTCAGCACCTAAAACCAACGAGTGCAGCTGGGCTGATGTCATGTCCAACACATGAATCACCTGGAGAAGAAAAGGAACAAAGCGAGGGGGTTTGCCTTGCATGCTGTCCTCATCTGGGATATAAAACCATAAATGCACTCAATAACATCTGGTTTAAATGAGACTAAACACAGGTGAGGTTCATATTATTAACCTTCATGTTGAGAATATTCTCTAGAGCTGTGTAGCAGCACAGCTTGTTTGTGTCAGGATCCAGCCCTCCACCACGTGCCGCAGGGTCCCACAGCAACAGCATCTGCAGAAGAGACTCGACTGGTTCCAGCAGGGGCCTATGAACACACACACACACACACACAGGTTAGATGCAAGTTAGTATGAGGGACGCTTGACTGGTAGGTACAAAAAGAGTCTTTTTGTCTCCACCTGCTGAGATTGTTGGGATATGGGAGATGTGTGGAGAATCTGACTTCTCCATTCATGTCCTCCACTGCCATGATGTCTTTGGGACCTTTGTTCTTGACTTTACTCGTCCTACAAATGCAGGCAAACCAAAGAGACCAAAGAGAGAGAACTGAAAATAAAGCCAAAAAAGAAATTCAAAAAACTAGATCCACAAAATGTTCCAAACATTCAGAAAAAAATCTGTATACACTCTACTTTGTCTTGACCTTTAAAGCAGATATATTGCAGATAAATAAAAATGTTGTAGTGTAGTGTATATCATACGTATATGTTTGTATCCTGTATATTCCTGGCGTATAGTGAGTTACTGAGTCTGTAGTGCTGAGTATTGGATCTACTGTAACCTAATCAAATATCTGTCTTTACGGTAACACTAATATCAACATTTGAGTGTGACATTTTGCTGTGATTTATATATAAACATTCATCAAATTATTTAGAATTATACGATTTTCTTATTATATATGTGTACATTTTGCAATATAAATTTCATGCACTGAGAAATTGTGGAATATTAAATCCCTCAAATGTGTGTTTCAGTGTCCTATGTGTGCCCAGGTTCTTCAGAATACAGACGAGAAACGCATTGCTGTCATGTTGACTCACCACTGTACGGGCTGCATGTGGTGTAAAAAGGGGCGAAAGCCACAAGTGCATTCAAAGATCACTGTCCCAAAGCTCCAGTAGTCCACAGTTACAGTGTAGGGTTTACTCTCAAACAGCTCTGGAGCCTGGCACACATACAGATAGATTTATAAAACAGGGCTTGATTGCTGACATCTATTGAAAAAAAAAAAAACATTTCTTGCAGAGCGATGCATTAATGATGCAACACTTACCAGATACTGGAGAGTTCCAACAAAGGATGTGCAGAGACTGCCCTGATCTAGGTCTTTTGCATAACCCAGATCTATGATTTTATGGACAAGCTGGAGGGAAACACAGTTTCATAATGAGAGCAAGGCACAGAAAAACATATAATATATGAAATTGCAGATTACACAGGCTGCATGTATGTACAAAAGGAAATGGGTTCACCTTCCCACCAACATCCTGCAGAACTATGTTCTCTGGCTTTAGGTCTCTGTGAATGATCTTATTTTCATGGAGATACTGGATACCAGAACCTGTGTTTGTAAAAAAAAAAAAAAAAAAAAAAGGTAATTCCAAATACATTAAAGATCAACATGTGATAACAGTGACTTTTTGACAAAGTAAAAGCTGAGGAAAACATTACCAATCTCACTGATCAGCAAGAGGACTTCACTCTCCTTTAGCCCACAACAATTTTCTGGTTTATTTAACACCTAAATAAAGAGGAGTAGAGGTTAATAGTGCAATGTTTGAAAAGACAACAAGTTGTTTAGGGTCTGTATAAATTACCCACTTGATACCTTGCGTAGGTCTCCTCTTGAGCAGTACTCCATGGCCAACAGAGGTAAGTCATTTAAAGCAATGGAGCTCAACTCTTCTGGAACTTCTCGGGCCTGAACAACGTTCATGTGGTTCAGCCTATAACAGAAAGAGAGCCAAACATACAGTGGTGGTTTGACGAGAAGAACATGTCCAGTGAAGTTTGTTCGTGGGCTACTTTGTGAACACAAGCAGATGATTTGCACTCACTTCTTCATGATCTGAATCTCTCTGCTCCAGCGGTCTTTGTTCTTGGAGTTCAGCTCCAGGCGGCAAAGTTTCACAGCAATCTTCTCCCCCGACTCCTGCTCCAAACAAAGACAGGGAATAAAACCAAGCCAAAGACACATCTGGGTCTAGGTTTTATGTTCTCCTCAGGGTACAGGTGTATGACAGAACTTACAAGGTGCTGGTACAGGTAGACATGCCCAAAGCCTCCCATCCCAAGCCTCTCCTTCATCTCCCAGGAGCCACACAGCTGGTTCTGTTTGAGTGCAGTCCGCTCCATAGTGTGAGGTCTCCTGGAGCCGCTGGGCAACGGAGGTAGTCTGCTAGAGACCTCAGCTAAAAAGAGCCAGAATGAAAAATCTGTCACTGTCCAGAAACATTATGGCCTACACTGTAGATCTTCATCAAGGCTTCTGTTGTTCAAGCCTTTTTATTTAAGCATTACACATCTGCAGGTTACTTTTAACAGTTAATTGTTCTTTACTACTTATTAATGTGTATTATAATATGTTTTCTTCATTTTATAGCACCTTTTAGTATTTCTTTTTTATATTCCAGTGGTGCACATATATTTGTGTCATGTTTACCTTGTTGAATATAACTTTTTGCTGCTTCAGTGACCTGATTTTCCCATGGGAAACATCAGTTTTATTTCATCTTTAATCCCATTTACTGCTCTTGATGTTGCACTCATACTGTTGCGTTAGCTGTCCTAGTAAACCCTAAAAAACCTAACCTAAAAAAAGGTTAAGAGCCATTTGTTGTTACTGGATTGCCAATGTTAGGTTCAATGAAGTCACGTAACTCAAAGACAGCTTGACTATGTTGAACAAAAAGTCTACTAAAAGGCACCCCTCACTCCACAAACATTACCAACGCACCTGTCCAGGATGTCAGCGTCGCCAGACAGTCGCCAATTATCTTACTTTAGATGTCAGAACATTGTTGCTTCGGAGTTAGCTAACCGTGTTGTTTACGGTTCGTTTTCTTATTTGGTGTTTAAGCAAGAAGGTTGAACCGGCGCAGTTTTATCTTCTCCCTTTACAACCCATCAAACGCGGCTTTAAAGTTACCGTTTATGTTGCGGTTTTGTTATAATTTTGGGTGGAAAGCTGCAGCGAGGGACGGACAGCTCGACATCTGCGTAAAGTGAAAGTACAGGCTGACGGGCAGACGTTGCTTCTGCGCATGCGTGTCTGCAGCAGCGGGCACGACACATGAGGTTTTGTGCAGGACTACACCCTCTGTTGGGGGATTTTCCCATCCCACTCACACCCAAACTAGCTGACAAAGTGTCAAATGATGGATTTAATCATCAACAGGAGTGATAAACCTACTCGGGGTTTTTTCTCTTTATGCCATAAAAGCAACCTGGCCTATCAGTAGCAGCTCAGAAACGAATATTTTTGAAACTCTGACAAGGTCTTAATTTATTCAGTAGATGGTGCCATATGCGCAGCTTCAGCCATGATCCACACACAGATTTATTAGTTCCATATTAAAGAGAACAATTAGGCTATAGTGGCATTTAAAAGCGCCTGAGTATGATGTTTTTTTTAATCTTCAAAAGGAATGTCAGATTAATTTCAATTGTAAGGAGCATAATATCTATTTAAAACCAGTTTTCCAAACTCAGTTTAAACAAGCGGTACAGCTAAATGTCTTATGACCTTATAATTACTGCATAGATGTGATCAGAAAGCAGGGGTAATGAGGCTGTTTTTTTCCAGTAGAGCCTTACAGATAAATAATGTACACTGCAACCTCCTTCTGTTGGTTAAAGAGGAACATCCCACGTTTTCATATAGGATACAATGATGAGTCAAGACTTTATCACCAGTGCTTAAGTGTAGTATACTGTCATCACAGTCAAGAGGCTTTAATTCTGCTGAGCTTCTGCGTTTCAAGCCCAACTAATCTTTCACTGAGAACAGAAATTGGACCATTACATTACAGGGATACAATAAAATGTTGGGGTTTTTTTTGTTTGTTTTTGTGGACGATATGTCTTAGACGATTTAAGGTTCCAGAGGTTTTACGAATCAGGGAGAACTCAGAATTTCTCAATCTAGTAAACAGAAGATGAGCTCACTGCAGACCGTGGGAAATGTGCAGTTACTCAAAAAATGCGACAAGACGCTTAAAACGTTGAGTAAGGGCTGATGCCATGAGGGCCAGTGCTGGTGATGAAACAAAATGTTTTGCAACTGTCTGTGCTTTTGTTGTGGTTGTTCCCCACTATGTGAAACAGAGTTTGTGAAGACAGGTTCCACAGAAATATGCAAATATCCCATTAAAGACTTATTATGTTACAATTTATAGTGTGGAAATGAAACAAGTGAAATGTATGCAGGCACACCAGCCCTAATAGTTGGTTCTCGAAACTCTGGCCACACAATGTTTGGTTTTTTTTAAAGAAATTCTCAGAAAGGAGAAGCAGACAGATATCACATGACTGAATAGAGAAGCTGAAAACGTGGTCTGAAATGTCTCGTCAGCCCTTGAGGTGACATAAGTGTGAATAGATTGGAGTGTGATAATAAATGTTCTCATTGGTTTATACTGGCTCATCCTGGTTTTAATTTAATTGTGCATCTAAATGTAGGAGTATTTTCTGTGTTCTTTTATATTTTTATTTTCACTTCCTTTAAACTGCACTAGTTTATCTCTCGTATCACTTACCTGTATTTTTGCACTTTTATATTGAAATCTTTTTACCTTGGATTTTTATTACACTGTAAAGCACATTGAATTGCCCTGGTGAATGAAATGTGCTATACAAATAAAGCTACCTTGTCTAGCCTTGTCATTAGAAACTGTAATAATAGGACAGTTAAAATGGCCGGCAGGGTTCGAGTCGGCTTCAAGTTCTAATGATCACAATTCAGAAAATTGACTGCCCTTCTTGGAATTTTAAAGTTTACTCTGACAGAAAATCAAGTAACCACACTTTAATCAAGATAGCGGGCAAGGCTGTGAAGTCAATTCTAATTTCATATCTGATTAGGGTAAAAAAAACAGAATATGAATTATGCTCTTCATACATTTTCTACTTCCTCATTTTTTGTGCGCTGATGTTGTGTCTCCAAAGTGCAAACTGTTACTGTCTATAGAAATATATAAGCTCCTACATGTTACAGTACAGGACATGACCCTTATATTATAGGGAATGACACATAAAAACCTTGGTAACACGCAGGGCCAGTGCTGTACTGCTGTCATACAGGACTGTAGCTACAAATTCTGAGCTCAGGTCCATCTCCTTTTTGAAAAATAAAATAATCCGCTATAATTTTTGCAGGTGTGACATCTACAAATGCATGGTCACGTTTGGTTTGTTGGAATTCCTGTTTTATGTGTTTTAATGGGAAAGGGGCAGGTGTAATCATACTTTTATGGCTTTAATTCTAGGAGACTTGCTAGATTAAAGACTATTGTGAACAAGAAGCAAAGATAGTTCATGTCAAAAAGAAGAAAGAAGATGATTTGGTCTAATAATGTGTCTTGCTTTTTCCCGTGTAAAGCAGGACACATCATCTGTTCACAGGTAACTCCACCTTGAGGCCTGTGACACTTTGCACCTGTGGGCCCCCAATACAGTATCATCACGACCTCTCACTCCTCTGATGCAGCTGAGAGAGAGATTAAACTAAGTTAAAAATCTAGAGGAGCTATTAGAGCAAGTTGAGGAAGATACCAGGAACTCAAAGAGGTGAGTTCTGAGTCTTTAGGACAGTATATGGAGTTGAAGTTGAGTCAAAAAGACAAAATCAAACACTCCACGGTGCAGCCGGCTTCAACCACAAATATCTGGGTATTCCTGGGTTGGGTAATTTCTGTGTAATATGTAGTTCTTCTTTTGGTTAAACACCTGTGTGGGGCTTAAAGAAGACTTTTATCAGAGAAGGCTATTGGAGTCAATAAATTAATTGATTAATGTGTGTTGTTCAGTTGTTTCATGCTTCCTGACTTGGCATCATGCATGTTGTACGTGTTTATCTTACCCCTTAAAGACCTCCGGGGGCCACAAAGGTGTCATATCTGGCTATTGTCACGTCAAAGGAAATGTGAGTAACACAGGCGTCAGAGATTTTAGTCTAGAAATCCCCATGCAAAATCCATAACAATGCCTATTGTTTTAGGGGAAGTTGTGTTACATAACTAGTATAAGATGTGCAAAGAATGTTGTTGTATTATATTGAAACACTGCTGCTCTGTTATCCAAACCAGATGTAGGAGTAAAGAAGTCACTCATCTGGTAAAAATGTATAATTCTGTCAAGTTTCAGGAATACATGCTTTTTAGTGGGCTTGATTACCGATGTTGCTGTCTGCATGGGGTAACAGGCAGATGATTCAAGAGGATGTATCTGTATATAGATGCAGTGCGTGGTGTACTGATGGAAGAAGTGAGATCAGTACATCTTATCAGTATCGCTTTAAATAAACACATTCAGTGGTATTATTTACGTTTTTAGGTTTTGTGGTCTTTGTGTCTTTAAGCAACCTACAGGTAAAGAGTGTCTTTCTTAAGAAGAATGACAATTTATTTATGTAGAACCTTTCTTAACAGGGCTACAAGGTGCTGCACAAGTGACAGCAATGAAAACCAAGTAAAAAACATGAGAAAGGATGGGTAAAATCATCAGATAACACAAGCACCAAAAAGATTTCACTGTAGAAATGCATAAAATGACAGGAAAAATACACTAAAGCACATAAAAAAAGCTTTTTTTAAAATAAATAAATAAAAGTAAGCTTTCAGAAGAGGTCACTAATGTGAGATGGAGCAAGACAATAAATAGATTTATATATAATAACATTTCAAACCCAATTCAAAAAGCTAGGGCAACTAAAATAGGAGCAATATGTTAATTTTTACTTGATCTGGTTAAAAGCAGTGTAGCTGAATTTTGTTTCAGTTTTAAATGGTGCATGCTCTTTTGGTTGAGACTGGAATATGATGCACTGCAAAAATCCAGACACGACAAAATTAAAGAATTTACTACTAGATGGCAATTTGAGGATGAGCTCAGTCATTGTGATGTTTATGTGTCAGAGAAAACTGACTCTTGATATTATTTGTAATCCGCCGTCACAGATTCTTAATGAATCAGTGTGAATTATCTGGAAATAATGCAAAAGACACCAAGAAAGGTTTCCTTTACTGTAATGATGCCGCCGTACAAAATGGCACATCAGGACCCAATTCAATCAATATAAGTGTGTCACTGGAGCACTGGACCAAACAAATACATATATATATATGTATTTGTTTGGTCCAGTGCATTATATATATATATGTATATATATAATGTTTTATCTAATTTCACAGCTTCTTGAGAGGAAATTTAAGGAACACAAGGGATCAAGGAATTAAATAAAAATTTGAGCTGATGCCATCAAGACCATTTAGAGTGAAAGAGACTTAGTTTTACATTAAGACATCATGTTATGCCTTTAACAAAATAGTATTTATAGTGTAGTGTCTATAAACCAAATTTCTGTTATAGGAAAAAGAATTTCAATTTGGATCATTCGTAATACTTATGAATCTCAAACCTGTCGTTCTACCTTTGAATGGGACATGCTCTTCTGAACCCACAGCTGCAGCATTTCCTATTGTACACATGACCAATTTTGGATATACTCTTTTTAATTGTATTGCTGTGGTTTAAGGGGAAGGAGGGGGGTGTTAAGTGTCACAGCGTATGTGTCACAGGACATGACAAATTATTTGGTCAAGACTTTGCTGATCAGCAATTGGGTGCCGTAGATGTTTTCATATGTTCGCCTAAATCCCTCCCACTTGTAGCTTGTGTGTTTTTAAATGAGAGGGAACGCAGGGAGGATCAGCACTGCAACACCAGAACAACCAACAGCGTGAGTCTGAGTCCTGCCACAACTCAGGTGCATATCAGAGGATACAGAGTGGAGACAACAGTCACATCGGCTGGAAGAAACAACAAAGAGCTTCATCAGGATTGCAAGTTTGGACAGAAAGGTAAACACATCTCCTAGACTGTCTCCTAGACTGTGACATTCTGCAAAATGTAAGAAGTTGTTTAAGTTTAAGACAAGTAAAGTCAATTTTATTTATATAGGCCAATATCACAAATCACAAATTTGCCTCAAGGGGCTTTACAATCTGTACAACATACGACACCCTCTGTCCTTACACCCTTGATTCAGATAAGGAAAAAAAAAACTTTAAACGGGAAAAATTGAAGAAACAGAAGAGGACATGCAATAGAGTGTCTACAGAATAGACCAACATAGTAAAATTATAGTATGGACAATCATGTGATGATACCGTGTCCCAGAAATATCTAGATATTCAATGTTTGATCTGTACGCACTGCAAAACTAATGTGATGTTATGGTGTGCGCATGCCATAATCAACTAACCTAAATTGATATTGCACTCACTGTGCAGATAGAGATTATGTTTACAGTACAGAGAGCACACAGTGAGCATGCTCTATCTGTTGTTCACACATTAAAACATCCAGAATCAGTTTTTCCTCTGCAATAGATGTACACATGCAATCAACAGAAACGTAACACTGTGTGAACTGAAAATGGGCAGACTTAAACCCAGACAAAGAAGCCACGTGTTTCTGTCTTGTCATGTGCTTAAAGTTAAACTCCATATAAGGGCACAGGAGCCTTAAATCCAGTCGTCCAGTGTTTGTTTGTTCCATTTCTGTAACTTTTTTTCCTTTTTTAGTCTGTCTTCAGACCAAAATATTCCCAAAAAGGAGAAGTGAAACCTGAAGTGAAGATGAACCTGTTAGTCATCCTCGCCGTCCTTGCAGCATTCAGTGTTGATGCGGTAAGCAACAACAAGAGGAAGTAACTTTAGGTTTAATAGTCATCTCCTAAGGTGTTCAGAAGGTTTTATAAATCTGTCTATCAACAAAATTTGTCTGTGTTCCTCTCAGGCTTTTTCACAAAGACGGCCTAAAAAGAGTTGGTCACTTAAACTCCGGGGCCCTAACAGGGGTAAGCCAAGTGACAAGGCTACACATACTCTTAATATTCTGCAATTGTTGCATCTGGTGGCAGACATCAAATGTTCTTCTCTCTCTTTGTAATGTGATCTTCAGAGATGTGTCGGTCTGGGGATGGGAGCAGTTACAGGGGATCTCTCTCCGAGTCGGCATACAGCGGCAGATGTCTCAACTGGAACAGGTTTGAAGACCCTCGGGGAGCTTCAGAGGGACTCGGCAACCATAATTACTGCAGGTATACCTTAAGTGACCAATCTGGCACCTAGATATGTTAGGGAAAGGTATCGTGTGTTTAATAAATATTTCACTTGAATGGCAGGAATCCTGACCATAGCTTGATGCCATGGTGCCGTGTCCGAAGAGGAAGGAGGATTGTGAAGGAATTCTGCGATATTCCCAGATGTAAGGCTGAGACTGGGAATTTAAAAACCATTAAAATATTGTATGTTTGATTTGGATTTTTCTAATGATCTCTGTTTTCTGCTCCTACACAGGCTCTACAGCAACACCTCCACCTGCTGTGGACACAGGTACTGTTGTTGTTTAAATACACTTTTTCTCAATGTCATCTTGTGATTATCTTCATCAGCGCTCTCTGACTCGTCCTGTGTGTCCCTGCAGAGCTAACATGTGGTGAGAGGTCTGAGCGGAGGTTGCATAAAATCGTGGGTGGTTCTTTCACACCCATAGAGTCGCACCCGTGGATCGCTGCTATATTTCGTCGAGGCAACCGATTCCTCTGTGGTGGCTCTCTTATTGCGCCCTGCTGGGTTGTCACGGCTGCACACTGCTTCTCTGACGAGTGAGACAAACACACACACACACACACACACACACACACACAGAAAACACAACACACTATCATTTCCTCCACTGCAGTTCTCACTATAATGGAAATGTGACTCATATGGGTATGTAATATGTTTTCACCCTTGTGTTTGGTTTGTGTTCAGTGATGAGACCAAAATGGAGCATCTGTCTGTATACCTGGGGAAGACTGCCATCAATGACACAGATGCTGACAGGGAACAGAGTTTCATCGTGGAAAAACTGATCATCCACCAAAAATATGACGAGTCCAACTTCAACAATGACATAGGTGTGCACAATTGCACTGTGTGTATGTATAAGAGTGAGAAAGATAAAAGAGTTGCTTGGGTGCTTTGTGTGCAGGACTCATAGCTGTGTTTGTCTTTGCATTTCAGCACTGTTGAAGATCAAAAGCAAAAATGGAGGATGTGCAGTGAAGTCAGCGTCTGCACGGACAGTGTGTCTTCCTCCACTTCACGCTCAGCTTCCTGCAGGATTTCATTGCAGCATCGCAGGATATGGATTGGAGAAATTTAGTATGTACTGCAGAACCTCTAACCTGCAGATTCACGACTGATCTGTCAGCCGTTTCAGTGATTCTTACATCTTTTTTGTCTGCAGTGGCGTGGCATAACTCACAGTACCTGAAACAGGCCAAGGTGGAACTGATCTCGCAGGCCGACTGTAAAAGGGAATCGTACTATGGAGAGCTCATAACTCAGAACATGTTCTGTGCTGGGAGCCCTGACTGGAGCACTGATGCCTGCAAGGTGAGCAAAGAACCCAGTGTGTGAATATGTTTGTATGTGTGTGCTCTGGGAAAGAGGATGTAAAAGGCCTAAAGAGAAAAGAAACTGAAGGCTTCTTGCTTGAAAACAGTGAATGTACCTTCTCTCGCTTTAAATGTCTGCACAAAAGCAGAAGTGCATAAAGAACAGAGCTTAATGGAAGTTGTAATCTAACATAGGGAAATGCAATATGGTTCACGCGTCAGCAGCATTAAAGGAGATCTGGGGCACTCTTTCCTCTTCCTGAGGAGAAGCACTGATTTTGAAAAATTTAGTTTCATAAAATTGTTAAGATACTGGAACCTTTCTTCACACTATGAGCACTGACTGACTGGTGTGTCCTCTCCTTGCAGAATGACTCTGGTGGTCCTTTGGTGTGTGAAATGTCAGGTCGGATGTTTCTGGTCGGGGTGGTGAGCTGGGGTGACGGCTGTGCCAAGAAGAACAAACCAGGGGTTTACACGCAGGTCACCAACTACAACAAGTGGATCGCAGCAAAAACAATGCTCCCCCAATACACGAAAGGATTAATGTATCCCACAAAATGAAGCTATGGCAGAAAGTTACCTGTTGGTTGGGCATTTCATTTCTTGAAGGAAGTAGTTTCATAGGCTCCATGTGTATGCAAGCAAGTTGCTTGGTTTGGTTTCAATAGTAGCTGATAGGCAGTGAGAATAGTTTTGCACAGTTAAAATTTACTGTAACGGTTCAAAGTGAATGTTTATTTAAATGTATTTTATTGCATGTAGTGTATAATGCTTTTTTATTCATGAACTTTTCATACTAAGAGTTTGGATTTTTTAAAACAAGCTATTAGAAAGATTATTTATTAATTTAATTTAATAAGTATTTCCTCTTGTAGAAGGCTGGCCCTGCTGTTGAGCATTTTAATTTAATAATAATTTAATAATAAATAAAATATTTGTATTACTTATTCGTTGTGCTCATTTGTCTCCAAAAGTCTTTCTGTCTTTCGCTTGCATGTTCACACTCTTGCAAGCACACACACACACACCCATAAAAATGTACACACTCACTTGCTTGCTTTCAGAAGGCCCACATGTTTCTGTTCCTGTGTTCATGCTGTTTATCAGAAGAGCAGCAGCAGCGAGCATCTGCTAGAGGACATAAATGTGTGCCTAACAAGTGAATTATACATTTTCTGAGATTAACTGCAGAAATACTGCAAAAATGAAAATCCAAAATAACTGAGTCTGGCACTCGGACAGTTTGTGTGAGTTCCATTCAGTTCAGTATGTCCTTTAGTGAAAGTGTCCCTAAGTCAAACACTGGAGGGCACTGTTGTGTGAACATTACATACAGGCAGCTCAGCAGTCTCAAACATACTGAGAATATCACATAAAGTATTTTAGTTTAAACAATGGTGACAGTCAAACTGACTCAGTATCTTCATAACTGAGGGCAGTTGTAGGTTTAACCCACACATGTTACACTTTTTAGAGACAGTGAATCAGTCAGATGTGTAGCAATTACTACTTTACTTATGACATGCAATATGAGTCAAACTGGAAATACTAAATATAATTGGGGCTTTGTTCTTGTATCTCTCTAAAGATGCTATGAATTATTCCACTAAACATATATCGAATGGACTGCAGCAGATTTATCTTCATGTAGTTCAACATGAAACAAAAACAAACATGACAGTCGAGCTTAGACGGCTGATGATTGTAGCTGTAAATTATGCATAAGGAAGCAATCTGGCTGTTTTTTTCCCCTCCTGACTCGACTTCCAGCTTATTCGCATTTTATGGGCACAGCAAATAATTCTCACCATTGTTTAAAACACACAGTGAAGCTCCTCTACAAACAAAAAGATATTGGTGGAGTTAAACCTCAGGAATCTTGTCATTTTTAATTTCCTGACTCTTGTGCCAAGATTGTAAGGAAGAGACAGAGACTGAGAGAGAGTTCAGGACATAAATAAACAACCTTGTTCATCAATGCAGCAGAGATGCTTTTTAATTTTTTTATTGTCCACAGGATAACAAATCCTGTTAAGATAATTCAGTCTGGATCACAGCAGTAGACCGACTGACAGACTGACATTGCTATCCCTATACAGCCACGTCGCTATATGGCTAAAAATCCATAAGGCAGTTCATTTTGTCAGAATCAAAATGAACAGCAACCATATTGCTGTTTTACTGTATTAGCACAAAGGAAGCATTTTGTAGTGGTATATTAGAGTATATAACCAAGTACAAAAATATAGAGTGCTGACTTTGGTGTACAAACACCAGCTGTATATGTGTGTGTGTGTGTGTGTGTGTGTGTGTGTGTGTGCACACGACAGCACATAGTTCCTGTCCCAGAATCAGCACTATTCTATGCTTTTGTTTCTATGCAGTTTTAAGAAAAAATATTTATTGCAGGACTCAGTATTGTTTATTTCCATGTGCAGCAATGTACAGATGAAAGTAGTTCTACTAAACATGGTTCTGCTGCAGAGCGGGGAAGGCCGAACGTCACATCTTGTCAGGCAGCTTATGATTCCCAGGAAAGTCTCAGCGTGGAGCAACGAGTGCTTATATGTTCAGTTGTCCGCTGACTCACACCTTTCTGTCTAATACCCCATACCTCCAACACCAACACCCCTCCCAAAAAAAGAAACATGTCACAGGAACGCTAAGCACCACTGCTCCAATCATGACAAGCAATCAATCAATGCAAATGTATTTACAACAGCAAAACAGAGAGGTCCCAGATAAATTGTTTAGTAATCATCTGAGTACAGTCTGTTGCACTGAACAACCACAGTCCAACTGGTCATCGCGTCATTATTGAAAACATACTTCAAAACCTCTCCAAGCAACCTGCTGCAATGCTTTCTATCAAAGTCTGTTTGGACAGGTCCACATATACAGAGAGTTCACAGCAGTGCTACTGGAACCAATCACAGGTCGTCCTATTCCCCCTCAATTATTCACAGAGACCAGTTTACTTTACTGCTCTTCTACTCTGCCTCAATCCATATATGGATTTGAGACGCTGCAAGTATGAGTCTTACTCCTCTTTAAGGACAATTCCTAAAGGAGAGGAGAGGAACAGGGTCTGTTCTAACCAAGTGGACCAGAGTGTCCAGTCTCTCTGGTTTAGATCGCAGCTGCTTGTCTACACCCACATTAGACACACACACACACACACACACACACACACACACACACACACACACACACACACACACACACACACACACACTCACACACACAGGGGGGTCTCTTCATTGCAGGCTCTTTGGTCAACACTGGGTCTCAGGGGTATAAATGCTGCTGTTTTTGCTGTTGGGGTCTCCGGTTTCCCCAAAACAGATTCACACACACACACACACACACACACACACACACACACACACACACACACACACAGACACACACACACACACACACACACAGACACACACACACAGACACACACACACACACACACACACACATACACACACACACACACACACACACAAAACAGTGCAACCTGTCAGGTAGGTGTTAAACCAGTGGGACAGCTGTTCATCCAGAACCCTCTGGGTCAAAGTAAAGAAGTTAAGGAGAAACAGTGTGTGGGTGCGGTGCAGGAGAGACTCCTTCTTTCAGCTGCAGACAGCAGCAAGCTGAATCCTTGGTCTTTATTTAGACCTGGACATTTAGGCCTGGAGACATGAACTCCTGACCCACCTTTTAATGAACATAGATCATATGTCAGATGCAGGTTTGAAGCATCATAAAAAAACAACACTGCCCGTTTTCTTCAACACCACAGGTGCTGGTGCAGCTCTTCATCCCATCTCCAGTGTCCTCTATGGTTTCACAGATGTGAAGCTGACCTTTATCAGGCTGCATGGAGCAGCTTCCAAACACAATTATATGTTTACAACCTTCCCCTGTTGTAGATGTTAGCCCCCTCCTCTGCACTCACCTCTTCTCCCGTATCTTGGAATCACAGTCTCTTCCCATTAAGTTTCCCCAACACTTTCCTTTTTGGGGCCACTGGCATGTATGACGTAATTTGGGAAGCGCTCTCACTTGCAGTGTGTGTGTGTGTGTATGTGTGTATGATGAGTGTGTGCGTGCAGGGAAAGCGTCAGTGCGCACCAACACCAACCAGCTTGGCAGCTGTATTCCTTCACTGTGATTGGGCGGAGGGCGGTGATTCCTTCTGTCACGATTTGGGTCGCTCCCACCGGAGGACACCGACCGTCTGAGTCCAGCCTTTACCGAGGTGTTCTCCAGAGGAGAGACGCATGAGGGGTTCGTCTCAGGGGCTGGACTGACAACTCGGGATTTGCCCTCCTGCCTGTGTCGGTGAGGAGAGGAGAGGAGAGGGAAGGAGAGCAGAGGGAAGGAGAGGAGAGAGGGGGGATCTTCACTGCTGGAGCGACCAGCCGCCTTTCTTCTGTCGGGGCTGCGGTAAAAGTCGTTCACGATGCCGGTGTTTCACACCAAGACCATCGAGAGTATCCTGGAGCCGGTGGCCCAGCAGATCTCTCACCTGGTCATCATGCACGAGGAGGGGGAGGTGGACGGGAAAGCCATCCCAGATCTAACGGTACCGGTGGCGGCGGTGCAGGCGGCGGTCAGCAACCTTGTGCGGGTGAGTCCTGAGTTCTAACCAGGGCGTCAAACCCTCATTCATCCAGTGACATTTATCATCCAAACTTCCAAAACCCCGCTTAAACCGACATTTCTGGAGACAAACCGGTGCAACGACTGATCTGACTGTATTGCTTTTATTTAATCATTGTCATAAATGATTAGAATAGCTGGTCAGCAGCCTGTCCTGCTGCATGGAGCAGATTAGATTTATGGCAACCCCGTCTTGATCTTTGCTCGCCATAAAAATGATATAAAACTGCCATGCACCCAGCTGACGCTCATGCGTGTTTCACGAGCTCCTGCAGTAGTTTTTTTTTATGCGCGTCTGTGCGCACACAACACAACAACATGTCAAACTTTGCCCCGATTGATAATCAGATGGCCGCTGAGCTTAATGAGGTTTGTGGGGCGGAAGAAACGAATGCTGATTGAATTAACAGGATGCATGTCAATCTCACTCTCTCTCTCTCTCTCTCTCTCTCTCTCTCTCTCTCGCTCTCGCTCTCTCTCGCTCTCTCTCTCACACACACACACACACACACACACACACACACACACACACACACACACTGCACTCTGTGTGATCAGTTAAGAGGGAAATGTCACTTGTGCCAGAAGGAGAGGTATGCTGTGGTTTCTGTGCTCTCAGCTTCATTAAACTGAGTTAGATTGTTGCAGAATTTACGGTTTATAGAACAATGGATTTGAGAAACAAAGCCCATTCATAGTAATAACTTCCATAGAGAACAGATACACTCATTTATCAGACTCCCAACTCTTCCCTTCACCTAGTGACGCCTACACTTTCCTCCCTGCTCTCTCAGCTTCTTTGACCCCTCCACTTACCCTGCCCCATCTCACCTCCTCTGTCTCCTCTCTTCTCTGTCATTTTGTATCGAAAGAGGCAAGTTTCAGTGAGACAGTGATGTCTCCTCTATATGCACTGAAAAATCATTACGGGCCACATCATTAATGCTGATCCGGGGTTGTTGTTACTGATGCAGGGGCGACCTGGCTTCACTCACTCAGGAGAAATCAGCAGCAGACAGAAGGAAACACTCGCTCGCTTACGATTTAATTATTGAGCCTGATAGAGAGAAAAGAAGCTGCATCCATGTTAATTTGAGCATAAATGTATCTCAAAGTGTGGGAGACCGAGCTTGGTGGAGCAGACTTGATCATGATGCCACAAAAACTGTTAATACAGGTTGTGCAGACTGAGGAGCTGCCTATGCTCTGTTTTGTCTAGAAAGGCTTGGCCTACTTCTTTGTTGAGCACCTTGGCACCTTTTGCTAATTTGCTTTTGTACATTGCTGCATATTGCTGGAGCACATCACCTTAGTGTCGCTCTTCTGGCCGTGGCTCCTCTGCAAAAAACAAGATCCTTGTTTTCACCAGGACTGTCTCTTTTAGATGAAGTTTGAAATTATTATTTAATATTATACAAGGATGTAGGGACCATGATTTCCTCTGTGGAAAGGACTAAACTGCTGGATAAATCCAAAAGTATAAAATATCAGCTGAATGCATTTTGTGATATTACTCAGCATGTGTAAGGACACATCAGAAGGATTTTGAAGTAAGACAAATACATTTGGATTATGCAAATTCATATACTGTACAGAAGGTCATTAATATTTTGCACGGTGTCCATGACTGGGATATTTTCCATTGTTTTCTAAGTTAAAGTGGTCTGTCATCTTAAGTGTGAAAAAAGATTAAATCAAGGCATTTAACTTAAGATTTTGATGATATAAAATGTTACTTTGCAAAACCTTTTAGTACAAACTGAACACTAAATTTAGTTTTAAAGGGACAGTTCACCCAAACACACAAATGTAGTTTTTCTCTTACTCAGAGTGTGATCTATCCATTCAGATAGTTCAGGAGTGATTTGCAGTGGTTTGTAGACGTCACATGGAAACTATGTGAATGGACACTCGGCACTCTGTAAGAGGAAAAAATACGTTTTATAGTGTTTGTTGTGTGAATTGTTCCTTTAAAACAACTTACAGTCAATAAGGCATTGGTTTTTTTTGTTTGTTCTAATCATTGTCCTGTCAAAGTTTTGAATAGTTCTCACATAATGCTTCTGCGTCCCTGTGCAAGGACACACAAGATCATTTTGATAAATATCTCACTAACTGATAATGAAAAAGGGCTACTCAGTTTGAACTCAAACACCGTGGTGTGTTTTAATGGAAAATCCCCTTTTATGCGATACCATCCAGCTACAGTCCTTGATATCCCATTGCTACCGGGCACACCTCTCCATCTCTCTCTTTCTCTGCTTGTCCTCGTTGATCCGTTCAGTTGATCCATTGAGCAGAAGGAGGCTAATGGCAGCCTCAGGCATGTCACTGGGTCTCAGATGATGGAGATGCGAGGCTACAAGGAGAGATAAGGGCTGAGGACACAGTGACACTGGAAGGTGTCGGACAGAGGAAATGCTGTTAGGATGGGAGGGACTCTAGTAGGAGGCAGAAGAATGAAAAAATGAACACAATAGAGGTGAAGTAGGATGCAAAAAAAAAAAAAAAAAAGCTCCTGTCTTGTCCCAGCTTTTCGTGTTGTATTTTTGGGGATGTAAGATTTGAGGCTTATTCTACGCTCTGACACTCTGGATAACAACACAGATAAATGCCTACTTATGCAGCTGAAGATGAGCAGTTGTGTAGTTCACTGATAGAGCAGCGAGTTAAGAAGTGGGTGACAAGAAGGTGTTAAAAGAGAGCACGAAAGGTGCTTGAGAGCAGAGCTTGTAAAATAAGCAGTGGTTGGTTGCTGGGTAGATAAACTTAATTGGATGTAAAGGACACCTAAAGCTCAAATACACACGCTTCTTAGCACACATGCTTTATTTTAGAAAGCTGATTCATTTCTACACTTGCGCAGTTTTAGCTGAGATATAACACAGTATACACCAACATGCCACCATCACCACAAGAGTCCCACTGCACACTGATACAATTACACTGTTAACCCCGTCCAGGGTGGGCTGGCTGTGGGGGGTACTTTAAATCTAGGTCACTGAGACACTTAGACACACACACACAAACTCACACTCACAAGATGGTGTCAGTCTCAATCTGTCAGAGGTTGTGCGTGGGCTGACGCTGATTTGACTAAAGATCTAAAAGATGCTGTTGGTGTATTTGGTGGAAGTTGTGCTGATGACGGAGCTGCCTCAGTGGTGTTTGTGAAGTATCTGCTCCTGAAGGAGTCAACATAGATCCTGAGTATGTCTGGGGGAGGGGGAGGAAGGAATAAATAGATTTACCGTTGAGTGAAGTAACCACACACTGACAGAACAGAGCAGAAAGAGAGGGAGAGGGAGAGGGAGAGGAGGGATGCGAGGAGTGAGACCGTCGACTAAAACTGTCAAACAGCGTGATGCAGAATGAGGGAAGAAGAGGAGGGATGGAGAGAGGAAGAGGAAGGAAAGAGCCGCTTTCAGTCGGACGCCGGCACTCTGTGAGGGAGGGAAAGTGTCTGTGGTGTCTTCAGACAAGACTCTGCCAAGCCTCATAGTCCACCCTCCACCCCCCTACACACACACACACACACATGCACACGCACACACACACACCAACTGTTCTCAGCCTGCTCCATCATGTAAATATGAGCCATCTCTTCTTGTTCATTGGCAGACCCAGGATGAGTCTTAGTTTCCGGCTGTGTGTCCACACATCCCCTCTGCTTCTCAGTCTGCCTTAAATCTGCTCCTGGCTTATACGATATTGCAGAATTATATCAATTTCTTTTTTACTTTTTATAGTGTTTTCAAGTGCTGAAATGGTTTGTTGAAAGATTGGTTCGTTGAATGACAGAATGTTGATTCATTCCATCTTGGTAATCAATTGTGTTATTAACGTATGTCTTTAAAGCTGCACTAGCCAATATTTTTGTATGAATATTTGAAACAAATGACTGTGAGACATGAAAGGGGTCACTCTCTATGATGAACCTACAGAGAATCCCAAACCCAACTCTGCAGTTCCTCTCAGCTCCACAGAGCGTTTTAACATCTTTCAGCTCATTGTTTTGGTTTTTACGGCCCGCAACTTTAATGTTTTTGTTCACTCTCACAGCTCTCATCAGCTTTGTTTCAGCAGGCAGCTGTTTATAGCGAAAAGGCTCAGACACACCATGCACTACCTGCTCAGCACCAAACAGCAGAAAGACAACGTGATCAAGTAGCTGGTGAACATATTGAAGCATTTAGCAGCTGAAGAGGCTGATATTTCCCTCAGGAGCTGGTGGAGACCAAAATAGAGCTAAAAAAAGAGAGTGAATATTGTACTTACATTTGTCAGATGGACACAATCACGGCTCCAAATGAATGCCAATGTTGCTCCATGTCCTCCGGATGTGTAAACAGGCAACTGTTTGCTAACACGTTAGCTATGACAAATTTATAAGGCCATACTAAGTCAAATGTGTTTGATTTTTATCTTGTTCTTCGCCAAGTCGACACAAGCAATTTTAAGATACCAAACATTTGCTTTGAGTACAGTTTCACATAAGTGCAGATTTGCTTGCATTTTGCAATTTCTTATAACATTATAAATTCTGAATATTTGAATTTTTTGGCTGCTGGTAAAAGCAATTTTGAGGCTTCAGGCTCTGTTGCTTGTCATACGCATTATAAATAATTCATTGATTAATCTGAAAAGTCATCAAAGGATAATTATGATTTTTAAAGTAGTTTTGGGGAGACATTTCATCCTTGATTTGATAGCAGACAGTAGAAAGGTGACAGGAGGGATGACATGCAACAGCTGACTTTGAACCTCAGATGTTGTGATTACGTGGTCATTGTCTTTGAACCTTGGGCCACCAAGACATTCGCTAATAAAATAATAATTTTTCACTACTTGCATGAGTTTACTTTTGCCATCATTCTTTGTTTGGACTGGACTGTTAGATCCCACGTAATATGAAATCCAAAACAATCAGCTGATAGGAAGAGAGTATGAAAGCTGTTCCCACATCATAACCAGTGCCTAAGGATCTGAGATAAGACCAGGCTGATTGTATTGTGTCAGCTTTGACTGACAGCTGTCACTTTCCTGCTGAAGCAATCACACCTTTCGTGCTGTACAACCACACACACATCACACTGTCAGCGTGTCCAGAAAACCACTTAACTGCGCATTAATTATGTATTACAGTAAATAATCGATGCCAAGCAATGCTGCTTACAGGAAACTCTGGAGCTCTTTGATCAGTCACCTGATGTGACTTGGCGAGTTTGTCCGGAGGGTTTCATCAGGGTGCGCTCTACTCGTTGAGCTGCATTTCTCACATTTTAGAGTTGGGAATCTCCCTGCTTTTTTTAAACAAGGAAATTCAAGACACGTCAGATATTTCAACTGTGTCCCTAATGACATATTTGCAGTGTTTGTGAACATTAATTACCACGTTTCACAGTGACAAGAGTATACTTTTAATTTAGAAAGGGTAAATGTATCATGAAATAATTATTTATGTGTAAAAACAAAACTCAGTACTATCATTGCATGTTGTCAGTGTCTTCGTTGCAGTCGGATTAAAGGTTTGCTGGTGTTTAGTTCAAGTTCATGCTTCAAAACTAAAAATACACACCGCTGATAATAACATTAATTATTGATGTATACTAGCACAAAATAGAGCAGCATAATAACATTGACTGAAATAGTTATTTCTTGCTATATTTTAGTTTTTACGAGCCACAGTGTATGGCCAGAATAGGAGAAGTCTACAGCAGCATAAATGTCTATAACTGTAAAATGTTATGTGAAATCTGAAAATAAATCACATGTGAAGAGCAGACTGGTTGGATCTCAGTGTTTTGTCAGTTAATCTGTGTTTTTTGAACGCGCTGCGTGATGGATGCCTCCTGTGACTCTGGAGCCAGAAAGTCTATTAACCGTCTTTCATTGGCGCAGCAGCAAGAGACTGACGTCATCATCTCACTGTAATTGCATCTCAAGTGTGTGTGTGTGTGTGTGTGTGTGTGTGTGTGTGTGTGTGTGTGTGTGTGTTGTAGGCTGTGTTTTGTGAAGAGTCAGTGTTTCAGAGACATGCGTTTTTCCAGCCAGCTGCATCACTATATAAACATCTGCAGAAGAAGTGAGCTATGTCACCCTGCTGTGTGTCTGTGGGTTTAGGTGTGTGTGTGTGTGTGTGTGTGTGTGTGTGTGTGTGTGTGTGTGCGTGTGTGTGTGTGTGTGTGTGTGCGCGTGTGTGCAGATCACTATCACTTTCTGCCTATTTGTAAGTGATTTATACAATTTCTATGACACGTTTCTTGCAAAACTTTAATAAAGTCCCAAGGATTTTAAATATCTAGGCAGCGCAGAACATAACAATAAGCAAGAGGAGAACAGGAACTAAATGATACCTAAATGACAAACAATTAACAGTTAAGGTTTGCTGATTGATAAGTCAAAGCAGACAATGTCAAGATGCAGAATTAAAGAAAATATTACATATTATGGTGTCCATATTTTGACTTCTGTTGTAACAACAATATGTAGCTATTGAGGTGATCATGTTTCTTTTCAATAAACAATATGAAAGAAGAATTGCTTAATACGATAACATGCACAGCAGGACATAAATGCTTATTTTTGTTTGTCACCGACGTTGAAATGTTTGACTGCAAAATAGCATCACATCACATTCAGAAAGAAAACGTTGTGGGGCACAGACGGAGAGAAAAAAAATCCAATAGAAAAATCAATACTCACAGTCATGACTGTCACGTTCGATTTGTTCAGTATAAAGAAAACATGTGCATTTACCTTTACCAGCTCCCGAATATCATTTGTGCCTGATTTAATGTGGGAAATGATTACACTACTAGCAAACATTTTCTGCGTCGTTGACGCTGTGCTGATGACTAGATGAATTCAGCACTGCAGACCTCCAGTTCAGGGCCACGTATGGGTGCTTGATCTGAAGAGTTAGGTCAAATTAGAGCAGCATGAACGTCTTTTCCCGCTGACCTGCCCTCATGTAGAATAACAGACGGCCGAGTCAACCAGAGCCTGAGCTGCTTCCCCTCGAAGCTTGAAAGATATGGCATGCACGCATGGTTGAAATAGGTTTGAATTGATACACACCCGTTCACCCCTCACACTATTAATAGTGCTCACTTGAAAACAATTTCCTGTCTTGCTACAGCTAATGATAATGAAATAAATGGTCCATCTGTGTGTGTTGCAGGTGGGGAAGGAGACAGTTCAAACCACTGAGGACCAGCTGATGAAGAGAGACATGCCTCCTGCGTTCATTAAGTAAGTCTGTCTCTGAAGCACTGCTCTCTGTGTACCTCCCTCTCTCACCCAGAGTCACTCACAGAAATAGCCAGTGACAAAATTATGGAACAGATCCACTTTATCTCAGCAGACAGAGAACTTGTGAAAAATAGAGGATTCCAGCCGATTTAATGTTAGGAAACGTGGCTGCGTTCCCAGCTGCAACAAAGAGCCACTTCTGAGGACGCGCCTGGGTGACTTGTCCAGCTCCCGCATCCAGATCGCTGAGAGGCTGTTTGTTGTTTTCCAGCTTGCATCCAAAGAGCTGACATGAACTCTGGGTGCCGGCTGAGAGCTGCTACTCAGCAATCCTGTGACTTAGACATCAGGCTTCGTTTGCTTGCCTGTATGTGTTGCACTTGTGTGTATGTTAATGCTTTTACTGTGCATTTTTAATATAATCAGTTTCCAGTTTGTTCCCTCCCTGACTGCCTTTCCTGCCGTTGCTTGTTTTTCAATTTTCCAATTAGTTTTACAGTTTTAAGAAACAGGGTCCAGACCTCAAGCAGGTCCACACACTGCTCTCTCAGGCCCACTTGCACACACACGGGGCATTACACCATAAATCTCACTCACGGGGCTTAGGAGGGGGCGTGTGGGAATGTGAACCAGCCTAAATATAGATGAACCAGCAGCCATCGATACCCTGACCAATGGGGGTCAGAAAGAGGAGGGACTTGGCTTTATTCAAGTGCTCTTAAAATCAATCACCTTCTTCAGGTTATCAATCATTGATCTCTAAGGAGTGGGCAATTCAAGTTAGAAAACTTTGCCCAAAGCATTGTTGATGGGAAACTGGCAGGTTTTGCAGTGTTAAAGGTTATAACGCAACAAACTCTGAATCCCAGATTTGATTAAAGGTCATTCTTTCAGGACAGACTTTCAAATGCAGAACTACACAGAAAAATCTCTTCAAATTTGGTGCACAACACTCTTCCCTGTGTGTGCACCTTGTTACCAGGAGAGCAGCTTCTTTAACCGAGTGGCAGATGGTTTTCTTTGGTAGACGTGAGGTCTAATCTTATTTGATTTACAAGGTGATGAATTCCTTTTACTGGTAAATGTATATGCTGGGGTTTATCCTGACTGCTTGTCTTAAGCCAGCTGTGTTTTTTTTTTAGGGTGGAGAACTCGAGCTCTAAGCTCGTCCAGGCAGCTAAGATGCTAAAGGCAGATCCATACTCTGTTCCTGCACGAGATTACCTGATCGATGGATCCAGAGGGATACTGTCTGGAACGTCCGACCTGCTCCTTACCTTTGATGAGGCCGAGGTGTGTGTGTGTGTGTGTGTGTTTGTTTGTGTTTTCCTCTTTATATCCATGTGTGTGTCCTGAGAATCACTCTTACTTCAGAGGTGTGGTATCTTTCAGGGAAATAAAGCTTTATATAGCTGTACAGAGGAGGGAGGAACTCAGCTTAGAGCAAGTCTGTAATGGAGTCTCAGATGCAGCCAGATCTAATCACTGAGATCAAATGACTTCCCTCTGTCATAACTCAGGATGTGTGTATGTGTGTGTGGCTGGCTCTGTACATATGTGTGTATGTGTGTATGTGTGTGAGGATATGGTATGTACCAGCCTACATAGTGTGTGTGTGTGTGTGTGTGTGTGTGTGTGTGTTGTGTGTTTGATGGCAGCTCCATAAGTGGAGTCACATTGGGCACGTGATAATGCTCACCATGTCTCATCACTAGCCTCATTTTTGAAAGAGCAACTTCTCACAGTCACAAGACGTACATCACAAGACTGTACACACACACACACACACACACATACACACACACACACAAAGACACCACACAAAGAACTGGGTAACTTCAACGCCATCTAAAAAAAGCTCATGCACACATTGAATTTTGTTTTCATGATAAAGAAGTTTGTCTCTAATCATCACTATCAGCCTTTGTTTCATGCCTGTATACATGCTCTCATCTGCTTGTGATTGTGTCTGTTGTTGTTGTGTCGTAGGTGCGTAAGATAATTCGCGTGTGTAAAGGTATCCTAGAGTATCTGACAGTAGCTGAGGTGGTGGAGACCATGGAGGACCTCATCACTTACACCAAGAACCTGGGACCAGGTCAGCAGGAGCCTTCTTTTTAAACATACTGCCGCTTTAAAGCTACTACTCGGTTAGGACGACTCCATGTGGTTCCTAAAAGGGGTGAAGTTTCATGCAGTTTGACTAAAACTGAGAATCACAGTCCTTTTAGAAGAGCCCCAGTCCAAAATGTATTTGAGGATATACACTGTAGGCATTTACATCAACAAAAGAATATTTAAAGATTATTTTTTGGGCATTTATCCAATGATAAAGTTAAAGTCAATGATAGTTGCAAGGGACCTCCACATTAACTAGAATGAGATTTTTACAGCTTTCATATGAAGCTCCTCAGAAAACGGTTATGTTAATAACTGACTGCTCCTCTGACACAAAGATGCTGTGATTAAGGATCAGAGTCTTTTCCCTGGCAGCAGAGCAGGACCATAAACAGGCTATTTATCATCAGAGGTAAAAGGTCAATTGTGTTGTCAGTGCGCTGTGGCATAATGAGCTGCAGGAAATCTGATGCCAAGGTTTTCTCACACTTGACTGATGCTGTCATTGAACGAGATCAGTCGTTCATGAAGTAACGATCTGTTTGGATGTGTTGGAACTACTCAGTTGGTGAATACACTGGAGGATGCACCTTGGCCTCTGATTGTTTAAGTGTAGTTAAAACTGTGATGCTAACGCCAAACCCAAACTCACTACCATTTGCTGCATTCTACCTGCTGGTTGGTTTGATTTTGGTGTCCTCTAACTTACAATAAATTCTGGCCATTTTTCTTTCTTTGCCTCAGGGATGACCAAAATGTCAAAGATGATTGAGGAGAGGCAGCAGGAGCTGACGCACCAAGAACACAGACAGATGCTCGTCAGCTCCATGAACACTGTCAAAGAGCTGCTGCCTGTACTTATATCAGGTGTGTATGTTTGACTGTGTGTGTGTGTGTGTGGGGACGACAGTGCAAGTCACTGAGCATCTAACAGTTGTTATAGCAACGCTGATAATTACAGTCATTAGTTGCTGGGGATGTCAGACTGACTACACACACACACAGACATCGCCCACTAGCTGCTCTCTCTCCTACTGTATACTGCACCAGCAAAGAAGAGAAACACTGTCACAGGTTTTGCAAGCTGCACATTCAAACATACATGTTCAATGTGGATGTAATGGAAAAGAAAATAATCACCTAAATCTGCAGTTCCTCTCAGCCCCACAGAGAGTTTTAGCATCTTTCAGCTTTTTGTTCTCCGGCCCACAACATTAGCGTTTTGGTTCACTCTCACTGCTGTCATTAGTGTCGGGTTTGGCCGCAGCTATTTTCAGTGAAAAAGCTCTGACAAACCCACTGTACGCTACCTGCCCACCCTTAGAATTACCAACTAGCTGGTGAACATAGTGGAGCATTTAGCAGCTAAAGAGCCAGATATTTCTCTCAGGAGCGGGTGGAGACCAAAAACAGACATTAAAGGATGAACATTCGTCAAGTGGCCGAAGACACGACTCCAAATGAATGCTAATGTTGCTTCCTATCTGCTGGATGTATAAATAAACAACTAACAAGCCATGTCAACTGAAAAGGTGATATTATTTTGTTTATGCTGCCCCCAAATGGCAAGTACACTACTAGGGGGGCGCCACAGTGGGGGATTTTCAAATAAATAGTTGCTTTAATGAACAGTTTTGTATCTTTTGTGATGAATAAATGCTCCTGTATGACTGTACTCATGAATACTCATGTTTCCGTCCTCAGCTATAAAGATTTTTGTCGCAACCAAGACCAGTCGAGGTGCCGGCATTGAGGAGGCAGAGAGGAACAGGAGGTATACCTTTGAAAAGATGAGCGCCGAAATCAACGAGATCATAAGAGTCTTACAGCTCACCACGTGGGACGAAGACGCCTGGGCCAATAAGGTATGACCCGTGCTGCTCATTTGAACTCTGATTTCCTTCATTTTAGACCCTACTCCCCAAAAAACAAAACAGATACCTGAATTAGATAATCACTTTTTGCTTTGGAGTGCCACACACATAGCCACACACTCCACACATCCCTCTGTGCTGCAGAGAGCACCTCCAGAAAATTCACACTTTGCTTTCTGTCTCCACTTTTCTTTTTGCTCGGTAGTATAACTCCTGGTTTTTCTTTTTCTTTTCTTTCTTTACCTTTCTCCTCCATTCTTTTCCTCCCTGTAGAAGGTAAGCCTGTTTCTCTCCCCCTCTGCAGTTTCCAGCATGCAAGTGTGTGTGCGTGAGAGAAGGAAATATGTCCTCATGCTTACATACTGTATCTGTCATGCTGGTTTTTAACAGTAAGTGTGTCATGTGTTTTAGTCCACTGACTGTTAGCAGACGTGGTGATGTTCAGTACACATAGTTCATCACTATATTGTTATATGTGCATCTGTTTGTCTCTAGATGTCCATTTGAGTCAAATGGCTTGAAACAGATGATGCAGATGATTGTTTTTTTTTAACTACAACTGCTTCAGAAATTCAATCCATGTTCAATCATGGTATTTTCCTTCTCGTGCTGCTAATGTTTACTGAGTGATAGAGCTGTTAATGGCACAATAAGATGCTGTTTTGGGCAGAATATACTCTCTTGGAAATGTTTTGAGCACATCAGTTAGAGACTGTGCCAATAGATCATTAACTGGTAAAGTTAAGATCTGTTTCACTAGTCTAACCTGTAGCACTGCATGTTCCTCTGCACACAGCTACTTATCTCAGACAATGATCTGTCTGTTTGTGTTTTTGTATGTGTGTGTTTGCTGTGGACATACCGCATACTCTGTGTATAAGCTGTGATAAGAACTTACTGTCAGTGTGTGTGGGAGCCGCTGGCACACGATGATTGTCCTCCCCTCAGGCCATGAATTATAGAAATAAGCTGGTTGGTGTCCAGACACATCCATAATAGATGGGATATATTGAACGGCTCCACTTAAGCAGTTCATTCTCTTCTGAGCTGGAAAAAGGCTTTTTTCCCCTCCACCTGTTATAAAGCAATGAAAGAGTTTGTGACATTTTAGATGTGCGGTGGTAATGCTCTCTTAAATGTCTCATTTTCCCCTTCATTATCAGTAATTATTATTTTTAACAACATGTCAGTTTATTAGATGGGCTATACAGAATTTCTGAAAACTGTTATAGGTCCCACTTTACAATATGACATAAAGGCTTGTGTTGTTACTAATGACTTTATTCATGGTAAATAAATAATTTATTACTGCGTTACAGATTGATAATAAACATTAATAAAAATAACTTTTGGGTTGTACGTTTGGCTGCAACGCTTCTAACCCAGTAACCATTTAATGGCCGACTCACAGTGTAAACTGTTTGCAGCTATAAATGTGTGTAAATCATAAATAAATCAATAATTATTAAATTACACATTTCTGGGATTTTTTACTTTAAAGGAAAAAGCTGGTGATAATTGATATTTTTTACAAAAATTTCAAAACCAAAAGTGAATTGATCCTACTAACCTTTTGGCTTTTGACTACTTTTGTAGCCAAAAGCCTGATACATCATAAACATGGAAGCTGCACTGTAATTTCTGTTGAATCAATCCCATCTGCACTGTCCTGCTGTTGTAAATATTCAAATGTGTATTAATCCGCTGCTGAAAGTAGTCCCCATTAAAAGCACAATTTATTCCTGTTTGAGTGGTGTTTGCTATAAATGACAGTGCCCAGCTGTTTTAGAAAATTATGCAGCATTTTTTTAATGAATCTACAGTCTGTATTTGTGACCCATTCTAAAAAGATTTACATCTTTGGCAGCAGCGAATGGGGTTTGGTATTTTCGTGGAAGAAATATAAAATAACACCACCCTCTATTATACTATTATATTATTGTTAGAACAGCAATTAATTAATCAATAAAAATTACAAAGGTCATTACTGGCAACTCTTTATTTACAATATGCCATAATGTAAAGGGGTATATCCACTACTGTCTTCACAAAGCTATACACAATGCTGCGTTTTCTCTTTACCTCAGGATATGGAGGCTTTGAAGAGATCTCTGGCTTTGATTGAGTCAAAGATGGCACAAGCTAAAAGCTGGCTCAAAGACCCCCTTGGACAACCAGGTAACTGTGTTTTTTATACTTTCTGATGAAACACTCAATCAGCTTTTTAGATGTTATTCCACAATGTGATCCTGTGGTGTGTCGTCGTCCCCCAGGAGACCCCGGTGAGGTTGCCCTGCGTGTGATACTGGATGAAGCTGGTAAGGTGGGAGAGCTGTGTGCTGGGAAGGAGAGGAGAGATATACTGGCAACCACTAAGGCTCTGGGACAAATGACTGACCAGATCGCAGATCTACGAGCCAGGTAGTGTGTTTGTATGAGAGAATGTGAGTTAAACTGTTTTCTTAACTTCCCTGTGTTCGTGTAATGTATTTTGTCATCATGTGTCAGCTGTGTGTGTGTGTGTGTGTGTGTGTGTGTGTGTTTTTCTGTTATGACAGAGGCCAGGGCCCGACCCCGGGGTGTGTTCAGCGTGCAGGCCAGTGCTCACAGGGCTTAGACTTGTTATTTGGCAAAGTGGACAGTGCTGCCCGCAGATTGGAGGCTCTAATCAATGCCAAGCAGGCCATTGCCAGGAGGCTGGATGCTGCACAGGTCAGATAAAACAACAACAACAACACAGTAATCCATGTTAACCCTCTCCCCAGTGAATGATACCGCCTCTCTGCATTATATTTATCCTATTTCTGTCTCTTTTGTTCTATTTCTTACCAAGCAAGTGGTTTGTAATTTTCAGTGAATCATTTAAAGCTAGTGTGGATAAGAGCAATAGCTAAATGCTTAAAATATACAATGTTTGGTGACCTTTTCTCATGTTGCTTATTTCATCAGATGAAAACCAAGCCTTATATTATGTGCATTTTTTTTTAGGCCTGGCTGGCTGATCCTAACGGCGGTCCTGAGGGGGAGGAGAACATCAGAGCACTACTGGCAGAGGCCAAACGCATCGCCGATCTATGTGAAGACCCCAAAGAGAGGGATGACATCCTGCGCTCCATCAGTGAGATCGCAGGCCTCACCGCCAGACTCGTGGAGCTACGCAGACAGTACGCTCTCCTTCTCCTGACACATGCACGACCAATGACGTTTTGTGAATACTTTATGTAATTCTTAGACCCTCTTTTTCTAGGCTCAAACTGCAACCTCATGCCACCAATAGATGGCATATTTTACCTGCCTGGAAAATATGTTGTTGCCTGTCAACCCTGGGCATCAGTCCTACCATAAGGTTTCTGTTTGAATATGGTGTGATGGGGTCATGGTATTTAGGTGGAGGGTCAGTAACAGTGTGAGGATCAAAACTTAGTACCCCTTAAAGAAAAATACCACTGAATTTAAAGTTCATGCAACTGAGTTTCATATTTGAAATAAATTTCAGATGCAGTCTGATGACAGTTCATTTACTAAATGGTACTGTAGTTCAGTGGATTGTGGCAGGATGAGTCACCAATAGGAATATATTTTCTGTACTCCACTTCCACTGCATGTATTGACCATAAACGGAAACCAGAGATAGACATCAAAAAGTAAACAAAATGACCCAGCTGTTATCCAGATAAATGTGACTGCAATAGTACACAGAAGATCTTAGGGATCATCAAACATTTTCATGTCTAGGAGAGATAGCATTTATAAACACTCTGTGATCTTATACGGACTAACTGTATAAGGCCACAAAATAAATGCTACATGAAGAAAGTATTTAATAATTAAAACTAATGAACTGTATGAATAATATTTTATTCTTCTGGCCTTAGATCTGTCTATAATAATGAAACTCATTATATATTTCCTTGAAGGATTATTGTCCTGGACCAGAACTTGTAGCTTTATGTCTGTATGTAACACACGTGTTCCCAGTACAAACTAGCAATAGAAACTTTTTATCTTTATTTCTGGCTACACAAGACAAAAATGAATGTTGACAAAAACAGATGAAAAAGTGGCATCAGCCTTTGACTGTGGTATTTTCCTTTAAGGTGGTGTCTAGCAGGGGTATGGTGAGACACTACGTAGCTTTTACACCTTTTTGTTTCCCCCTCAAATCCTCTCTCTGTTACTGTCTCAGGGGTAAAGGTGACAGCCCGGAGGCGCGTGCCTTGGCAAAGCAGATTGGGGCAGCGCTGCTGACCCTGCAGTCCAAAACCAACCGGGCTGTGGCCAACATGAGACCAGCCAAACCTGCTGTCACCTTGGAGGGAAAGATGGAGCAGGCCCTCCGCTGGGTGAGCAACCCTGGAGTGGACGACAGAGGAGTAGGTGAGCGGGGTTGCATGACGGCTCCAGGGAGGGATGATGTAGTAGCTCGGTACAAAAATAAACGCTCTGACCTTCCGTGCCTTTTGTCAGCCTGTGTGAGTGATGGAGAGTGTGTGAAAGTGGTTCTGGCAGGACGTGGGACTCTTTGCGATTAACTGGCAGTGATGAGGTCCTGAAAGATGTGAAGTGTTTGTGGTCCACGAGGAGACCACAACATTCAACGTTCATTTTTAACATTTCTGAATGTGGTACAGAAATGACTGTGCTGATGACTGATACCATTTCCTCAAATGCCCATAGTGAGGTATCTCATGCATGAATCACTGAATGACTAACTTGACTTATTTAGTCATTCAGGGAGCATTGTGTTGTTTTTAATGCTTTGTTTGATGCCTGTTGCTGTTTCGTCATTTGATTGTTTCCTATTTTCTCGCATGCTTCCCTTTGGGAGCAGAGTGTGAGATACTACAGTGGAACACAGGTACCTGCCCACAATATGCTTTCTGAGAAGATATAACCAAACACTATAGATATTAATCACAAAATGACTTCCTGGAAACTTAATGAGGTCAGCATGTACCACAAAATGCAGCATCCTCTAATTTTCAAGAAAAGATATATGAACTGCAGTCTTGTATCACCCCTTGTATTCCTAGTACATATTACACCATGTGACCAACAAATACACACACATGCTCCATGTCTAAATAAGGAGCTGTAATTGTTGTATCTGGGTTTTTATTGAACACCAATGAGACAGTGGGTATCCAGATGTGATGTGTGAATGACTTCTGCCCCGTGTCTCTCCCCAGGTCAGGCAGCAATCAGAGGAATGGTTGGAGAAGGGAGGAGGCTGGCAGGAGGCCTGTTAGGCCCGTATCGGCAGGATATGATTGGACGCTCCGACCGAACAGAGGCTCTAATGACATCTTTGGCAGACATGGCCAGCAGAGGCGAGGCTGAGGCTCCTCATGCACGAGCTACAGCGGCACAACTGCAGGACAGCCTCAAGGTAGCTCAGCGGTCTCACAAACACTCATTGTTCAAACCCACAGAGGTTATTTTAAATTATGGTGAAGATCACAATGTGTCCAAATATGCAAAATATTTCAGGCAAAATTTTGGGGAAATGGGAATAAAATGATGCACAAGACAATCTAGAATATTTCCATTTGATTGAATGCTGCAGCCATAAAAAACATGGAGTCTTGGTTTTGTATATACAGTATGATGCGTGTATGTTCATTATTAGTGTTGGTGCAGAGCTCCACCTAGTGGACTGATTGCGACACTCTCTACTTCCACCAGGACCTGAGGCAGCACATGCAGGAGGTGATGACCCAGGAAGTATCTGATGTTTTCAGCGACACCACCACTCCTATCAAACTGCTGGCGGTGGCTGCAACTGCTCCCCCTGATGCCCCCAACAGACAGGAGGTCAGTAACGTACAAAAGTCTGTGCTGGTTCCAAATATGGTTACAGCAATGAATCTTCTGAGCCTCATTTCTACTGATTCTGCACCACCCTGATGTAAAAGAGGATGATTATAACAATAGTTTGACTATACCAACATTAATGTTTGTTGTAGGTTTTTGAAGAGCGTGCAGGGAACTTTGAGGCCCACGCAGGTCGGCTTGGGGCAACCGCAGAGAAGGCTGCTGCCGTGGGAACAGCCAATAAGAGCACAGTAGAGGGCATACATGCTGCTGTGAAACATGCCAGGGAGCTCACACCACAGGTGCTAATGTTTGTTTTGGTGTGCCTGATTTGCATGATTGCATACATTTATTAAAACATGTAACTTTCAGAGTCTGGCATACACAGTCTGAGCATGACATGTCTGTTAATGTCCAGGTGACCTCTGCTGCTCGGATCTTGTTGAAGAATCCTGGAAATAAAGCAGCATACGAGCACTTTGACACCATGAAGAACCAGTGGATTGACAACGTGGAGAGACTCACTGGTGACAACATAGATTTTCCAAACTACATTAACATACTGCAAATAAGATAGGATTTAGAGGTTAATCTGTGTGTGTGTGTGTGTGTGTGTGTGTGTGTGTGTGTCTCCCTCTGTGGCCTCAGGTCTGGTGGATGAGGCCATCGACACCAAGTCTCTGTTAGATGCTTCTGAGGAGGCTATAAAGAAAGACATCGACAAGTGCCGAGTTGCCATGGCAAATGTTCAGCCCCAAATGCTTGTTGCCGGGGCAACAAGCATAGCAAGACGAGCTAATCGGGTCCTGTTGGTGGCTAAGAGGGAAGTGGAGAACTCGGAAGATCCGCGGTTCAGGGACACAGTGAAACATGCGTCAGACATCCTCTCACACACCATCTCACCCATGGTGATGGATGCCAAGGCAGTGGCTGGGAACATACAAGATAAAGGTACAGGAATACGCTATGCAAACACATTCAAGATACTGTGTGACACACAATGAGACAGGTTTACTCACTTCATTATCTCTCTTTATGCTTCACCCTCTCCTCCGCAGCTCTGCAAAAGGCCTATTTGGACTCGTGTCTGAGGATCCTGGCTTCAGTCGGAAAAGTCAGAGAAGCCTTCCAACCTCAGGAGCCTGACTTCCCTCCTCCACCACCTGATCTGGACCAGCTCCATGTAAGCACATTCAAACACACTCATTATCCACAGTTAAACTTTGAATCACCCACCACTTCCCTACCACCACTTACTAAAAATGTATGTATTAATACAGATGGGGAAAGTGAAAAAGTAATTTTTCATCTGCTATGGTGGCAGTGACCTTGAACTGCCAACTGCTCCAGTGGAGCTGCTCAGTGTCCTACAGCAGAAAACTGGTTAGAGTGGGCAGCCCTCAGGTGTAATTGTAAATGTAAAGCTGGGTGTTGCAGAGTGCATACTCACTTAAATTTCTGTGGAAGATTACATAAAAGGTTAAGACACCTCAAATCACAGGCCTGTTTTACCAAGTGATCAAGACCCATTAAGGGCTACTGTTCATGTTGTAGAGAAATACTTTGAATTTAAAAGGCAATATTGGGACAAACAGTATAGTCAGTGGGGTTATACCAAAACCAAAAGTTAACACCCGCTGAAAATCGTATCTTTGCTGACTTCCAGTGGTTTAACTTTTCACCTTGCTGCAGTTTCAGCGTGGTGTTCAGTTGCTCTTTAAAGCCCCCATGTGTAGACATTTAGTGCAAATGTTATAATTAATATTAGTAATAAATGGGGACTTTAAATATGACCTTGAATATCTACCCCTCACATCCCCCTTTGTTCCTGAACTACATATCTATAAGTAACAAATGTGTGTCTACGTGTATTTTCCAGGTTAGTGATGAGCAGGCGCCACCCAAGCCCCCCTTGCCAGAGGGCGAGGTGCCCCCGCCTCGGCCCCCTCCTCCTGAGGAGAAGGATGAAGAGTTCCCAGAGCAGAAGGTTGGAGAGGTGCTCAGCGAGCCCATGATGGTGGCCGCCAGGCAGCTGCACGATGAGGCTCGCAAGTGGTCCAGCAAGGTCAGTTCACACAAACGCACACAGAAATATGCAGTTTGCATTTTCACCCTGTCAAATGGGTATAATTTCAAAATGAGTAGCTTCTGGGCAAAATAATCTAGCTGGTTAGGGATATCCCTATGTCATGTAAGTAGACATGACTGAGGTGATCACAAAATGTTACTTTTCTGCCTTCTCATATTCTGTGAATATCCTGAAATCAAGTTTTTCCTGAAAGCCCGTTGATGCTGAAATGTGGAGATCAGTGGCATGATTCCAATTTCAGGGGGAAACTGGAAACTGTCATCTGTTCGAGGCGTCGGCATGTAAGGTTGTTAATGGCTCACACTTACATGCACAAAGTATTCTGTGGCAAGATAATCCAGCCTCACATCTATCGTCGAAGTAGAGAATGAGCGCACTATGTTTGTATCCTCTTATCCCTGTTGGCGTCCATGTTCTGTATGCGCGTGTCCAAGTGTTTTTGTGTGGAGGAACTGTGTATAGGAGCAATTGTTCTGTGTGAATAACCATTGATTATCCAGGAATTATACCCTCTCGCTCTCTATGTGAAGCTTGTAACCGTTTTCCCCTCTTTAGCTCTCCTGACAGTTTTTCCACACCTGTTCAATGATCTCTGCATCAGGGGTGTCTCTGGAAACAAGGCACAAAATATCTCTTATAATGGCATGGGGTCACACTCAGTTTCCCAGCACACTGCTAGACTCCTAAATACACTAGAAGGATGCCAAGCACAGGTTTTGGTTACAGTTAGACCGTGGTTGATTGTGCAAATGCTTTACAAACTGTCAACTCAGCCACAGCCTCAGAGTAAGGTACACCACCCACCTGCTACCTGCCCAAACCAGCTTCTCTTGCCTTTTTTTCTCCCATCTTTGCTTGCGCGTGCAGTTTCACCTCCCCTCTCTCTGCTCCTTCGCTGTGCTTTTATTCGCTCCTCCTCCCTCCTGTAAACTTCTGTCCTCTGTTCTTCCATCCAGTGCCTCTCATACTGTACTAAATGCCTCCTTTTCCCATGCTTCCTTCCCTCCTGCCATCCCTGGCTTTCTTCTTCCCCTTCTTCTCCACATTCCTCCTTTTTTTCCTCCTCCTCCTCCCACCCTCTTTGCCTCCCTCCCTGTCGGTCCCGTCCCAATTGATCCCACTCCTCCAACCGCCACCACCACCAACAATGCCCTCCCTGCCCCACCCAGCCTGAGGATGAGGAGGCAGTAGAGGAGAGGGAAGTAGATGATGAAGATGAGTTTACTGATGGTGAGGATGACTATGAGCCAGAACTGCTGATGATGCCCTCCAACCAGCCTGTCAATCAACCCATTCTGGCGGCTGCCCAGGCTCTCCACCAGGAGGCGCGCAAGTGGTCCAGCAAGGTCTGCGCACGTACATGCACATGAGTGCACACACAACCAGACGTGGGTCAGAGAGTATTTATAAATGGCTCCCAGCGTTTTGAGCTGCTGGGAGGATCATAGAGGACACACACACACACACATCCACGCATGCAAACGCACCACACATGGAAAGCCCTTCAGGACAAAGAAGCACCCTTTGGAGTAGCTGACAGTCACTGCGGCTGTGCAAACGATGAGCTCTGCATCTGCCACTACCATGGAAACCTCCAACCAGCTGTGGCTGTTGTTGCATCACACTCAGACATGGTTGACACACGGTTATGCTGATGCCATGCTAAGGTTGTACTAAAGGCAATGGCAAGTTTGTTTGTTGCACCACAGGGATAAACTGGTACTGGCTTCACACGTCCCTCCCTTATGTTCATGATTAGGTAAAGTGGTTTAAAGGAGGAGCCAGGCGCTCTCTCTCGCTGTTATCGCTGTTGTCAGTCACTCGTTGCCTGGCCAACCTGTGAAGCCAAGGATGACAGTTTCCCAAAGACTTCTGGGTGATGTAGTTTTGACGCTAGACTGCCTGCTTGCCTGGTATGATCACCTGCTTCTGCTTCTTAGTCTCAGGGTGTGCACTGATCGCTCCAACACTGTGAACATCACCTCGTGGGAACTAACCTCAGGTTGACTGTGATGTGAGGGAGACGGTGAGAACCTCAACACTGTTTCCCTCCAGAACTACGGATATAAATTTCAGCATGATCTTCTTCCATGAGGGAAGAACATGTGCTAACTTGTACTGACACTGCATGCTTGTAAACTGAATGCCTGTTTTGCTTTTGTAATTCAGATTCATTCATACAAAGCGCTATCATTCATTTAGTGTTTGATAACACTATTTTCAGTATCCTACATTTGGATTATTATCTATATTATCAGAAAAGTGTGTGGAAACATGACTTACAATATGTTTCTATTCTCATCTCTTATCCAAAGCCATGCTCCTCTCCAGTATCCTGCTCACAGCTCTTACTTTTCCTCCCCTCCCCACTCCCCGCCTCTTCACAGGGTAACGACATCATAGCAGCAGCCAAGCGGATGGCTCTGCTAATGGCAGAAATGTCTCGGCTGGTGCGTGGTGGAAGCGGGAACAAACGAGCGCTGATCCAGTGTGCTAAGGACATCGCCAAGGCCTCAGATGAGGTGACGAGACTGGCTAAAGAGGTGGCCAAGCAGTGCACTGACAGACGCATCAGAACTAATCTGCTGCAGGTAAGGACAAACTCAAACAGACACAAACACACACTGATCCTCCATGTAATATCATTTACATATTGTTCTCCCTCCAAAGGTGTGTGAACGAATCCCTACCATCAGTACTCAGCTGAAGATCCTCTCCACTGTCAAAGCCACTATGCTGGGACGAACAAACATTAGTGAAGAGGAGTCAGAGCAGGTAAACTCACAGAAGTGCACATAATGTGTAGGGATGCACCGATCCAACCTTTTCTTTCCCGATACAGATACTTCCACTCTGCCGATATTGAGTACCAATCCAATACCAGCGCTTTCTTTTTCCTATATTTAAAGTCCGGGGGTGGCGGCCTGCCATGACTGAATGAATGTAACTGATGTGACACTAAATTTTATAAAGACATTGACAAAGAAACTATATTTAATGTGGATCGGTCATGTCATCGGTGCAGATACTGATCCAGTATATTGGACCAGTGCATCCCTAATAACTTGCAGTGGTGGAAAGTAACTACATACATTTACTCAAGTATTACACTTAAGTACACTTTTGAGGTACTTGTACTTGATTTGTGATCCACCACTGATAACATGTCTTCATTTTGTCTCATCTCTGTTGTTATTTCACCCCTAACTGCTTAACCTCCAAATGTTTCCCTGACCAGGCCACAGACATGTTGGTCCATAACGCCCAGAATCTGATGCAGTCAGTGAAGGAGACTGTCAGAGAAGCAGAAGCAGCCTCCATCAAGATCCGCACAGATGCAGGATTCACCCTTCGCTGGGTGCGCAAGACCCCCTGGTACCAATAAACAAACCTGGCCACTGAAACTAGTAACACTCTTAACCTAGCACACACCTGGAGTAAAAGTAGCAATGTGCGTACCCATTTTGAGTAAACGTGCACTTCTCCACAGAGGAGACTGCAGGTGATTTTGATCCATTCTTCACTGTAGTTTCGGTGTGTCTGCCAGGAACCATTAGATTTGGTACCAAGCAGGTTTCATTTATTGGAGTGAGTTCAGCTTTGCTCTCCAGTTCTCTTTATCTGAACTGTGGAATCACGCAGGCTAATCGGAGGCAGTTTTTAATATATATTTTTGGTATGTTGTGTTACAAGAGTTTATCCAAATCCCAGGTATATATTTTTTGCATGTTCAAATTTTTTCTATTTTCTAAAGGCAAATTATGACAATAAGATACCTATCTCCGAGAGGACATTTACTTTTAATTCAGTTTTTTCAGTGAGAGTTTCTTATTGTCTATTGTACAGTAATTATTTGTTTTATGGACAACACTCAGCTACGAGCTTTATACACTGAGTTTGACACTAAAGTGTGGAGTCTGGTGTGGGCCGCTGAGCTCTCCTCTCCTCGTGTTTACTTTTAGTAATAACACGGTTCTTAACTGAAGATGTATGAATGGTGATACATCATCGCTGCTGTCCGGTGATGTTTATACTTGAAGAACTAAAAGGTCTTCTGGATTAAAAGTGTTATGATTTATAGGCAAATGATAAAGTGATTGTATAATTTGAAAAAATATCTATGGTTGTCAATAAAAAGGCAGGTTTTTTTGTTGATTGCAGGAAGATACTTAATAGATAAGAGGTTTTCATGCGACAGTTGCAGTATGAGTGAAAGTAAGAGTAAAAGTCAAGGTGAGTTGAGATGTTTTGAATTCTGTTTTTATTTAACTTTCACAGTGAACAATGCCAAAGGATTTGTTTTACATTACTGTATACTTCATAAAGTTCTCTTAACACTTAAAAATCCAGGTTATTACAAACAACAAGACAGACCATTTTCTTTAGAGACCCTGAAGTCTTTTTAAGGTCTGTTTTTTATTTTTTTATTTTATTTTTTTTTTAGCAAAAAAAGAGAATGTTTTCTGCATTTTTTTAACTAATTGTAGTGCTTTGTTTCTGCACTATCTCTGTAACAGTTGAACTGTGTGGATTTTGTTTTTTTTTCAAAATGGATCAAAACGAATAATTTTAGACATTCAACATCCTGTTTTTAGACTTCTCCCACTCTGAATGCTCTGACGCATCATTTTAACACAGATTTTTCTAGACGACCCCGGTGGTTTGAGAACAAAAATAACCTTTTTTATGTGATATCGGTCACTGATGCCAGTCTAGCAGCCTAGTGTTTTTAGGTTTAATTAAAAAACAAAACTGTTTAAAAGGAGTGTTTTTGTCTGGAATAATTACACAGCAGTTTAAGGATTCACGGTTGGAAACTCAATATTACATGCAATCAGATCAGTGACTGCATACTTTCATTCCCTAAACAGTATTTCATCAAGTTTAATTACATATTTTTTACAATGGCTGGGCAAATGTATCTGTTAAATGGAGAATGTGTGTGTGTATGTGTGAAACCTCTTCACTTCAACAGTATTAGCGAGCCGTCCCCAGGATGGTCAGGGACAGAGCTCTCCAACAGCAGCACAGAATGTTAACCACATTTTCATCTTCATTTGGGCCTACTGAGCATGTAGCATCGCTGACCCCACTGAGAGCCGCAGGGTGTGCTTCTGTGTGTACTTGATGTGTTCATTCACACCCTGAATGTATCCTGATAGCTTCTAGCCCTGCCAACACATCTGCTGTGCCTTGGAAGAATAAAAGACTACAATGATGGCTGGAGTCGGCCTCTTTTTCCCTTTCAGAAGTCACTGGTACTGGAGTGTGTTGTAGGGCAACAACACTTAACTAGTTTTATTAAAGTAGTGTTTAATTAAAGTTTAACATATATTCACCATGTTTATCATCTTAGTTTAGTGTGTTAGCATGCTCGCATTTACTAATTAGCATTACACTCACAGTAAAGCTGAGGCTGATGAGAACATCATTAGTTTAGTAAACAAAAGTATTGGACAATTTTTAATTTTGACCCACACTGGTGGCGCCAGATCCAAGGTTAAAGGATCACCAACGTTATTACAAAGTTATAATAATTCATTCTGAAGGGGACATGAATGTCTACCAATTGTTGTTGCGATATTTCACTCAAAACCACAAAAGTCAACCTTATGGTGGCGCTAGAAGAAAAGTCAGGGGATAATCAAAGTCAGTAGGATTAATCCTCTGGCCGCCATGGATAACTGTTCCAAATTTCATCGCAATCCGTCCAATTGATGTTGAGATATTTTACTCTACCAACCGACAGCCCAACAGCTGTGTCCTGCGCTAGCATGGTTAAAAAATTTTTTTTTAAAAAGCACACATGAACACGTAATTTTAAAGTTTTTATAAGACATCTTATACACTGAAATACAGATTCAACTTCATACAGGAGCTTTAAGTAGTATTTTCCATGTGGACAATTGATTGTGCAAATGCTGTGCTGAGTTAAGAAGTTGCATTCAAGATTATGTGAGGATATTGTGGATTTCTGAGTGCTTTTTACACAGCTTTTCCCAACAGACTGCCTGAATCACTAGCTCGTATCTAGGCCCTGCAGATAGTTGTACACCTTCCCTAAGTCAATATGTACCTTAGATATAAGATATATTTAAGATGTCTTTCCCTCAGGCCTCCAAAATATGCAGTTTGTGCTGTAATGTGCTATAAAAGCACCTCAACCTACCATTACAAGGCCACATTAAAGAGTGAATGTGTGCAAAAATACCTGCCTCACGACTCACTGCAGCTACTCAGAAAGTAGATAAATTTGATTTTTCAAAAATAAACATATATATATATACCAAGTATAAAACGTGCTACCTTATATTATGTAAAAAGGTTTTCAAAGGCATGGCTGCTTATTGTCAGGCAACATGCAGGTAAGATTGTATAGGTGTGTTGAAGTAGTGAGGAGCAAGGCGGTGAGCTGCGAGTGTCCCTTTTCAAACCAAAATATTCCCCTAAGGCAACACTCAGAAGGTGTTAGACAAAAAAAAAAAAAAAAGAAAGACAAAATATTCAGAAATAGTCCAAAAGGAAAGAGGAATGGTCCAAATAATGCAGCACATTTAAACTGGATAGAAACTAATAGCACTTCATTAAGGTCACATTGATTACTAAGGCTTCCCTTTGCGGGTCACAAATACCATACAGTCATATATACGTATGTATGTAATGCCAAACACATAATAAATAACTGTTAGAATGCAAAACTGTTCATTAATAACAATGAGATAAAGCATAATAAGACTTAATGGAGAGCTGACTCGGGGGGTGCTAACTTTGCCCCCTATTTGGCACATTGGATTGTTGACCTTCGCGTTCGACCGTCATCACTCAGGTCCGCACTTGGAATTTCCCCGCTTTCGTCACATATTTGACCCCTTTAAACGGCTTGTACTTCTCGCCGTACATGTCAAGACGATTCACCTTAAGACCTGTACAGAGGGCAGAGAAGCCAAGTGAGCACTCAACTACATCAACTGTGACAATTTCAAACTGAACACCATCGCAGCAAACACTGCGTTACTGCTACCATAATCATTAACGTCCTCAACAACAAAAGGTGGAGAGAAAGAATGAGGCTAAAAGGTCTGACTAGTTACGTTTTTGGCTCAGTTCAAAGATTAAGAGGTCATGCAGCGAGGATTACCTGATATGGCCAGCTGCTGTATCTTCAGGTCAATGTTGAGTGAGGGGTTATCTTCAGGTTTGGGAGCTCCTGCCTGTATACTCAGGCTGCCTCGCAAGTTAGGAAGCTTCTGGGGGTTCAGTTTTCCAATGTCCCAAACCAACACCTACCAAAACACAGACATGCTCCGAGTAAGGGCAACAAAACAAAAGGCTTTTTCTTTTTTGTTTTATTTTCTCCATAACACCACCATTTCTGATCAAAATTACATAATTTGCTTCACTGTAGAGCTACCTAGGTCTTGCATGACTGTGTACAAAAGAAATCTAGTCCATAAGTATGTCTTTGACAGACAGTCATTTTGTAATCAGATATGTCAGTAAACTGAGGATAATTCATATGAAAAAGGCAGGTAACATTTAAGTAGCTCTGTAGTGAAACATTTGACAAAAATCAATAAAACTGAGCAGTGTGATGGACACTGATTGGATAAAAGCATCTTCATTCAAAAGTGGAATGTGTTCCAACTTCTCATTTCACTGAGACCTTCTGTATTACTGCTTAGCGCAGCCTTGTAAACGGTTGCTTACCTTGGTAACGAGGTCGTAGGTGTAGTTCCCCTGTGTGGCTGTGAGGTTAACACTGAGCACAGCTTTAGGCATGTGGATAGTGACCACCAAGGCCTCCACCGTCTTCCCCATGGTCTGCTTGGGTCCAATCGTCAGGTCCAGGCGACCACCAGGTCCCGTCTCAAAGAAACTGATGTTCTGCTTCACATACACTGGAATGGCCACGAGACTGAGGAAGGAAACAGACAGAATTGACCACGATGAGAATAAACAATAAGGTTCAGCAGGCAGACAGCAACCAGCTTGTGTTTACTAGTTAACACAGTAACAAGGGTGGATTGTGAATCCAGAAACCAGAATTTCAATCCACTACTCCACAGTGAAAATAACAGGACAAAGATTTTATTGTTGCAAGAAGATGTTAATTACCAGATCACATATTTATGCTTCACCAAATCCATCTGTACCTGCTGATTATTCATACTTAAACTGATTGATTTCTGTATAGATTCTGTTCTTACTTTTGAGAGCTGACATGATAGTTCATGAGTGTGAAGTTTCCGTCGGGCGGGACGAAGGAGAGGACACGCTCCAACTCCCAGCGCTTAAACCGCACACACGGGTGGAAACTCACGTCGTCGAGAAGACGAGGATTCTGTCATCAAAAACAACAGCAACGGCGAGTGAATTTTTACACTTGGACAGACGCACAAGCAGACCACGAAAAACACAGAGCGAGGAGGAAATGAACCCACCATAAAGGACAGAGTCAGGTCGGGCATCCCAGTGAGCTTCACACAGGCTTCAATGACACCCTGGATCTCTGCAAATACTGTCGTACCTGAATAAGAGAGATTTAAGGAGATGCAAGTACGTTTAAAAAATTATTTAATCTTCCAGAAAAAAGAAAACACTTCTAACTGCCCGCACTCTTCATCTACGGTGATCAAACAAGTGGTTGTTTGTACCTGATTTGTCCACAATGACATCTATTTCCTCTATCACATCAAAATATGCCTCATTATTGGTGTATTTAACACCAGCCCGCCTCCATGGGATGTTGGACAATTGACCTGTTGGCAACGTATCTCCAACGTTACTTCCTCCTGGAAAACACACAAAAACAAAAGCAAAAACATCAATATACACACAAATTTTGCAGATTGTCCTTGAAATTTGGTTTAGAGATAAGTAGACAGAGGGTGGTACAGTCTAGTCTGACCTTTTAATACCAGAGTCAGAGCGACCTGTTTACCTGTGAGCGTATTGACAACTGATCGCAGGATGGTGGGAGGCCTGATCATCTCTTTGAGGACGTTGGACTCGGTAGCTAGTGGAAAGCCGTTGTCCAGCATCTCCTCCAACAGCTCGTACACCGTCACCACATTGTCCTTGATTATACTTTCTGAGCACTCTCCAAAGTAGTCCTGACGACAAAAACACCCGTTACACTAAAGCAAACACTAGACTGACGTATGCAGAAAAAGTGGATTTGTCAGTTGTCTTAAAAAGCACCCGTAGTCTTTTCCATTAACACCCTGGCTGTGTCCCAGTTCCATACTACACACTATTTGTTTACAATATGAACCAAATAACAAATGTTTTAGTATACTGTTTCTGCAGTGAGTATACAAGAAATCAACATACTTAACAGTTGTATTAAAAGAAAATTATTCAATACTTGCACCCACAGATAACAATCAAACTGCAAATTTGGACGGCCACTTTAACTTCACACAGTGAAACCATCTGCAGTTTGTTTTAACATGTTGTGGTTGTGAGTAGCTCCTCCATTTCCTTTGTGCATTGCATTATTATTATTATTATTATTATAATATGGGGAAATACTGTACAACGTCAATGAAAACAAGTAACGCCTGCACACAAAAGTTTAATAATGACAACGTTTCGATCCCACTTGGATCTTCGTCAGGTGTTTGAAAAAACAACTACAATTTCCCACAGAATTTAGTTTGGGGAAGTGAATGTCAAACATGAACCGCAATCCATCTAAACTACATCTAGACACGATCTGCTTGCACAGGACATTAAGTCAGAACAGAACCAAACACGTTTGACTTGTACATCCTGGTATATATCCAGCAAAGTGAACGCAGAGTCGAATCACACCTGAATTGTGTCTGCCACTCTGTGCAGGAACTCAATGACAAACAGTGGGGGGACTTCAGTCTGGATGACGGAAAGGAAGAAGAGCCTGTCCCTGTATATGGAGATGAGATAGTGGTGTGGGGTCTGCAGGACAGGGGGCACATTTTCTGGGTCCACTGCCTTATCCTTCGCCTCGAAGAAGTAATCACACACACTCCGGCTGATGACACTCTTCCAGTGTTTCTCCAGGAAGATGTCTCCCGAGTGACTGATCAGGAACAGACTGTGGATCATCTCAGCTGCAACAATGAGGTTATTGTTGTTGTTGTTGTTGTTGTTAGTAGTGCTCTGTGCTGTTAAGTAAAATAGTCTAAATCAGCAGTTTTACAAACTTAACTCCTAATCAGTTATTGGATTGTGGACAAATCAAAACAACACAATGCAAATGTAAACATTTACCTGCTGTCAGCCTGTCAAACTAACTTCAACCTCAGGTGACTAACAATCTGACAATGGCAACTTCGGACATATTTACCATCTGCTTCTTAATGCCAACAATAAAATAAACTTGAGAGTGACATACAGAGCTCTACGCAGAGGATGATTTCTAGAAAGTTTAACGTGTTGCTAAAAGTTTTACCTGCTGACTTCAGCTGACTGTGCCAGGAATATGACTTGGTGCCAATATGGCAGAACTTGTCCGAGTTGCAGAGGAGACGCCTGCAGATCTCTGCACACGTAAACACAACGGAGTCACGAGTGCATGTCGACAAATCAAAAATAACGAGGCCCAAATACTATTAGTAAAGTATTGGAATATATTCGGGACGGTTTAAACATCGAGCAACTCTAGCGTCAACCTGATCGATACTTTCAGAGCAACGTTTCGGACTTTTTTAGTCAGGCAATGTTTGCGGGCAGCTAATCCCCCGGCGCTGTGTGTGATGCTGTGGGATTTTCTTTGCCCTGAGCGACACCTTTCAGGTGTTCAGGCAGACCCTCCTCTCAGAATACCTCGGCAGAGATGTAGCAGACCCCTAAACTTTAACCCTCACGTCAGGTTTCAGGTGCAAAATTGCAAATTGCTGTCATGATTTCATGATCAGCCGCATTAATAACAATATATTTATTTATTTATATAGCACTTTTCACAACAAATGTCACAAAGGGCTTCACAAGGCAACAAAAGTGAGATAAATTAAGCAAAAGGAAAAACAACAAAATAACCACATTGTAGACTTATCATTAGCTACAAAAATTGTGAGTCAACGAGACAAGTGGTCCAGTATTTCAAACTTCATTTGGAAATATTTAACTGAGCACTGACAATCTTGAATCGAGATCCACCAGAGCGATGTGCTGCAATGTTCACAGTAAAATTATAACCATGACCTCATATAAACCGAGTAAGGAAGACAGCCTGCACAGAGCGTCTTTGTCAGACGGCCAATATTTATATATTTAGCTCTGGTTTACTGTCCATCAACTCCAGAGGGAAATATTTGTCTCTTAAGCTGCTAAATGTCTCACTGTGGTCTCCAGCTGGTTACTAACTAACTGTGTGTCTCTGCTGTATGATGCTGGATGGTGTACAGTGGGTTTTTAGAGTTTCTCTCCCCGAACACACAGCTGTCTGCTATGGTTGAAAATGATACAGATTAGAGCAGTGAAAGTGAACCAAAAGTTGCAGGCTGAAAAAACAAAAACAACGAGCTGAAAGAGCTGAGGGTAGCTGCAGAGTCAGGTGAAAAGTTAAACCTTTCAAAGGTTGAATGTCTTGTAAACAATATGATTCTGAAATCCAAGTGTTATTTGCACAAATGTAGATTTTCAAAATCTACTGTAAAACCCTTGAGACATTTTAATAGTAACAATTCACTAAACTGCTAGACTCCCTAGAGATGTATTTTATGTAATCCCTCCCACATTGGGACACTTTTATATGATTTTATTTGTTTTCAGAAGCCATGTTCTCAGTGGTTTTGTAATGAACTAATGTTAGTTTTGGAGATGCCTGTTTGAACTTTTGTATTCAATAAAAAGGCAGAAAAGGGTGAATCTTTCACATATTAATTTGACCCACTGCTCATGTAAAAATGTTAATGCAGCTTTAAAGTCTTTGTACAAGAAGTTTTATGGGTTAGCTCCTGACATCAGGTCGCAGAAAGAAAAAAAAAAAAAAAAAACTTGGCTCAGCAAAACCTAAATGTGAGGCTTTTGATTGGCGGAGCTCTGTGAAGGCGTCACGCAGCCTGCCAGGCTCCGCTCTGGGCAACAAACACCCTCTGCGCCGTTAGCGCGACCGCTTCTTCGCAACCGGTTAAGGTGATTACAACGCGTGCAAGTCAGCCATGGCTTCCGAGGAACCTAAAGCAAAGAAACAAAAGCTCTCGGAGGAGAAGGCAGAGCCGTCGACCAAACTAAGGTGACCGAACATGCTGCTCGTGTGCGGAGCGAGGAGGCGCGACCCTCCTCCGAGTCTGTGAACGCCAGTGTGCCCGTTCACAGCGTTAACCTGTCCTGAATACATAACGAGTGCGTGCACGACATGGCGAGCTTGTCAATGTGGGGGTGCCTCGATACCGTTAGGCGTTTGTATGAACCACCACGGTGCGGAGAAGAGGTCTCCGTTTATAGCGGCCCCGGTGCAAAGTCCCTTTGGTGTAGCCGGTTATCTTTCACGGTTAGGTCAGGCACGTTTGAGCTGTGCCGCTGTTAAATAGCGTCCGTTAACTCTATATATTTTAATCTAGGTCCAGCGTGACCGCCACCTGCCTCTGCGTGTTTAAAAGCTGCAAAAAGAAATGCTGGGACTGCTCCGCCGCCTGGTCCATCCCGTACCGGCTCCCCAACTCGGCTGAAACCTGCTGTTGTCACATCGTGGCGTCGGCGCGCCTCTCGCGATGTAATTTAGCTTCAAAAAGAGAGTGGATGGAGGCGAGAGTGGGCCAATCGCCACACAGACAGGCTGCCCTGGCCCTTCCCTCCTTCACATGCCTCCAATCAGTCAGTCCCGAGTAGGAGGAGCTGTGGTTGCAGGAGAAAATCGATCTGCCCGCACACTGAGCTGAAATTGTGAAGTTTTTGAATGCTTAGCTCTTTCTGAGCCGGTATTAGGTGGCTCAACAGGTCTGTCAGTGAGTAGCTGGTACACACAGAGAGAGAGAGGGACGCCATGTCTGCTGCAAGGTAAGACCACGATGACATGTAGAGAATTAATCTAAAGGCAGGTATGGGTTCTGGTTTAGTGTAATTGGCTGCACAAGCCCAGTAATCATCTGACTGCATATTGGCACATGTATGTAGTGTAGGTAATTATGCCAAGGGTGTGGCATCAGTGACAAAAACCCATCTGGGTTTTGCTGATTCAAAAGCCATTCTTCCATGTTGCTTCTTCTTTCTGCATTAAGTCTTGATCCCAGGCGAGTGTAGAAAGAAAGGCTTGATGGGGGAAAATATGCTAGCATGTGTTCATGTGGAGGTGGCATCTGTCAGGGGCTGCGTTGAAAGACCTGTTCCATATGGGGTTTTCCCAGAAACACAGACAATATTGTGGTGACATCAAGGACTCGCATGCAGGAGTGAAGACGACACCAAGACACTGATCTGAGTACACGTATTATTAACATGCTACCACAATCTCTTGTTGCTTTTGCAGTATTACGCACAGATCATTCAGTATTTGCTTATAGAAAAGCTGAATCTGCACACTAGCTCACTGGCTGTTATTGGTTACTGATGTGTGGGATTGTTGTGTGTTGACACAAACTGCAGAGGTGCCTTTTTAGTCGCTGTCTCGTTTTGTTGAGCCCCAGTGGTGGAAGTGTTGCTGTGCTGTTTTTAATTATGTTTTTTTGGCATCACAAAGCTATGATTTGCTATGATATTCAAGCCCTGTGCTCAGTTGTTTGCCCAAGGAAAGAACTGCACAAACACAGACACACACAGCCTACTGCTGTCCTGATGTTGCCTTGCTGTGAATGTCATAACATGGTTACATGCTCGACTGACTGGGTTCTCGGCGCCAACCGTGTTCATATTCTTTTGTAATGTTTGTTGACGAGTCATGCATGTTACCAAACTGTGTCTCTCAGACATGTACTATTTCTGCTTTTCTGTCTGTGTGAATGTGAAGCTTTTAAATCATGTGATGTGAAGTCACATGGAAACAAAACTGGGTTTTGCAAATAAGTGGTCAGCACTGGGATAAAAACCCAGCACACTCAGTGGAGTGAGCAAACGTGAATTTTTAAGTCCATGAAATGTGCATTTCTACACTGTGCTGAAAGGAGGGCTGTTTGCTCTTTTAATAAGTCAACCAGCCAGTCTGAAGCTATAACTGATTTAAAATCCAGTTTAACTATTAAGAGCAGCTTCAGAAAGTAAAGACAAACAGGACAAGACAACATGGACTCTGCAAGATGTTCTCCTTATTACTGTCATGCCAGTTGAGTTCATGTAAAAAAAAAAAAAAAAAAAAAAGAAGGAAGATCGTCCTCGCTGTCATGTAAAAGCCAAGTCTTGTAGAGCTGTTTTTTTGTTTTAATGCTTTGTTTTTATGTTTCAGCACTAATTCACTCTTTGGGATGGGAAACCCCTTACTGGACATCTGTGCTGTAGTGGACAAAGATTTCTTGGACAAGTAAGTTAAAGGACTGAAGCAATGGAATACAATTCTTGCTAATAAAGAAAGTACTGTCATCTGTGGTTTCGGTCCTCACTGCTGATTGGCTTATGCTCGATGTGGTTGTAAACTGCTACCCAGTAGTTGCACCAGTGACTCCTCAATTTAGACATTAAAGCACATATTGCAGCATTTATGTTGACCCTAGAATTATGTAGGCAAAGAAAAATGTTGAATGATCTCTGTTTTGTAAAATCCATGAAGTCAATCTTTTTCTCATTAAGCACAGTCACAATCGGATCGAGCGAGATTTAGACATGTGGGGTCAGTGAGGTCACCCCAGTGACGGACTAACCAAGAGGTTTTATGATGTAATTTGATCAATAGAGATACAAGATAATGATGATACAGGAGAGCAGAGCACAGGAAACAGCAGAGCAGCTGTATTGATTTTAATATATCTATGAAATATACTTGTATATATGAAATGAGACAGTGTATCATTACATTACAGTGAGATGATACTTATTTGACTGTTCTAGCTGAGTGAAAGCAACAATAGATCCCTGTCCCATTGATTTTTTTTTCGTTTGTCAGTGTAGTTAAATCATGTCGGCTAAGCCTTGAAATGCAGTTAGCAGAGCACAAAAGAATCAGTGACTCAACAATTCACCTTGAGTTGAAGTTTAAAGTTATGGGGTTCCTGCAAAATTACTGCTCAAATAGTGCATTAATTAAGAGATTTTATTTACATGTACCTTTTTTTGTTTTTAATTTACTGATTAGCGGTTTTCTGGTCTGTCCAAGCTCTGTCACACTGAGTTGACCAGAGCAAAGGGCCCCTTCGGGTTCCAGCTCAGAGTCCACTCTCAAACCCCTTATGTAAACTCCTGGATTAGAGCTAAACGAACCAACCGCTGTTCTAATTCAGTCCCACACAGAATAAAGCAGGACTAAAACTGTACCTTAATCCCCGACGTACCTTTGTCTTTCGTTGAAACTACACTCTTTTTAGCATTATTGACCAACATATTGATTTGGACTGAGTGGTGGTAGGTAGTAACAAAGACACTTTCACATAGTTTCTCAAATCCTCTGCCTATGATTTAATCGCTTAATGATTTTATTAATCATATTTTCCAAAGGTGTGAACAACCCATTTGGCAGCACCACCACTGTGTCTGCAATCCTTACCCACATAAACTTTATCCTGATTCTTATTGTGTGTGGGGGGTTTTTCATACACAGCAGGGTTTGTTTCAGCATAATGTTTCCAATGACTTTGAGAAACTAAAGCCTCTTTTTTTTCTCCTTTCATTATTTGCAGGTACACTCTGAAACCCAATGACCAGATCCTGGCAGAGGACAAACACAAAGCACTGTTCGTATCTCCTGTATTGTAAAATTTCCTGTAGAATATAAGTTGTGACAGAGCTCTTACACATCTACTAACAGGGTTTGTAGTCTGTACAGGGAGAAAATGAATACGTCTCAATTCAAACAGAGTTTGCTCCCGTCCGTTCTTGAGCGGGCCAGTCAAAACAGGCGCACACCAGAAGTCACAACAATTGACCTCCATTCCTTTATAGACGGCCAATGGCAGCGCAGCAGATCCTGCTCAGAGAGCTAGTCTCAGCCAATAGCAAAGCAGGACACTTCACCTCCCAGTCCCTCTGAGACAAGAGTCAGAAAGCAAACATAGCAAGCAAGCAAACACAACAGCAGGAGATAAGAAAGTCGTGCGTGAGAGAGATATTATACTGATGGATTCTGACTCTCCACAGTTATGTTTGTGGTGACCAGTAGTCCTCTAGTAATATCTATTTTACATTGGCAATAGTGCTTGTTATAATGTAAGGTATTCACATTTACACTACGTAGGTGTTTTTGAGGATGAATGTCATTTGATATAGCCAGATGTTGAAATGAAAACAATAGAGCCAACTTTTATGCAACCACTAAAGACGGTTACATCTCTTTATATGAATTATTTGTCAGGGATGTGTACGACGGTGCAGGTCCTCACACGTATAACCTGTCGATCTTGTTCCTGCTCTTGTTAGGCCACTCAGGCCTTTCTTGTTTGAGTGCTCTGGGGTAGAGCGCCAATATGTTGGAGATTTCCTCCTGGTGAAAATACTTTAAGGGACACAATAGACTGTAGGCGATAAAGAAAAGTGAGCTCGTTTACAATGGACAGTCATCCCCACTCTGTTTTTCTCTCCATCTCCCTGATGTCTTCCCCTCTGCAACCTCTGGCTCAGTCTCAGGACCTTTAACAGCAGTCCGCCTGTTATACTTTACAGTGACATATTTAAACACGCTGTTTCTAACACTCACATAAACCACACAAACGCATATCTGTGTGCAGGTTGATACGACTGCTGTATTTAGACTGCACAACATGGCAAATTAGACATGCTTTAGCCCTAAGCAGAACATCAAAGCACTGCTTCAGTCATCATGTTACGTAGCATAAATGGTTCAAATAGTATAATCAGTGATGCATGTCTGGCATGTTTTACCTGGAGGAAATATGCCTTCTGAAGAGTGAACAGTCCAACATCAGATGAGATTACCGGCCGTCAAGCCACATCCATCACCATGCACACCACAGGGTTGTACACAATAGAAGCAACAACTGTGCCATGTCATGCAAACCAAGGTAATAGTATTTCCCAAAATGGTGTAACTGTTCCTTTTTAAGAATCTGGCAAAGCTTTCAGAGCCATACTGACGCAGTTCAGTACTCAAAAAGGTTTTATGTTCAGTACCCAGCCATAGTTGATACTTCGTGTGTGGTGACGTTTGAAGCTTTGCATTATCTTAGCACGTAGCCAGCACCCCAAAGAATTATATTGTATGTATGTGTTCAGAAGTGAACAGACTTTATGCATTGAATCATCTTTTGGAAATGTATATTATGTGAATTACATGTTTGTCTCTGTGTTTAGATTTGAGGAGATAGTGAAGAAGTTCAAAGTTGAGTACCACGCTGGAGGAGCCACACAGAACTCTATAAAGATTGCTCAGGTCAGTCATGTACACGCAAACCCACTTCGCAGAACTTCCTGTTCTGTCACCACATCAGTGCTGTGAAGTCTTACTGTAAATGTTGGCCTCTGTGAGTAGCTTTAATCGACTGATGCTGATCAGAGCTGTTGTCACACTCTGTAGTGGATGATCCAAGAACCCCATAATGTGGGCACGTTCTTTGGCTGCATTGGCAAAGACAAGTTTGGAGAGATCCTGAAGCAGAAGGCTGAGGAGGCCCACGTCGATGCCCACTACTACGAGCAAGATGAAGAGCCCACAGGGACATGTGCTGCTTGCATCACCGTAGATAACAGGTGGGTATTTATTATAATAATAATAATAATAATAATAATAAGCATATGTTGACGCATTATTATAATCTCATCTGTCTATAACTCTTCATCTCTTTTTTGCTTCCTCCTCTCAGGTCTCTGGTAGCTAACCTAGCTGCTGCTAACTGTTATAAGAAGGATAAGCATCTAGACCTGGAAGAAAACTGGAAGCTGGTGGAAAAAGCTAAAGTCTACTATATTGCTGTAAGTAGTAGTTTATATACAGTGTGTTTGTGCCATTTACGTCTGATATTCAGGTCAACTCGTGCTGTCACTTCACCCTTGTACCCCTGGGTAACCACCAGAGGACCCACAGGGGAATTCCCCAACATACTGGTGCCGTTTCTGTTTAAGACCTTACTTTATGTGATTCATTACAGCCCATCAAGATATAAAAAGCAGATCAGTCTTGACCCAATGTCACTGTTTGCTTGCAGGGTTTCTTCCTCACTGTCTCTTTGGAGTCCATCCTGAAAGTGGCAAAGCATGCGTCTGAAAATAACAAGCTGTTTTGCCTGAACCTCTCTGCGCCCTTCATCTGCCAGTTCTTCAAGGATAACCTCATGCAGGTTATGCCCTACGTTGATGTGCTGTTTGGCAATGAGACGGTAAGCTAGACTCTCACAGTGCATTCTTCACATATTGGCTGCATGCACTTGTTCGGGGCTTTGTGTCCACCAGATGTTGATGAAACAATCTTTTTTTTTTTCTTTTTTTTTGTTCCTCAGGAGGCAGCTGCATTCGCGAAAGAGCAAGACTTTGAGGTGAGTGTACTGACACATTTGCACATGATTAGTGCTGCAATTTTCATGTATTTTGTGCATTATCAACTGCTTGTGTTAATGTGTATTTTGTCTGTAGACCGAGGACATTAAGGAAATTGCCAAGAAAGCCCAGGCTTTGCCCAAAGTCAACACAAAGAGACAGAGGATTGTAGTGTTGACCCAGGGGAAGGATGACACTGCCATGGCTCTAAGTAAGATTTTCTATTAGTTTGTCTTTCTTATGTTACTCTATTGTCCTCTGTTAGAGGTATACCGTAGATGTCTAAGTTTTCTTCTCGTGTCTGTTCAGGTGACAAGGTCGAGACATTCCCTGTACTGAAGATTGACCCCAAGGACATTGTTGACACAAACGGTGCAGGTGATGCCTTTGTAGGAGGTAAGATTTTCCTGTGTTTTCATTTGATGCGTTTCTTGGTTGCCTTTTGTCTTTCTGTGGATTTCTGTTAACGTTTTTCCTCTGTGTCGCAGGTTTCCTCTCTGAGCTGGTCCAAGAGAAACCTCTGGATCAGTGTGTGAAGGCGGCACACTACGCTGCCAACGTCATCATCAGACGAGCGGGTTGCACCTTCCCAGAAAAACCCGACTTCAACTGAGGATTCCCAGACAACTTTTCCTTCAGCCTGAAACCTCATACTAATATTTTATACAACTACTACCCTCAATTCTTGTAGCCCCATTTTTTTCAATCAGCCAACAGTCCATGTTATTTTTCAATTCATTCGCACATAATTTCTAATTGTTAGTTGGGTGCCTCCTGACATGTGTGCCTGTGTCTGTATTCTCCACTTGGGGCCGCTAGAGGATCATGCAGGCGAGAGCCAAGAGACATTTGTTTCAATATAAGTGACCATAAAGGAATCATGATCACACCACAGGATGTGATGATGTTGCTTTACATAAATGATCTAAATGGGAAACCTTGTTTCTAAATGTATTTTGGCTCCGACACTGCCAGCGTCCGGCTGCACCATCAGACTCTGCTGCGAGCACTCGGGATGGCATCTCACGGGTTTCTTCCCCTTGGAGACAGAATCAAAGCACGAGAGGTTAATTCCACAATGGGAGGACACATTATACACAAGCAGAGGACTAAGGAATAAAATATCAGTCAAGGGATGTTTTGGATACTGCACTGAATTGTGCAGTAGTGATTTGTTTTAGACTTTTTTTAAAAGATGAATTATTCCTGATTATGAATTTAGACTTGTTACGATTTAATTTAACTCAACAGGCCAGTTATGAAACCAAATGTTTTTCTTAAGCGCACACTTTTTAAATGTGTCAAAGTCTCTGCCCACTAAGTCCTGTGATCACTGTTAAATGTCAGCTTTACTGTGTCAACGATATGCAGAAGTTATCTTCAACATCACCACTGTGGAAGTTTGCGTTTTTCCCCCACGCTGTTTTTTTGGGGCAGGTGCTTCTAGTAATGAGTGCCTTTTTTTCCTTTCTTTCTCTGTATATGTTAGTTTACAGAGGCCTACAGGTGTTATGTGAACCTGCATTTATTTGTCTGTGCAGGGAAACTTGCAAGCTAGACCAGTGATGGGCAACTGGTGGCTTGTGGGGGTGGAAATGAACACACAACATCTCTAAAATGCATGTAAGGTAGCTTGAATTGTTGGAATTATATTTGAATGTTCTCTGTCAGAGGAATACAGGGGGCATTAAAACGGACCTTTCCTCTATTGTTTATCACCTGAATTAGTGGCCTGTGTTCTTTCTGGGTGTATGTTGATCTCTTGAAATATCATAGAATATGTAGCCTGACTTCAGGACCGTCCGCTCTGCTAAATCAGATGTAAAATAAAAGGAAATATGCATTTTCACCTGATTAGATTTTGATATGTTTGTCGGGTGATAACTGCTACAAATGACAAATGGAAGATACCAGAAACAGTCAAGAACATAAGCTACGTTCAGGCTCGGGCCATGCTTGTGATATGGGGCCATACATTTCAAAACATCTATTTATTTGAGATTGTGTTATGTTGCAGTTTTCTGAATACTACAAGAGATGTTTTGAAACTTGTATATCTGTTGGTACTAAAATCATGCACGTTGTCCCTCTGTTAAAAAGGCCGTTTCTGTATATGTTCAGATACACCAAACAGCCTTATGTGACTAATTATTCCTGGTCTCAGTAGCACTCAAGTTGTCCATGTCTGTGCTAGACTGATGATGCCTAAAACTCACAAATAAAACTTGCAAGGTTGATTTATTTATTTTTCAGTTTTGAGTTTTTATTTAATATTTAAACATTTTTACATTTTCTTTTTTTAATCCCTTGAAGAATTTCTTTAAATTAGATTTTTTTATTTAACTCACTTGCTAAACATTAAAATCTATCGTACAACAAAATGCTTCAAGTCAACATTAGTGAATGAATTTAGGCTTGACCCCCAAATGCACACAGTAGATGTATAAGTGTCGGGATAATAACACAAGTAGAAGCCTCCTCAGATCAGCAGCTGCAGCTCTAAAACTTTCTTCTATGGATCAAAACCTTCCGTTACCTTCTCTGTGTGCCTCGCTCATTGAAACCTGTTAATACACTCTACTAATACAGAATACACACACTTTGCAGCTGTAGACAAAACAATTCACTCTTGCAGTTGAAAGCTTTAAATGGACCACTTTTGGAAACAGTCTTGGGATGTCGAGGAAGTATCAGTGAGGGGGAACCATAGTTGAATCTGAATCAGAGAAGAGGCAGCGCTGCATCCGGGCTAGATATGATCATTTCATTCTTATCTGTGCCACATGCAAGCTAACTAAACCAGAATTACTCTCTGAACCAGAACAATTCATATCAGTACCTGCATTGGCATATATGATTAAAAAAAAACTAAGCCTTTAGGACACCCCCTTCTTCATTTTAACTTTGAGACTGACATGACACAGCTGTGAAAAACAAAACAGATTTTAATGATACAGTAGTTAAAGAAACATAAAGAATATTATTGTATACCCCAGATGAAGTATTGAACACATCCGTATTATCTATCTGTTGAGTACTATTGGTCTTGCATCTCTCTTTTTTGTCTCAGCCTCTCCTCTTGTAATGTGATGTCCAGTGCTCTGAGCTGTTTCAGGAAGCCATGATTGGGCAGGATGCAGCGGCGCTGTCGCACGTGCTCGATAGCATCCACCACAGTTAAGCTGTGTTTCATCATCAGGTACGCCAAGACCAGAGTCGCTGACCTGCTCCGACCCATCACACAGTGCACCAGCACCTTGTCTAGAACATAATTAGGCAAAGATAGATGGATTCATTAGAAACACACAGTGAAGCATGCAAGCTTCTTCTCCAGATCTCGATTAAAGGTTTTGATTTGCTCCAGGACTTACTCTGTGGATGACTGAGGGCCTCGTGGATGAACTGGGTCGCAGGGCAGAAGTACTGTGAGATGTTGAAGGTGAGTTTGTCGTCAGCCTCGACACCATAATACTGGATGTCCATGTCAATGTAATAATCAGCACCAGTCAGCACATTATTCCACTTTCCCTCTGCTGCATTCAGGACATGTGTGATACCCAGATCCCTCAGGCCAGCCCGCTCCAGAGCTGTTTTCCTGTTTTCATGTAACACAGACTCAATATGAAGCTGCCATCATCAGTTTTGACACTTGTACTCTCTGTGTGCATTTACTCACTCATCCCCGATGTAGACGCTGGGCCAGACCTGGTTGACATGTGCATACTGGGCCCCGGTACCGGTCCAGAACAGCTGCTCCAGGTCTAATGTTCCCGGAGTGATGTAATCACTGTCTGGGTCTACCCGCACCGCTGTGTACGGGTTCCTGCTTCTGGACTTCACCACACAGGAGGACATAGCTCACCTCTGCTGCCCAGAAAACACACACACACTCAAGTGAAAATTAATCACCAACTATTTCTGCAATAATGCCAAAAATTCACTGGTTCCAGCCTCTTAAAAGTGAACACCTGTGCTGGTTTTCGTAGTTTTTATATGACATTAAACTGAATTTCTTTGGGTTTTGGACTCTTGCTCGGACAAAATAGGACGCTGTAAGTCAACATAAGCTTTGAGCAGTCATGACTATCCTTTTTCACTATTTTCGGACATTTTGTAGATCAAACAATCGATTAATCAAGAAGATAACCAGCAGATTAACCAATAAAGAAAATAATTGTGAATTGCAACCCTATGCAGTGTGCCGCCTACCTATGGCAGACGTATGGAGGATGTAGGGAGTTTAAATGGTTTTAATGCATTTGATTGACTTATATTTAATTAATAATTTAAAAATGTATAAATGTATACGTAGATACATTTATTTAGGGATTTGTACACAACAAAATAAAACAATACATACCTTACGTACATTAATTAAAACTAAATTGTTCTTAAATACATAACTTGTAAATCAGTGTGACAATAAAGCTTTATAGGGGAAATAAAAAGCTGAATTTACAATAAAGTTAGAAGTACTGTTTTTGATTTTGATGGACCAGTTGGTATCACACATACATTTCCATTCAACGCCATTTGTCAGCTCTGGGGGTTTTGTGGGGTAAAACTTTACTTATCACTGGAGCTCTCCATGGTGAGCCACCACAAACAAGTTCAAGTGATGAGGCAAATCCCACAATTTACAAGGTATTAATTAATCTGTTTTAATTCATTCATGCATTCATTTCTTTTATTTTGATAATCATAAATCCCCATTAGATTCAAATTTTCTTCTTAACTTATTAGCTTTATTAACGGATTCGCTTTTAACTTTTATTTTATTAATCTCTCAGTTTATTACTCATTTTAATCAACGAATAAATATATAACCATTATGCCCATTTTCAAGGATATTTAGGTCCTCCACAGTCTTAGTTTCATTTTACACCACATTTACTGCACTTTCATGCTCCTTTTTATACCAAACTCTTATCATCATCCTCAGACTGAGTGGTTTGGAGTAAAGCAGAGTTGTGATGTCCGAGGATGAACTGAAGCTGCCTGATCTACTCGTGATATTGGCTGTTTAAAGAGAACTATGAGGCAAAAAAAAAAAAACACTGATACCCTGATGGCTTGCGCAATGTTCAATGTTCGTCTGCTCTACAGGTTGATTGTTAGAATAAAGAACTATGGTAGAAAAACAATTACTCACCTCTTTCTTGTAACTGTTTAAAGCTTTAAATCTGTTCCTGAGCAGGATCGCAGACCAGCACCTCAACTTTTCTTCAGTGGACATGTGTGAACTGTGTGTGTGTGTGTGCGTGTGTGTGTGTGTGTGTGTGTGTGTGTGTGTGTGTGTGTATCTCCCTCCTACCTCCTACCTCCCTCCACAGTGAGCGTGAAGGCTGAAATACAGATCTGGAATGGTAACTGCTCTCTCAGGCTCTGTGTTTAAGATGATATTTTTAGGCAGCTGGGCTACAACACCTGACTTCAACAACGTGACACACACACACACATGCACACACACACAAACAGATGCTTTCTAACAGCCTTCCTAATGTGATCTGGGTCCTCTAATGTGACAGTGATTTCTTTCCTTCAGCCTGTGTGGTAAAGAAATACACAGAATCACGAGAAACAATGCCAGAAAACAAAAAGAAGTTTAGTAAGAATGTTACTACTGCGTGGACAGGTGTGGGGATCAGTCAGCATTCGTCAGTGTTATTTCTGGACACATAAAACTCAAAGCATTCAGTTGTTACATTTTACTAATTGTTGTTGGGGCAGAGATAGTCTACGAGCTTTTCTTGTAACACATGGGATTTCTATTTGTCAGATTTAAGTGTTATTACAGAAAATGTGCATTCAAATAAAACAGGTGCCTGACAGGAGTGAAAGGGCATGCTCCGTCATGATGTGTCAGTGTGGTCCTCCTCTGAGGTCCTTCAGCTCTGCGGACTGAGGCTCAGCTCCAGCTGCCTCAGCTGCTCCAGAAATCCCGAGTTGGGTCCAATGTCTCGGTTCAGGCGCACAGCGATGATGGCCTCCACTAACGACAGGCCCTGGCAGATCATCAGATACGCAAGAACCAGCGCTCCAGAGCGACTGACACCCATGGCACAGTGCACAAACACCTTCCCTGGAAGATACATTGATTACTATATTTAATAACACTTTTTAAAAAATAATTCATTGGTTGAAAAAGAGTTTACAGCCCTCATCAACCCAACATTTATACATTTTATCAATTCATATCCCTTAAACAGAGCAGTCAAAACATCTCCAGTAAATTTTCAAAGCAAATCTAAAGGTATAGATACCAACCACCTGAACATTTCTGAAGAGGTTTTTCTCAAGAATATAGCTACCCTTAATTGGCTGCAGTTATTTAAAAATTGATCTCCTCGACCGCTCAAGGTACGTCCACAACTAGCTCATATACCGTATTAAATTATCTTTGTTTGTTTCATCTGGCACAGCTCGTCCAAATGCTGATTCAACAGCAGATTACAAAATCAGATGTAATGGTTTTAATGTAACAATTTAATTTAATTTAATCAACTCAGTTCCTTTTCATGCTGACTGATGAATATTTTATTCTATTCAACTAACTTGTAATGCCAATTAAGAAGACTTTCAATGGTAAGATAAGACACTTTGTGAATACGGCATCTTCCTAAAGAAGAGGTGACTTCTGACTTCTCATTGTCAACATTAAATGTGTATGAGCTTCTCTGTAATTCCCTAACATGCTTAAATAAGTTAGTATGCATAGAAATAAAGCAGAAACTAAGCTTGTAATATTTATGTTAATGTTGCAATTCTTTGATTTCTCTGATTTGTATTTTACATGTTTGTGTAGTTTTTGTCCCCTCACAAAGTACATTTATGTTGCTCTTTACATTATGAATTGGCTTTTGCTGTCATATTTGCACACTGACCGTTTTGCTTCAGAGCACTGTCTATAAACTGTGCAGCCGGGTTGAAGAAGGGTCGGAGGGTAAACTCCGGATGGTCTGCAGCTTCAACGCCGTGGTATTCCACTTCAAGGTCGCCGTAGAACTGCTGACCTGTGTTGATCCGGTGTCGGCCTGCTGCAGCATTCAGTATGTGAGTTACACCCAGAGACGAGAGTGTGGTTTTATCTCGCGCCACAGATCTGCAGACACACACCACACACAAACTGATTTGTTTTCATATCTTTTTACAACATTTCAAGCTGCTGGATGTGATTTCTACTTACTCATCTCCGATGTACAGGTTGGGCCAGACTTGATTTACAGGTGCCACTGGCTTCCTGTTTGTCCAGAGAATTTGCCTCAGCTCTGTCAGAGATGGTGTTTCCTCCTCCTGGGCTGAGTGACCTCTGCAGCGATAAAGATGTGTGTGTCTGTGTGCATATGTGTGTGCATATGGTGATGGCTTTGTGTGTGTCTGCATGTGTCTTTACAGTGTTTGGGCCTGTCGTCGCCTCCTCCTCTCCCTCTCCAGGCTCATGTCGAGGCTGCGGAGCTGCTGCAGGAAGCCTGGGTTGGGACAGATGTCTCTGTGCGGCCTGATGGCAGCCACTGCCTCCTGCAGCCTCAGATCCTCAGTAATCATCAGGAAGGCCAGCACCAATGTTGCAGAGCGACTCACACCCATCAGACAGTGGACAAACACCCGTCCTGGGACAGGGACATTTGCTGTTACCTTCAGCACCAGATATGCAGGACAATATACTCTCATATACACTTTATTAGGTACACCTGTACAATCTAATGCATTCCAATACAACAAAAGTGCCATAACAACAATTCAGTTTTTGGTGACATTGTCGTAAATGTGTAAATTTAATTATATGTATATTACTGAGGTTACATAGTTAAAGGTGGTGTTGTACTGGACTACATCATATAGAGAGGTGTTTCCCCATTTACATACATACATGAGGGGGGCAGAATATTAGAAACACCTCTCAGTATGACGCAGTCCAGTACAACACCATCACTAACTTACTAGATTCTTACTAGATCTTAGTGCTGCATTCGATACCATTGACCATCACATTCTATTACAGAGACTAGAACATTTTATTGGCATTAAAGGTACTGCACTAAGCTGGTTTAAATCCTATTTATCAGATCGATATCAGTTTGTACACGTTAATGATGAATCCTCTATGCACGCCAAAGTTAGTCACGGAGTTCCACAAGGTTCTGTGCTTGGACCAATTCTATTTACCTTGTATATGCTTCCTTTAGGCAATATTATTAGAAAGCACTCCATAAATTTTCATTGTTATGCAGATGATACCCAATTATATTTATCGATCAAGCCAGATGAAACCAATCAATTAGCTAAACTTCAAGCATGCCTTAAGGACATAAAAACCTGGATGACCTGCAATTTTCTGATGTTAAACTCAGACAAAACCGAAGTTATTGTACTTGGCCCCGAACACCTTCGAAACACATTATCTAAAGATATAGTTTCTCTAGATGGCATTGCCCTGGCCTCCAGCTAAACCGTAAGGAATCTTGGAGTTATCTTTGATCAGGATATGTCCTTTAACTCCCAAATAAAACAAACTTCAAGAACTGCCTTTTTTCATTTACTTAACATTGCAAAAATCAGGCACATCCTATCTCAAAAAGATGCAGAAAAACTAGTCCATGCATTTGTTACGTCTAGGCTGGACTACTGCAACTCTCTATTATCAGGCTGCCCCAATAAGTCCCTTAAGACTCTCCAGCTGATTCAGAATGCTGCGGCACGTTTACTGACAAGAACCAGAAAAAGAGATCATATTTCTCCAATATTAGCTTCTCTACACTGGCTCCCTATAAAATCCAGAATAGAATTTAAAATCCTTCTCCTCACCTTCAAAGCCCTTAATGGTCAGGCACCATCATATCTTAAAGAGCTCATAGTACCCTATTACCCCACTAGAGCACTGCGCCCCCAGAATGCAGGGTTCCTTGTGGTTCCTAGAGTCTCTAAAAGTAGAATGGGAGCCAGAGCCTTCAGCTATCAAGCTCCTCTCCTGTGGAACCAGATCCCAGTTTGTGTACGGGAGGCGGACAACCTCCTCACATTTAAGAGTAGGCTTAAGACTTTCCTCTTTGATAAAGCTTATAGTAGGGCTGACTCAGGTGACCCCTGAGCCCACCCCTTAGTTATGCTGCTATAGGCCTAGACTGCCGGGGGACTTATGATGCACTGAGCCCTTTCTCCTCCCTCCTCTTCCTCTCCATCTGTGCGCCCTCATATCCCATCAATGCTTGTT
>SEMN01000539.1:0-355376 GCA_005408345.1 Macquaria australasica | reverse complement strand
CACATATATATATATATATACACACATATATATATATATATATATATACACACATATACACACATATACATACATACATACATACATACATACATACATATATATATACATATATATACACATATACATACATATACACATATACATACATATACATATACATACATATATACATACATATACATACATATATACATACATATATATATATATATATACACCCTTCACAGGGGTCAAGGGTCAACACCTAGACTGAATAGCTTCTAAAAGCATCATAACCAACATATAAGTATTTAGTGCACCATTTACAGCCTCTACACTCATTATGGAGAGTGGGACACAACCAAACTTTGATGCTCACATATTGCTTTGACTGCCACAGCAACACGCAAGGACGGGTTACACTGAAGCATGATAGCTCATTTTGCTCTTAAGGATTGAATTTATATGTTGACTGTTAGCGAGATACACCTATTGGTTCATGTGGACGCATCACTTAAAACAGGGGGGCGGACCACCAGCACTCTGTTGGGCTTAAATCAGCCATTTGGTTCACAAAGTAAGAAACGATACCATTAAAATATATATGTGATTTTACCAGAGAAGTTTGAACCATTTAATATGTCGGCTGCTCCATTGGACACAAAAAGGTCTCCTGGTGAAACATCCAATCCAGGCAAGCTGACCACCACGGAGCTGCGTCTCCTCTCCTGAAGCCTGTGGGAAAAGTACACAGGTGAACGTCTTCAGATGGTATTCCACTTTCTTTTGGCTGCCAAACACGCCAAGATTAAAACTGATAGTAATGACTGACACTTTCAAAGCAGCCTCATCGGACATCTGAGATTCATCGTTACAAGAACCATTATTATTCTACTGTACATGTAACACAGCCCAAAGAGAATAGACTTAGTGCAAGACACAGGAAATAACAGAATTCCTTTTGTCCTCTTACATGGTTGAAATACCATTGAAATACCATCTGCATTGTGCGACAAATTGGCGATTATCACGAGTAGCAGAAATTATAAAGGATAAGTTTTATATGTCTCATGCGTGGATAGCTGCTGATTAATGAATCACCCTATTTGGGTGGAAGGAGACGTGCTGTCAGTGTGTGCCAGTTATAATCCTCTTGGTCTCCTTTTCATAGTTAGTAAGCGAGTCATGGCTGCGGCTGGAAAAACACAGGCCGGCCTTTTAGCCTCGGGCAAAGCTCAAACAGCCACTGTTCTCAAGTGTTTTGACTTATCCTGCTGTTGTACTTCAGGGATTACGGCTGAAAGTAAAAATGGGCATTCACGTGTTGAAATTTAAAACCAAAGACCCTAATAAATGTAATTCAATTATGTCATGGAGGTTTGGGTGATATTAAATATGCAAATTAAATATCTTGAAAGGGCATGGCCACATGAATGTTTTCATTTGTTACAAGAATAACTAAAACTTGATCGGTGACTGTGTGACTCCAACAATCAGAATCCAAACTGCGTGGCGATGCTACCAAGAGGCTTCTTGTCATTTAACATGACTGCAGTCAGCAGAAATAAGCAGCCCAGCAACTGGACAGGCTGGTTTTGCCAAAGGTAAGGTTCACTTTCATTACGCTGACATTGACCGACAGCTGGTCAGTGACCCACGTCAACATGCTGCGGTTTCACTTTTAAATTTTTCAGGGTCTTGGCTTTAAAAAGAACAGTTTAGAGTTCAGAACCGTCGGTAGATTGTAAACACATTCTCATCACATAGCAGTGGACCAACATGCTTCCTATCTGATAAAGGTTATCAGGACATGATCAGACCATAAGGAAGCCTAACTTACAGAGCAGGGCTAATAACCCTGTTAATAACAATACAATAAACTGGAGCAGAAGTACAAACAAGAGGAACAATGCCGGTTGTGGTTTGTCTCGGTCTACTATTATGTAAAATCTGCTTTGTTAGACTGAGTGATCTTTCTAAGACTTTCTTCCTGTTAAAGCTCATAATATTCCCTCATACAGTAGCTCCATTTCTGCACCATTGCACAAGCAGCAAACGAGACTAACTCGAATGCAAATGTAGGCCACATGGCTGCAGGGCCAACCTGTACACTTGGAGGATAAGGTAGTCTACAACTGAACAGAAGTAAACTGGTACGTTTTTTTTTTCCTCCAGGAGGAAACTGTGAAAGCTCCAACTGTTCACTGCTCTCACTGGCAGGGGTCGTGTTCTTTCTGGTAAACTGATACAACCACCCTCCAGATCAATGTATAGACAGGCAGTGCTGAATCAACAGTAAAACCGATAACAGTCAGCAGCAGCACCTGAGCACTGTAAAGGAGACGTGGCTAATGGGACAGTAAGAAAGGCACGATTACTCCTCTAAACCAGGTCAGTGCCTCCTTGCAGCTCATTCCACAGCATCCTCACAATGACGTGCTGTTGCTTTGTGGCCGCTCAGAAAGCCCTCTCTGTGTCAGCCTCTCTACCGAGAACACTTAAAAAATGGGTGTTTTGTTCCCGCACAAGAGATGAGAAATAATGATGCTCAAAAACAAAACTGTCCCAATCAATGGCTCGCACGGCCTGGTCACTGTAAGAGGCACAGTGCCAGGGTGCAATTACAAGGACAATAGCTGCCTAATTATCCAGTGAGGGGAAGAGCCCGGCAGCCCATTAGGAGGGGTGTGTGTGGCAGTAAGAGAAAACAGCCTTAATGAGGGTTTGTCTAGCCCATACATAACCATGGGACTCTCAAAACTTAACCCATCAAGCTTATGCTCCATTAACAAAGACATGAATGACAATGACTACACAATGGGGCTCCTTAAACCAAAGGTCCAATCATCCTCGCTCACGAGTGTCCTGCCAGCACAAAAGGCATGGCACTCGTGATGCAGAAGTGACGAGTTATAGCTCAAATTTTTGCATTAGTGAAATGGTTTGATACAGATATTCTGAAAACTGAAGCAGCAGCGGTTCACTATGGAAATTAGAGATGAATCGGTGACAAAAAAAACAACAAATGTGAGCACTGTAATCCAGTTTATCACTTACAGGAAAAGTTTTACTACATTCCTGATATGCAAACATGTTCTCACAAACTTGAAAGTAAAGTCCTGGTGTATTTGGCTACGCTGTCAGGGCACACAGACAACATGCAAAACAGTCCAAGGTACACCTACCTGTTACAGCAATGCTCTTTCTCCTGAAAGAAGAGCAAAATACTGCATCAGTCAGTGAAAAACTTTAAATTGTAACAAGTCTATACACTAATCTAACACTGTTTGCTGAAAACGTACAGATTTAGAGATTTGGGAACAGGCTTTGAAGTTACAGCATGAATCAAAACTACGCACTAAAAAACACTTTTTGTGCTCTCAAGTTTCCAAAGCTGTAATTATTGTACCATTTATGCCATATTAGCACTGTCTTACTGTACACTCATTAAATGGAGGGTGCAAAGACCTCCTACTGCTGACGACACCACTATATCACTTTCAAAGACATTTAAATTTGAATCAGTCTTTTAAGTGGTTGCTTGGATTCAAAAGCCTCTGATATCTGAGGAGAATGTCGGGACTCTATTGAGAATGTTTTCGGTTGAATACCACGAGCTGATGAATAGATCTCCCCATTATCTTTTTCCATCGCTCACTGACCCCTCCATTATTGGGTGACTGCTGACTGCGGTGAATAGGGGCCCAAGGAGAGCACTTCCCAGGGCTCTCCAGGCAGTGGGTTTGGTCAGAGCTGTCAGTGCATGTAACTGCTGATTCATTGGCTGTCAAAAGCTCGCATTGTGAATGACCACCGCAGGAGGCAAGACAGACTGAGGGAGAGAAGGTTTCCGCAAGGAAGGAATGTGTAACCATTTAAATGATAGGCTTTAGGTAAAAATCTGCACCAGATTACAGCACATGACTTGTGGTGATGGTGGGAAGAGGTTTGCAAGATGATTAGGGAATCAAATGATTTCTGCCCGAATATATAGACATGCTTTAATTAAAATTACTCAGAAGACTGGTAAAAGCTCACCCGTACTTCACTATCAGGAAATCCAAAATCTTTAATATGAGTAGGATGAGCACTGCGACATTCTTGTCTCTTAGAAGTGATGCCGTTGTCAAAAGTCTTTGATCTATGTGATCTGGTTCTCTGTCGGTCGGAGGGTGAAATGGGCTGATGATCTTCATCAGAGAGGGGGCTTGCTGCAAGAGGAGACTTGACTCTGTGTACTGGGGACAGGGGGGTTATGGGGGAAGGCTTCTCCCGAGTGCTCCCCATCCTGACAGGATCCCAGGTATCCATCAGAGGACGTCGGGTGCTCCTCATCCTCCTCAAGGTGGGAGACGTGGAGATGCGCCCGGGGGCCTGACGGTCAAACTGGAATAAAGGCGCTACCAAGCCGTCTGTGTCCACCAGGGACGAATGTCTCAGCTTGGAGTGTGTCCGTGTGAGATCTATGTGCATTATGACCGGGCTGCTGGTCTGACTCTCCTTGTGCTCAAATGTCTGGTCCGTTTGTGTCTGTGCATCTGCCACACCTGTGGTGACGACTTCATTTTCAACCCACTCAATGTAACTCCAGTCCAGCTTCTTCTCAACGTCCTGGCCTTTATCCTGTAGAATGACGTGCTTCAGCGTAGACATTATAACCTCAAAGGCATTGTAGTGCAGCAAAGATCAGAAAAAGTGGGATCTAATGGTCTGGTTGCTTTGCCTCCTCTGAGTTAAGGTCAGATGATAATCCTGTTGCATTCCAACTCTGCATTCACCTCTCAAGCTTCTGGGGGGGAAAGTAGAAAATGAGTCAATACCCACAAGCAAAATGAAGCCGGCTGAGCACAAACCTACCCAGGGATGGAAATTAGCACCAGCCACCAGCCGAATGCTGGTAAAATATGAAAGTGGCTGGTAGATTTGAGACACAAAATTAAGATTTACTATCGAGTAGCTGGTGAATTTGAACATGTATCCGTCAGTGGCTGCCTGGTAGATTTTAAAAAGTGAATTTTCCCACAAAGGGGATTTAACCTGGGTTGAAAATGGTCAGTTGGCAGTATAGTACCCTTAAAATATAAAGTATGAGTATAATTTAGTGTGCATTAACCCATCTGTGTGTGTGTGTCAAGAGGGGCAAACCAGTCAACGGGGGAACAATCATACTACAGCACTCATATAAGTCTTGACAATGTGATGTGAGACACAAAGAACCAAAGGAAGCCATGCACCTTATTTCAGCTCTCCTGTCTCAGACTATTGTCTGGTCCGGTGTTTGTACACTAATATTGATTTTCTCCTTTGGTAGCCTACTAAAGATATTCCACTATCGTTTTCATTCCCGCTTTACCACCATATCATGTTAATTTCATTGTTTAATCAAACCCGTGCGACTTGTTAACTCGGCCCATCCACGAGGTAACAAAGGTAAAAGAAGGAACAATGTGTCCGAAAGTTCACAGCGATAATCGACCATGTGTGAATCACCTGTGTGAAAGCAGAAACCGCACGTGCTCGGAAAGAAACTCATTAAAATTTAAGAAGTCTGGTTTACTTACATCCACCGGTGCCTCGCGACGACTTGAACGACTGGTGGTGAAGTGAAGTGTGACCGGGAGAGTCCTGCCGCTGGCGTCGGAGGCAAACCGAGCGGGCTCAATGCGACGCTCGCAGGTTTTAGAGGGAGAAAGTCTCCGACCGAGCGACGGTATTCAGACTTGTGTCAAAACACAAGAGCGAGGAAACAGGTCTGTGTGGTGCGGAGGAGGAGGGGGGAGTGGAGCCTTTCATTGTCCAGAGCTGCTGGAAAGGTGCGTCTGCACTGCCTGCCTGCATGGGAACATCAATACTCTCTCTCTCTCTCTCTGTCTCTCTGTCTCTCTCTCTCTCCCCCCCAACCCAATACACTCCAACAATAAGAAGTTCAATGAAACTAAATGACACGTATCAGTCTATTTTTGTCACAGTGGGGTCACAGGAGATGGAAACAAAACACCACCTACCAGTGCAATCTGTATAGGAATATAAAGACATGTACTATAAAGCTATATAGCTGTAGCCTTAAGTTATATTGTATTGTTCAATTGTTAAAATATATCTCATCTTATCATATACTGTAGCCTATAATTTATTATTTAGTTATTTGTTTTTCTTTCATTATAGCACACTGTGTAATAGTGATATAGTAGTATAGTTTAGAAGGCCACGGTGGAAGAAGTACTCCCATTACTTAAGTAATAATACCACAGAGTAAAAATACTGTTACAAGTAAAAGTCCTGCATGTATTAGCAGCTACTTCTTATGCAGAATGGCCCCTTTCAGAGTGTTAATGATATGCAACATGCATTAACGTGTAAGCTTTATTTTAATGTTGCAGTTGATCGAAGTGGAGATGATTACATAATTAAATAAATACTTCATATGATGTTGGGTAGTTTAATCTGTATAAATACAGGATATTTTATTTGTTGATCAAGCTGTCAAATAAATGTAGAAGAGTAAAAAGTACACAATTTCCCCTCTGAAATGCAGTGAAGTAGAAATATAAAGTAGCATACCATGAAAATACTCAAGTACTTCAAATTTGTACTTACATAAAGTACTTGAGTAAATGTACTGTGAAAACCATTTGTTGTATTTTATTTCTTACATTTTGAATTATTACAGTGTGCATACATTGTAAAACACGCTTTGGCAATACTGTATAGGGTCATGCCAGTGAAGCAAATGTGAATGTAACCGTTTATTTTCTCAACTTATGAAATAAAAAATAGTGACTGTAAAGTACAGTACTGTGCCTCCTATTTTCTGTTAGAGGCATTGCATCAGAAGGACTGTTGCGCACGTCAAGGCTGTAAACATGTTATTTCCAGGCAGACATAAACCAGTTTGTGTGCCAACATTAAATCATTTTACAGCATTAAAAGGTCAGTAGTAATCTGCGAATAGAGGCTATAAAAATGAACACCTCAACCATTGACTCCAGGGCATTTTTTCTGGTTATCAGACGAGAGTCTACCATTATGCAACTATAGCATCTCCTCTGGCTCCACTATTCCTATAGTAAATACAGTATAGTGTGTGTGTGTGTATATATATATATAGTTATTTTTTATTTTTTTTGTGGTAATTTTATATAATTTTAAAACATTTTTTTCATTTTTCAGGTGTATAATCTCTCTCAAATCTATCAATGTTTAGCAGTATTTTCTTTTGCCGTGGATTAGGCCATATTGATTTAAAAAGTGTGAAAAAGCCTTGTCTGGTCCATTTGTTTGTATTTAACACAAAGTCAGTGGAGCAGCAGAATCACCCGTTGATACAGTAAAGTGAACACTAGAGGGCGATATAGGCCACATTATGGGATGGCCTGTATGACATTGCAGCTGAGTCTGACTCCTTTGAGTCTTGATCTCTAGCGGCCCCTGGTGTATCAATATAGGTAGTACATTAAAATGTCCAAAACCACTACCATCCTCCTCTGGCACTGCAGGTCATTTACAGTAGACCACCTACTGCAGTTCAAAGTTTTCAAATGAATTAGCTAACTGACAGGATAACGATCAGCTAAAATTAGATTAATGTTTTAATATTGGCACTTTTCTTTCAGATGTTTTCACGTCCGTGTGCTACGATTATCACACATTCGACAGTTGGTATGTTTTGTGGCTCACACTTTCAATATCTAAACATTTTCACAGAAACATCACCACCACCACTATCATCATCATCATCATCATTGTAATAATCTTTATAGCCGCTGTGTATTTCAGGCTAGAAGCTACTGATGTGAAAGAGGACTGTGGACCTTTTGCAGAGGGTACGGAGGCCCTGGAGTGCAAAACACAACATTTCACAAAACAAATCAACAAAAAAGACACACATCAACGTTTTTACAAAAAATGACAAAACACCTGCAAATTAAATTGCACTATGTGTGGTTCTGTTGTACAATTGTCTGTGTTTTTTTTTTGTTTTGTTTTTTTTGGCGAATCTTGCTCCTGTAGCAGTGTGAGGACCTGTAATGGACACACTGATGAACAGACTCACTCTGGCCACATGTGGCTGTTGTTGTCCAAAACTAAGTGCAGTCAGGATGTTGTGTGTAATGCTGCTGAAAGTTCACTGCCAAACTTTTGTAATTTGTCTGGGAAGATGCTGCCTGTGTGTGTGTGTGTGTGTGTGTGTGAAATAATCATACACAACCTAATTATTTTGATGAAAATAAATCAGATAATGTGAAAACCCATTGATAGGCTATTCATGTGTGATTTATGATCTGCTGCAAAGCATGCTCATGGCTCACACACCTGACGTTACTTTTAATACATTTCTTTTTTTTTTCCACAAATATTTTTAAGAGAGATAAGGTAAGTGCTTACCTCTTGAAGTTCAGTTTATATTTCAAAATGTCCTTATTGTGAAAATACACAGGATGGAATGACATTTCATTATATTTAGCTTTTTAAAAACATTTTGAAATATTTCTCAATGTCATTATTATATTGTATATTTTGTCAGTTATGCATGAATGAATACCTATCTACACACAAACACGAAAATGAGTATAAGTTGAGTTTAAGTCTCATGTTCATGTCCATATATTGTCCATATAGTGTTATCATACAATATTCCAATAAAAACAACAAGTAGGCTATGTTATACTATCTGTTGTAGTCTATTGAGCAGTCTATTTATGATACATTTTGATCTCCCAAAATATTTATTATATATTTATATACAGTATATATTAGAGATATATAATATCCTCAACAACTATTGGTATATTGTGATGTGTATTTTCTCCTAAAAGTTACAAATGATTGACTTGTACTTTTCTGGGGGCCTGAATAAAAACAAAAACATGTCATTGAACGGAATTAGCTCACAGCCCTGACAGCAGCAGTCTCCTCCCCCTGAAGTGGATGTGAAGAAGAGCTCTCTCCGGTCTGTCTGACATACAGGAAGAAGTTGAATAAGTCTAAAAACACAGCGCTTTTTTGAAAATCGCCACCAGTTTTTGCACTGTCGCTTTCTCCCCCCCCCCCTCAATCGACTTGCTGAAATGTAGAGCTGGAAGAATGAAGGTGAATCTGAGGACTGCTGCTTAACTGGAGGCGTTGTAACGTGTGGATCATTTCACCCGAAGAGAAGTACCATTCGTTTCTAAATGGGAAAGCAGGACAAATCTAAAACGTTTACTCAGTGAAAATGTCAGAGCACAGATCCAGTTTTCTTCACAACGGAGACATTGTGTCTCTTTACGCGGAAGGCTCGGTGAATGGCTTCATCAGTACTTTGGGGTATGTTCCTCCTGTCTGCCTCTTACTTTCTACTCACTGGGGAGTCCACATGGATTAATCCTCATATCTTATTGCATTCACTTCACATCTGACACCACTTCACCCTATCTTCATCTATATACGTTCACTGTAAACTAAAAGTAAACTTAAAGTGTGCGACTTGTGGTCAAGGCCTGTCAGCGCGCAAAATGCTGCTTCTCAGGAAATTCTTCACGTTTACGCAAATGTAACAGGAATGCAAAGCAGCGTGTTACCCAGGTACACAAGTGGTAACGTTAATGGCTACATGCAGATCTTTTTGCTGTGGTCCCCAAAGTAGGGTCCGGGGACCCGGAGGGCGACATGAGGAGGTGTCACGGGGGTCTTCAGCAAAATAAGGGATTTTCATTCATTTGAAGTTAAGATATGATTTTCATGCTGCTCACTCTGCCTCAACTGCAGCATAAAGTTATGTAGATCATCAAACTAAATATTTAGAGATATGTAGACCTTTTACAGATATTTGGATTTTGTCTGTATGTGAGTTTACAGACCCTAAAGAACATGTTATTCTCTCCTCTAATAATAATAGAAGGATATATATTATTCACTCAAAAGTCTATGTTGAGAGTGTTACATACACTTTGTAGTGTCCTTGTGATCTTCCATATTACAGCCAAGTTTTGAAGAGATCTGAGCCACATTTTGATTTGGGAGAAAGTGAAGTGGAGCTCAAAATCCTCAGTTTCTTACCAGATTCAGTCACTAGGCCATCATTTAAAGCAGTGGTTACCAACCAGGGGGTCGGGACCCTTCTGATGGGTCACAAGATAAGTAATGGGACAGGAAAGAAGAAATAACTTCAACATTTATATTAAATATGTCTGACTCTTTTTCACTAATCTTTGCTTTTTTTCGTGTGAAATACTTGTGGGACTGCTCATAGACATATTCAGCATATTCAGACGCTGCTTCATTTTAAGGGCTCACAACCATAAAGAGTTTGGGAACCGCTGCTTTAAAGTGTGACGTGAGTCAGTCAGTCAGTTGTCAGCCTGACTTCATATTTAAAGCTGTGTGTAGGTGTGATGGAAACTTTTTTTTCATGGTGTCATTCTCCACATGGCAGTGCAAAAAATGCCACGGGCAGTTTGTTTGGCTGCAGTTCCCCCTGAGCGTCAGTGCAAGGTGAAATGCCTCAGTGGTTCTGGGTGCACTCTGGCCTCTGAGCCTGCAGAACAAGCGTGGAAAGATTGACTGGCCCTGAGGAATGAATCTGCCCCACCCACCTCCTCTCCCTTTTCCTCACCCTCTGTTTCTCACTCTCGCTCTTTCTGTTTTCTCCCTTAAATTCCTCTTGCAACCACTAACTTCACAGCAGCTGGCATATTCGGATGTTAAAGCCTCTTCTTTAAAGCCTTGTGCTGTGGAGGATCAAAATAAAACATGCTAGGACCTTGACTTACAACCTGCTTGTATGCAAAAATGTTCCCTGCCTCGCTATCTGCACACAGTGCACACAGCCAACCTACGTTCTTTTGCTGAAAAGCTCCCTTAACTGTAAAGGCCTGTGTCAATGCAAATGTAAGCAGCAGCTGCAGCACACACAAGGGCTGTAAATTTCAAAATGCAAAAGTTCACTGCGTCGATTGTTCACAGCTCCTGTTGTTCTGAAGCAAAGGAGTGAAACTCTTATTAGCGATTCAATAAGTCATGTAGTTTGACAGGAGCGCTGAGTTTTTTTCTCAAGGACTGTGCTGTGCCAGAGCTCACCAAGGCCCAGAGAGAGCGACGGTATCTAAAAGAAAGACCCTGCAGGAACCTCCCTGAGCCACAGCCCCTGTGAGCACAATGTAACCTCGGCTAGCCAAGAGCTGCCCATGTTTGCTTAGGATAACATTAAATCTTGGAGTTACTCACACGCCTCACATTGCAAACACACAAAAGCCAAATGACCTTTGAATTTCTTTTAAGGTCATCTGGCTGATCCAGATCCATTAGTGACCTTGACCTCTTGGATCCCGTCCCGTCCCACATTTTTAATTATCAGAAAGGTTCATTTTGGAGTTCCATGATATTTTTGTGTTTCATAGTAATCAAGCAGTTCACTTTATTGTGGCCCTGTAATGCCAAGATAAGATAATACATACATTATAAGACAAAGATAAAATAATTCTAAAGTAATCCATTATTTTTTGTGTGATTATGTTCCCATTGATTTATACGCTCCCGTAAGCTGTGAAATAATGCCAGGATACAGTTACTGAGGGAGTGTATGACTCAATTAGACCACTGGGCTGATTCATCAGCAGGTTGCAGCATGCAATAACAGACACTGATTGTAAAATCTTTCACAAATGAACACTTTCCTTACAGATGAGTCATTCTACTGTTTTCTTTAGTTTCTCCTTGGAAAACACTTAACAGAAGAAACATATCAGACCTGCTGCTCTATGTTACATACTGTATTTTTTCTGCACTGTTTTCTCAGTCTGCTCAACACAAGCAATGGAGCTAAAATTAGCTCGTCTGTGTCCAGCCTGGTAGATTTATCATTGGTTCATGTTTAACTCAGTTACAGAGCAAACTCTTGCACTCGCTGTGGGTGTCAGGCTCTGTCAAAGCCTCTCTGTTTGAACTAAAACCCGGCTCTCTGCGGACTTAAGGTTACTTATTTATGAGCTCGAGGGACTTTTACAGAGAGCCTTCCTGTTTAGCCATTTAGCACTTGATTCTGCTTCCTGTTGGGCACTATTGTTTCTCATTTAGATGTAACTCTGATACGGAGCCGGAGGAAATAATACACAGCCTGTGAACTGACACTGATCAACTGCTGTGGCACAAATAGGAAATGGCTCAGCTCATTTCAGCAGGACTGCCAGCTTTGTATGAATTGGAGGAATTGTGCGTTGCATTATGTTTCTCCTCAGTGGACGGGATGAATGGATGTGCTTGTGCACCTCGGTCTTTGGTGCAAATGGGATGAAGTGAATGGGATGATATGGAGTAGAAATCCATAGCTGGTGTCATAGAAAACATTTCAGGAGGTCGAAGGTACAACATTTCTCTGGTATAAAACCCATCTGTGACTGTAAAACTGCAAACAACCTACAAACACTGTATGTCCTAAACAAATCACATGAAAACTTCCTCACACACTGTGACAACTGTGACCCTTGTCCTCGGAGAACTGTTTTTTCACATGAATTCAACCTAGTTCTCGACTAAACTGCACTTTTACACCAGCTTATCTCAAATTTGCTCTGGTTGGCTTGGGCCTTGTCTTGACTTAACTAAACCAATTTCCTGAAGGAGGATTAGAGTTACTTCTGGGACTAAATGAAGCCTTAAATAAACCTCTCAAGGCAGGTGTAATTTAAGATTAATGGATTATTACAACACCGATGTAGCACCAGCTAAACAAGGATTTACTGAAAGGAGCAACCAGTTCAGTCATTTTGATAAAACTCATTTTCTTATGCTTTTCTTGCATTTTTTTTTTAAAGCAAATGCAGAAAAGATAATTTCACTGCTGTAGCACAGACCTGCATTTGAGTCACAAAAAAGAAAGCCTAAGCCCCCCCTCTGATCACTTTAATGTTTTAGGTCTCCATTGTTTTGCCTGCTTTTACTCCTTCAATTCCACTTAATAATGGGCTCTCTGCCGTTCCAGCTTTTATGAGCACCATCACCCTTAGTCTTCTCAGCGTTGACTACTAACACAGGTGCCTGAAATTCATCTTGTTTAATATGTTTTTATAGAGCCATTTTTAAACCAGGCTTAAATATTCTGGTTCAAGACCTGCTCCTGTTTAATTTACACCCTGGAAAACCATCCAGTGACGAGACAAACTTCATGTCATCAGACATTACTCATCTTTACCCGTTCTACTGATATATGATGTGATGTGACGGATCAATATGTGCTTTTTTAAATGGCAGTGTTTACTTAATGCTCTTTTGCAACATTAATTTAGGCCTGTCAGCTCTTCCAAACCAAAACATTTACTCTAGATATCTGTCATCAGCTTCATAACTGAATGTCAGTCAAATGTGTGAATTTCACTGACCTGCTGTGCATTACTAAACCTGTCAATGAAACATCTCTAGTGTGTAAAATAGTCACTAACTTGCAAATAAAAGGCTAGGATTTGGGAAACAAGGCAGTTATTAACTGGATGACTTCCTTCAAATGCCCTCTAATCAACCCTGCACAGAAACCACATGGTTTCCTCTATGCATGCTCTAGTAACCTACAGTAGACTCTACAGAGAAGCTCAGTCTTCAATGGCCAATACAATGTTCACTCTCAAAGCTTCATTTCACACACACCATGTTGATGTGTGGTTTCGTTAATAATTAAACATATTTTCTATCCATCCATTTTCATTCTACACTATGTGAATGCCACACAAACTTGGATGTCAGTTGACCCCGGTTTGTCTATCTCGATACAAACCACAACACTGAGCAGGTCTCCCCCTGCTGGGCTGGAAAGCGGGGATCAAAGCGACGTTAAATAGGATGAGCTCCGTCCAGAGATGTTCAGAGCGTCAGTTCAGATACTGGGAGGGCTCAAGGAGATGGAGATGATGGCGAGGAGAGCCGTCACTCTTTCTTGTGTTGCCAGCTGAGCTTTTCATCCTGCAGTGGCCAATCGGCTGTAGAGCAAGTGTGGTTTTGAACCGTGTATTCAAATGATCGGTTTTAACAGTGGTCTGAGACTCTCCTTTGTGTGTTTGCATTTGACTGTGATAACACTAGACTACAGTTTGTACCATTGAAATCTTTATTTTTTAAGGCGAGTGATTTACTGACCAGTAGAGTTTCAATAGTGGGACAGTTGCATATCAGTTGCACTATATGTACACAAAAGTTGAAATGAGTTACAGCACAATGTACTTAAGAAATATGTTGATTGAATTGTAATCATTTTTCTGCTCTTCTCTGCAGGCTTGTCGATGACAGGTGTGTGGTCCAGCCTGATGCTGGAGACCTGGCCAACCCTCCCAAAAAGTTCAGAGGTGTGTAGGAATATACTAGTCACACTGGCTCGAGGTTACACGCACACACACACACACACACACACACACACACACACACACACACAGGACCACAAATAAATAAAACTGTCATGGCTGACCAGATCCTTTGCGCTCAGTGTTGTGTAACACATTGTGTTTTTAGAGAAGCTTTTATGTGTTTAAGTGACTCTACAGGCCTCTCGTGGGTAAATAACCATTAACCTCAAAAATGCAGTTTCACCACATTAAGACCCTTGAGTGGCACTTAACCTGATTCCCAGAGAGTGACTCCCGTGTGCCTGAATGCTCCTCCTCTCCAGATTGCCTCTTCAAGGTGTGTCCCATGAACAGATACTCGGCCCAGAAGCAGTTCTGGAAGGCAAAACAAGGAAAACAAGGAAACAACAACACACAGGGAGACCTGTTTAAGAAGTTACAGGTAGAACTTTTTTTTTTTTTTTTTTATCACAATCTTCATCTAGATCTTCATTTTCATTTGCATCCCAAAGCTTTAGTAAACATCTGTTTCACTCCTCAGCATGCGGCAGAACTGGAGCAGAAGCAGAATGAGTCGGAGAACAAGAAGCTCCTTGGAGAAGTTGTCAAATACAGTAATGTCATCCAGGTACAGCCCGTCGCTTCAGCAAACACCTGCGGCGTCAGATTGTCTTGAGTCAACAACTACAACTGCTGTTGCAAAATGCGTTCAAGGCAGTCTCCGTTGTACTGTTGCTTTAGTAAACAGGCCTTATCAATAAGCAATTTGTTAGCGTTGACTTCTAACACTGGTATAATTTAGCCCTTGTTTGTTAAATGGAATTAGGAAATGTGTTGTGCGGTACTACACACACTTCTTCAAATGAGGTCAAATTGAATAAAATAGTAAACCAACTCTTTTGAATCAAACAAGAAGTTACCTTGAGGCGATAACCAAATAAAAAATGGATCTGCTATTACTCTTGTACAGTGGTGGGAGGTAACTAAGTACATTAACCGAAGTACTGCACAAATTTGACTTACTTTACTTGAGTATTTTCTGTTCATGCCACCTTTACTTCTACTCTGCTGCATTTCAGAGGGAAATATTGTATTTTTGAATGCACTGCAATTACTTGACAGCTTTAGCAGCTAGTTACGTCACAGAATATTTTTGCAAACAAAACATATGAAGAGTTTATAAAATATGATGCTTATAGATTAAACTACCCAACAGTATATACAGGTACAGCTGAAACGATTAGTCAGTTAACTGATTAGTCGATTGACAGACACTTAATGGGTAACTATATATATTTAAGTCATTTTTCAAGCGAAAATGCTCCAGTTCCAGCTTCCTATTTTGACAGTGTGATATTAGAACTTTTACTTAAGGAACTGAATACTTCCTCTACCAATGCTCTTGTAGTATCTAAACACCCTGATTCTTCTGTCTCAGCTCCTGCACATTAAGAGTAATAAGTACCTGACGGTGAACAAGCGTCTCCCTGCTTTGCTTGAGAAGAACGCCATGCGGGTTTCTTTGGACCCGGCCGGTAACGAGGGCTCCTGGTTCTACATTCAGCCCTTCTGGAAGCTCCGCAGCGAAGGAGATAATGTAGGTTTCCCTCCACTTGGCGCCTCACATATTTCTATAGACAAGAAGTACTGCACAACAACTTCACATTCCTCTCTGGTACAAGTACAGCGGATGTTGTTTGGTGTGTGAGAGGACTGTTTTCATCCTATACACTGACAGTTCATTGTTTGTCCCGTTCCAGTAACATTTCTGATTTTGTCCTTCCCTTTGGCTTTAGCATCCTATGGTTAAAGGTATTGCTCTTGATTGTGCATGGTGTTTGTGCATTATTCAGTCAGACACAGAATATCATATAAAAAGCATGGATGCACCCCCCTTTCCATTGCATGTAGACATTTAGCTTTAAAAGCATCCAGTCAGTTGTTACTTTGTATCTCCTGTATGTCACTGATACTGCTTCATTGTATTTTAAAATTACAACCGGGCATTGGAATGAGTGTGATGAGCCACCTGTTATTGAAGCCACAGTGTGCTCGTGTGTGGCTTGTTAGAGTCTATTATATCTTAAATTGGGTTAGAGAGCATGTATTATGCAAGCGATGTTACAATAACAGGTAGTGTACTCTTCAGTCACCGTATCTCGGTATGCTGCATTCATGTCCACTCACCATGGTATGAATAAACCTGTTTTCTGTGAACAATTCAACCACTCTCTCATGTGAAGCTCAGCACATAGCACCCCTCCTTTTTTTTTTTAAATAATGAGATGTTTGCAGACCTTAGACAAAGCCCTTGCATGGACACACTCTTACTGTCTGTTTGATCCATCTGAACACTGCTGGAAGTTTACCAGCCTGTGTCTCCTGCGGGGATGTGACTGTCTCCAATTGGGTTCAAGGTGGTGGTTGGAGACAAGGTGGTGCTGATGCCAGTGAACGCAGGGCAGCCCCTTCATGCCAGTAACATCGAGCTGCTTGACAACCCCGGCTGCAAAGAGGTGGGACTAGTTCATTTACATTGTTTCTGTCAGTGCTGAAACAGTTTAGATGTTGCCAGATAAAAGCCTACAACAACTTTTCACCAAGAAAAACCTGCAGCTTGTCTTCTGGCTGTAGTTTATCTAATAGTTTTTAATGTAATGATATGTCGTCTTAGTCCACAGAAGAACATGTAACCCTTTAACTGTTGTTGAAACATAAAAAACACCAAAAAGGCGGTGTCACAAGGACTTGTGTATGATAAAAATCTTAATTTCATGTTACTCTCTGTTTATGCTGCAGGTCAATGCTGTTAACTGTAACACCAGCTGGAAGGTCACCTTGTTCATGAAGTTTAGCGACTACAGGGAAGATGTACTGAAGGGGGTATGTTTCTTTATTGCTTTTTAGATGTTTCCTCTGTGCATCTTTTTTTTTTTTTTTTTTTTTAGCAGGACTGCATGTAGCTTGCATTTCTTTAGAGCAATCAGCATTTGGTTATCTTGCAGCGGTCTCATGTTTTGAGTGTGTCCTCTGTCAGGGAGACGTGGTGAGGCTGTTTCACGCTGAGCAGGAGAAGTTTCTGACCTGTGACGAGTACAAGAAGCAGCAGCATGTCTTCCTCAGGACCACGCTGCGGCAGTCTGCCACCTCCGCCACCAGCTCCAAGGCTCTCTGGGAGATCGAGGTAAAACACACACGGGAATGAGCAATGTCTCTCTAGTTTTTAGAAGGTCATTGATGCTACTTCATTAAAATCATTGTTTTTAGAAAGAAGTCATGTTCTGGTGAGTGCAGTTTATGGACAAAATGAAATTTAAATAGATCTGTTGTTCCTGTGGTAACAACCAGCTATCCATTAACAAAATAAAGACCCAGCTAAAGCCAATTGAAGCTCAGTTTAAATAAAAACAATTTTATACAATAACAATTTACAGTTTTGTCATAATTAAGGACCATTTCTCACAAATTTAGGCCATTATTTTCCCTTTGATTATACATACTGTATAATTTCTGCCTGTTTGCCACTTTAACCTTTAGTTCTGTGTAATCCACTATCTGTCCTACTGTATGTTCCTCTTTATCAGCTTGCACTAAATTGAAGTTCCTGTTTGCCCTCTGCTGTTTGTGCCAGAATGTACTTATGTTACCATATCAGTAGTTGACATGTTGTCGTGTCAGTTTGACAAACGCAAAGTCCTGTTGTACTTGGCACATAGGATGACTGTCATTCTGACTCACTCTGACACCGCAGTGATAGGCTAAACTGACGTCGGTGTACCAAGTGCTGAATTAGGCCGCGCGTCCCTGTTTCATTTGGTTTGTCCATTATTGTCACTCTGAGTAACAGAAATCATCCTCCCACTGCTGTTAAACCAGTCCTGTCCTACATGAAGCTATTCTGCCTGCTGAACAAAACCACAAAACTAAATGAGCAGTGTTGTGATACTCATACAAGTATAAACTGAAAACTGTGAACAATGTTGTAAAAGTCGCTCTGTACTATAGCAGGTAAGCACAGACTGACTCTAAACCACATACTTGCAGGAGACAGAAAACATCATAAACAGTGGACAAAGACTGATGCTTCTAGGTGTATAATGCTCTTTATTTTGTGTTAGGTCGTGCACTATGACCCCTGTAGAGGCGGAGCCGGCCAGTGGAACAGTCTCTTCCGTTTCAAACACCTGGCGACTGGGAATTACCTCGCAGCTGAGGTGAGTTTTCACTCTTCAACCTTTTGTTGTGCTTTTGCTTCTATTTTCATCCATTTAATTGTGTAGCTGCTTATCATTCTGTTTAATAATGCAGTACTTTTAGAAAGTAGCTTGCATTGCTTCATTTTGTCTGAGTCACTTTTTTTTTTTCAAATTGAGAGTATCTGCTCTTATAGTGTCTGAATAAGCACAGTTGAGGGGGATTTTAGGGGATGTGCTGTAGGTGGCAGTATTCCCATTGATATAGCCGCTGTCACCTGTCTTTTTCTGTTAAATAGTTTGGATTGGGGTGAGGGGGATGATAATGACACGATTATCATCACAGCTTTCTAGACTTGAGGTCACTGACCGCTCACTTTCTCTGCAGGTGAACCCTGAATTCAAAGAAAACACGGTGGAGCCCAAAGGAGAGGTGAGTCAGTCAAACAAGCACATTTAGCTGCAAAATCACACACACCTAACCTCAGGCTGGCTATTACTAACAGCATTATTTCACATTATTTTATATACTAAGTTGATATTTATAATTCAAGACATCAGCAATGCAAATAGTTAATCATTTTACACCATATATGAGTCAGATTGCACTTGACTGAAAGAGAAAATGACTTGGTGAACAGGAGCGAAGATGATGAGTGTTTTAGTGGAAAGAATGATTATCTCAGCAGTTATACATTGTCTGTCCAACCTCAGGCCCTTCTCTGTCTCCTCATCCTTTGGTTATGCAATACCTCCAGTTCTCTCATACTCACAAATACTTGCACACACAAATCCTGAATCTATATCTAGACATTTCTTTCAGCTCTCAGCAACCTTGCACATTTGTATTCTGGCAATGCACGGAACACGCACACAAGCTCTCCCAGCCTCGCACACTTTCTCATGCACATGCTGAATTTCAGACACACAGGGGGCTCCTTACATAACGTCTGGGTGTGGGGGTGCCCTGCGAGAGGGGATGGAGGGGAGGCAGACGTGCTGTCTGCTCTGCTCCACTCGCCTGTGCTAAGCTGGTGGGGTGAGTCACCAGCGGAGGGGGAGGAGAGGAGTGGGAGGATAGAGAAGCTGAGGCATGGAGGCAGCTCTGGGGAGCTTCCCATTGACATGCAGAGAACAGTGGGAGAAATTAACCCTTGCCAGCTGCATCTGCACAGCGCAGACTGTACCAGCCTACGTACCGCAGTGTCTAACACACCACACAGAGAAGTCATGGCTCTCTGGCTACGTTTCTGTGTAATTTGATACCTCATTAGTGTAAGAAGCTGTGACAGTATAGTTTGGCTCACATCCGTCTGTCCTCAATTATAGATCTTATCAACAGTTGGGCTCATTTATCAGTATTTACGTGAGTATGTGTGGAAAGTTGTGGCAGCTTGACAAAAAAACATGACTATGCTCAGCTTAAATGAGGCTGAATTTTTAGAATATAGCAAGACGTATATCATTTATGAAGACTGTGAAGTGTGTGAGTGCAGTTTAGAATTGTGTCCTGCTGTGTGCACTGCCTTTTGTGCTAAACTTTTTATCTATTAATCGAATAGGAGACAGAAAAAGAATTATTGGAACACTTGTGTTACAGTATCATCTGTATCTATCATGTGTAATGTCATCATCTAAAGTAATATACCAAATATTTGCTGATTGCACATAGGACAAAGAAAAGCAGCAAATCAGCATTTGAGAAGCTGGAACCAGTGAACGTTTTGCTTGAAAAATGTCTTCAACGATTTATCAGTTGTCAAAAAAGTTGCAGATAAATTTTCTGTTGAACGCTTTGAGTTTTTTGATGGTTATTCAGCAAAATACGCAATTTGATACATCAGGTCAGGCTCTAATGGGCATTTTGTAGACCTAACAATTATTACAGTAAATTCAAGGAAAACAGTTTCCACAATCATCAATAAACAAAGTAATAATTAGCTGCTCCAAGTAAGGTTCATTGACTTGCAACAGTGTAAACACACTCATGCAAACTGCTCTGCATGCATCTTTTTTAAAAATAGACTTAAATATGGACTGAACATACAAAGGGTCATGTGGTAATAAACGACTAAACTGTCTGTGCCATGTAAGCTTCTAGATCGCTGACACTAATTTCTACTTCCTCTGTGTGTGTGTACATGTTTGTGTGTCTGTGTGTATCCTCGTGTATGTGTGTGTGCGCGCTGCAGAATGAGACAGATACTGTGTTCTCCAAGAGGAAGCATCAAGCAGCAGAGAAGATCGCTTTCACCCTGGTTTCTGTTCCCCATGGGAATGATATTGCCTCACTGTTTGAGCTGGATGCCACCACTCTGCAGCGGGCCGACTGTCTCGTGCCCAGGTCAGTCACCCACATGGGGGCAACAGTAAAAGTAACAAGTTACTGCATTTTTCACCAGAGATCACAGCACAAAGCACAAAGCACAGCAGTTTTTGTCAGAAAATCTGCCATTAGGGTGAGATACTGTCACTTATTTTGACACCAAACGTCTGCTTTTGCGAAGTAAGTGTCATTTTGTTGTTAGTAATAAAACAACCTGACATTTGCTGACACTTGTTACTGGATAATTTCACAAACAAGTGGAACTGAAATAGAAGCGAATGGAAGTTTCTCATTCATTTGGCATAATACACATTTAATATACACGTATTTTAAACAAGACCAAGAGTCCACATCCATGCTAGTTGCTCTGTGAGGCTGCTGCCAGCATGCTGATGTTTAGCAGGTGTAATGTTTACCATGTTCATATTAGTTATTAGCGTGTTAGCATGCTAACATTCGCACTAAACACAAAGAACAGCTAAGGCTGACGGGAATATCATACGTTTTTCAGGAATCTGGTCATAAACCAAAGTTTTGGACAAATTATAAATTTTGACCTGATGACGGTAATAGGTGAAAAATTAGGGAATCGCTAAAGTTATTACAATTCATCCTGAGGGTGACATGAGTGTCTGTACCAAATTTCATGGCAATCCATCCCATAGTTGTCGAGATAAAAAACTGAAATGTTAACCTCATGGTGGCATTGGAGGAAAAGTCAGGGAATCACAAAAGTCAGTAGGTTTTATCCTCTGGGGACCATGAATGTCTGTACAAAAATTCATGGTATGGCTAAAATATGGCTAAAATATTTCCATCTGCACCAAAGTCATTGACTAAACGACAGGCCGACAATGCCATCCCTAAAAACGATAATGATAAAAATAATATTTTAAGACTGAATATGAGACTAACTGACTTACCAAGAAGGATACTTTTCACTTTAATAACAACAGCAAGCATACAATCAACAACAAATAATCAACAAATAATCATATGTGGTGTGAATGACTTGTCCCATCCATCCTCAGAAACTCCTATGTGAGACTTAGGCACCTGTGCACCAACACCTGGGTGACGAGCACCAGCGTCCCCATCGATACAGAAGAGGAGCGTCCGGTTATGCTCAAGGTCTACACACTCACTCACACACACACACACACACACACACACACACACACACACACACACACACACACACACACACACACACACACACACACACACACACACACACACACACACACACACACACACTCAAGTAAAACAAACATGGATGCATTATTTGAACATGTCTTTTGGCTGTCACAATAGATTGGCACCTGTCCCACCAAAGAGGACAAAGAGGCTTTTGCCATCGTATCTGTTCCACTGTCGGAGGTCAGAGACTTGGACTTTGCCAACGATGCCAGCAAGGTCCTGGAGTCCACTGTGAGGAAGCTTCAGTACGGCAACATCGCTCAGAATGAGAGGAGGTACAGATACATTTGCATGACGTCACGGGTGACACAAGATGGCGTGCATGTTTTATGATTTCATGTTATTTTTTGCCTTCATATATATTTCAGGTTTGTGACTAAGCTCCTGGAGGACCTGGTTTTCTTTGTGTGCGTGGTACCAAACAACGGCCAGGAGGTTCTGTCTGTGGTCACCACTACACCCAACCGAGAGAGGCAGAAACTCATGAGGGAACAGAACATCCTCGCCCAGGTCAGCATGAGTACATAAACACACACACACACACACACACACACACACACACACACACACACACACACACACACACACACACCTTTGTCTGTCCTCTCTGTCCCATCAATGCAGATTGATCTGAAGTTTAACTCAAGGGTCCAGGACTGACAGTGATGCTTAGTGCAAATCTTATATCTTGTATCGTATTTCCATTAGTGTGATATTTTACAATAACAGATCACAGATTGGCCTCAAGAAAGTGTATTTTCCTGCTATAGTCTGTAGATGCTCGGTTGGCTCTTCATCATTGCATGCGGGTTTCTGTCCCCCCAGATCTTTGGCATCCTGAAGGCTCCATTCACAGATCAGGGTGAGGGTCCGATGCTAAAGTTGGAGGATTTGGGAGACCAGCGCTACGCTCACTTCAAGTACATGTTGAGACTCTGCTACAGGGTGCTACGCCACTCCCAACAGGACTATCGCAAGAACCAGGCACGTTTCCGCCTTCCACACAAGTCTAGTATTGAGTCGTCATCAGGCTCATTAACATGGTCATTATCAAGGGGGTTTGTGGGGTAGTTGAAGGATAGAGAGATGACTTTTGACTGTGAGCTTATCAGTATAGATTCTGCCAGACTGTCTAGAAAAATCTCTGCTGCTGTAATGATGTCCTTAATCAAGAAACCCAAGTAGTGCTCAGTCTTTTAATCGATTAGTGGATCAACAGAAATAATTCATGACAAGTTTAATAATGAAAGTGACCTCGTGTCATTTTTGAATAAGGAATAATATCACTCATTCTCAGCTCAATACACTCATGGCTTTTGCTGCTACAGATGTCCTTGGTCAGGTTCGGCTAGTGGCTGATGCTGGCTATTGAGCTAACTTTAGCTCGATACGTCATTTGACTGACTTTGGACTCTACCTGTGCTACCGATGTCCTGCATTTGAGCATGTCACAGATAAGCATTTGTGTGGTTTTATGATAAGAGTAAAACAAGAAGTAAACACGCAGTACCTCACTAGAAGACACGTTTGTTGTTGGGCCTTTTTCACAGAAGACATTTTGACATTTCAGAGCAGAAAAAGCACAACATAAAAAACGTAAAATGAATGGTCACACTGTCGTGGCCCACTGAGACACTTGAATGGAACAGAGCCATCGTTAATGTTATTAGTAACACCTGTGCTTTTCTACTATAACTTAAAACATATTTCTGCTGTGAAAAAGTTACATATATTTGCTTTAGGCAATTTTATCGAGTAAATATGCCAAACATTGGAAATGAAGATTTGCTCACATTTCTCTCTATTTCATTTAATTACAAATTCAATGTTTTAGGTTTTTTTTTTTGTACTCGTCAAGCAAACTAAACAATTGCACAACCTCACTTGGGCTTCGATAAGTTTTAAGTGTGCTTGTTATTATTTTTGACATTTTATAAGCAAAATGATTAAGCAGTTAATTGAAAAAAATAGTCAGTAGATTAATTGATATAACCCAGCCCCCTGATGAAAATTCTCGCCATTTGCAGCCCTTGACTAATCACAAATAGCTCATGTTGAGCTTCTCAGCGGCTAACAGGCTGTGGATGTGACAGGCAGCTCTCAGGTGTAACTGTGGGTAACTTCATGAATGTGAATCAGGGTGTTTTTTTTCGAAAGTTATCTTCTTCAAGTTCTCCCAGGAAAATGGTTAAATGAACACACTAGATGATGTGATTCAGCACATTCTTATGCTTTCTGTATTTAGTCTTTTTTTTTTTTCTCAACTTCATTTTACTACCACTTACATCAGAAGTGTGTATAACCACATGTTTCTTGTGCCATGCAGGAATATATAGCCAAAAAGTTCTCAATCATGCAGTCCCAGATTGGGTATGAGATCCTGGCTGAGGACACAATCACTGCCCTGCTGCACAACAACCGCAAGCTGCTGGAAAAACACATCACAGCCAAAGAGATTGAGACCTTCGTCAGCCTGTTGAGGCGCAACAGAGAGCCCAGGTCAGACATGTACACCTCCCAGAGATCAGAAAACCCAGGGGAACAATTAAATCATAGAAAATAAAAGGAAAATCTGACAGTGTGCATGACAATTAGTAGTCATACATACGACTTTTTTTTTGCAAATGGTTAATTATTTAACACAGGGACTGAACACTATCACGGGAACACAGTATAATACAGTATAATGCAGAATAATGCAATCCAATCCAATATGTGAATCTTACCTACTTTACCATATTAATGTGAAATTTAAAATGTTCTGTTTTTATCAGAAATTCACTTATAATCTCCACTCTATGGTCATTGTGATGCCATATTTTGTGGCGTTGTATTGGAGTGCATAATAGGTATATTATAAGGTGTTGCTGTTATTGTTTTGCCCTGCTTTTCATGTCAAAAGAGACAATAAATCTGTCATATAAAGCAACAGTAAGAATTTTCCAAAACATTTTTACATGGAAAAAGGGGGACAACTACGTACAGCCAGGAGCACACACAAACTTCCATGTGTACAATCATTTCATGTGTTCCTATGCTGAAACTTTGTGTATAAAACGTTTGTGGAACGTAGTGATTCATGTCTGGTCTATTCTTCCAGATTCCTGGATTATCTCTCTGATCTCTGTGTGTCCAACAAGACTGCCATCCCCGTCACACAGGAGCTTATCTGTAAATTTATGCTGAACCCCACCAACGCAGATATCCTCATCCAGACCAAGTGAGTCACACCCTGTGGTATCTATATTTAAAACATCCAGTTGATCCTGTCATATTTCAATCGTACATTTTCAAACATGTATAAACATGCACATGCAGTACTCTCCACAGCATGTATCCTCCAGTGTGCTTCTTGCGAAATTCAGCAGCAGCAGCTCTACGTCAGAGTGTAATATGTGCTATTTTTCTAGTAACTGCTTTTTGTCACACTCTCTCCCTCCCTCCTCTCCCCCCAGACTAATCCCTAACACGGAGACCACCCTGGAGTCCTCGCTGCTGCAGGAGGAGGTGGAGGAGGAGGAGGTTTGGCTCTACTGGATCGACAGCCACAAGGAGCCTCATGGCAAATCCATTCGCCACCTGGCCCAGGATGCTAAGGGCAACCACAAGATGGATGTAGACATCATCACCTATTACAGGTGATGGTGGCATTCTTGCCTTTAGTTCCCCCATGTGCTTCATCTTCTTTCCCCTGTAACACAAAAATAGCTGAAACAAGCAAACAAGCGTGTATGTTTTCCCCCTTTTCTTCCCACGTCCAATCTGCAAAACACAAATCTCTCCCCATGTCCCTCGCCTCCTCTGTAGGTACCAGCTCAACCTGTTTGCTAAAATGTGTCTGGACCGTCAGTACCTAGCCATCAACCAGATCTCCTGTCAGCTACCTGTGGATCTGATCCTGCGCTGCATGTTTGACGACTGCCTGCCCTACAACCTCAGAGCCTCCTTCTGCCGGCTCATGCTGCACATGCATGTGGACCGTGACCCGCAGGAGGCTGTGGTGCCTGTGCGCTACGCCCGCCTCTGGACCGAGATCCCCTCCAAGATCACCATCCATGAGTGAGCGACTCTCTGTGTGATTATGTGATTATGTGTGTGTTATGTACAGGTTGAGATTGTGATTGTGCTCTTTCCACAGGTTTGAGTATGAGTCCACTGACACCTCAAGAGAGGAGATGAAGAAGAAGTTTGCTCCCACCATGGAGTTTGTGGAAGAATACCTTCGAGACGTGGTCAGCCAGCCTTTTCCATTTGGGGATACGGACAAGAATGAACTCACACTAGAGGTAAAATAAACTCGGCACGGTGCATATGTTTTTCAAATACGATTAGAGTACTTTCATCCATGTTTATTTTTTCTCACATAGGCTATTTCAATGATGTGCTTGTTTTACTTCTCTCTTCCAGGTGGTGAATCTGGCTCGTAACCTGGTTTACTTTGGTTTCTATAGCTTCAGTGAGCTGCTGCGTCTCACACGCACTCTGCTGGCCATCCTGGATATTGTCCAGCACCCACTCACCTTCATGAACAAGCTCAACAAGAGCCCAGAGGCTGGTCAGTGCAGTTACACAACATAAGTGCATTATTTCATTGCGCTGGTCAACTAAGGCTTATTTTTTTCATGTAGCGCTTTAAACAGTAGACAGAAAATTAAAAGCTAATGAGTTAAACTGCAATTTGTTGTTTCCTATTTAAGGGACTAAGATAATTGAAGGGGGAGAAGGCCATTCTATAATTTGGGCAACAAAATAAAAAAGCAAATAGCTTAGCTGATCAGCTTAAAATTACGACCAAATGATTTGCCTTTTACGAGTGAAGGACAGACAAGAGCCCAGTGTCAGTAGTCCTCAGTCAGTAGGTTTCTAGATGGGAAATATGGATGCAGCAGTTAATACATGTATGCAGGAGAAAGGCTATGCATAAAAGCATTAGGATTTAGAATTCAACTGTGAAAATAACAGGGAGCTTGCATAGGCAGAAAAGAATTGGGGTAATAGTCTTGCTTTTTAGATCTTGTTAGAAGATTTTTTACATTATGAAAACATGAAGTTACAGAAATAGAGACATGTCGATATGAAGTTATAGATGACTTTCTGCAGATCAGAGAAAGAAAGGACCAATCTGCTCTTGGAAATGATTCAGGATAGATTGCAAGTGGATTAAAGTTCTGGGCCATCCATTTGATTAAGCTCATATTTTCACATGCTTGAGCTGAAATATGTCAGCTATGTAAATAGATGAAAATGATAGGCTTTACACATGCACAATGCAAGATGTGTGAAAATGAATATTTCCTTTAGGCAACAATGTCCTGCGAACGATCCACGAAGTTGGAGAAATGATGACTCAGATGGTGATGAGTCGAGGTGTGCCGCACAGCCTCCCTGACACCTCTCCCTCTCTGCGCTACGGGAAAGGACACTTCCTGCCGGACAATGAGGATGTCATGGTGATGGACACCAAGCTGAAGATCATCGAGATCCTGCAAGTAAGCACCACCGACTGGATGCACTTTTAGTGATTTCTGGTGCAATTTGGCATCGGTCAACTGTTTCATTTCAGTGTTTAATTCAGTTTTTGTGTGCTTTTTGTTTCCCTGTTAGTTCATCCTGAGTGTGAGGTTGGATTATAGGATCACATACTTGTTGTCCATCTACAAGAAAGAGTTTGGGGACAAGACTATAACTGACAGCTCTGTCTCTCTGGCTGATATGCCCCTAGTGACACGTGAGACTTTATTTTCTCTTAATGCTAATACCACTGCAGCCTGCCATACTTTACTGACCTGTTGTCCACTTTATTTTGTCTCCAGCTTCTGAACCAGACATAGATGAGATTGCAACCAAAGCAGAGAGCATGTTTGCAGGGAGGTGGGTGAAGCTGCGCTGAAATACACTCAAAGATTCACACAAGCTGATTGTTTTTGAATGAGCTGGTTCCTTAGTCTCTTTAGAAATGATTGCATCTGCTTAACCACTCCTGCCTAAACTTTATTGTGCACATGTGTGCATGTGGATTGACTGCATGCATATGTATGATTTCAGCTCAGAGTTAAGTGCGGTGGAGCTGGACGATGAGGGTGGCCGGACGTTTTTGAGGGTTCTGATCCATCTCATCATGCAAGATTACCCCCCGCTGGTGTCCGGCTCACTGCAGCTCATCTTCAAACACTTCAGCCAGAGATCTGAGGTGTTGCAGGCCTTCAAACAGGTAGTGACACAGCAGTTAAACTTGAGCATTTGATACAGACAGAATGTGGCATTAGGCCTGATTTTTGTCATGGTTGATGTAATCAGTTTGGATTAGGAGGGTTCTCCAAAGGGCCAAATAGCAGCTGCTGTAAACTGTCTCACTAAGAGCTTCTTCAGCTGGAATCTAGAGCTGCACAAGCTCCCGTTTTAACAACGCGCTGACTTCCCAAAGTGGTGCACTGAGACTTCTTGGCAGAGATATGCTTTCACACACATTTGTTCTTTTAATATCTTTATGTCTGGTTTATTTCTCATCCTGTGTGTGTGTGCGTGTGCGTGTCTGTGTGTTTTCCAGGTCCAACTGCTTGTGTCAGAGCAGGATGTAGAGAACTACAAACAGATCAAGGCAGACCTGGACCAGCTTCGTCTGACTGTTGAGAAGTCCGAGCTGTGGGTGGAGAAGAGTGGAGTCTACAGCAGTGAAGACCTGGGGGTCAGACAGGGCAAAGAACAGAACATCGAGGTGCTGTACCATCATGTAATGGTATCCAGCATCTAAAAGCAAAATTTCACACTTCAGTTTTTAGTGTGACATGTGTTTCTCCATGGGAAGTTACTATATTTATCCCAAACATCCCATCAGTCATACAGCTGCACTATAAATGGCTTCTTTGTTTGTTCATATTGTTCATCAAAGCTGATGGAAAGCTGTTTTGTTAGCTTAGTACTTAGGAATAATGAATAATAATGTCTGGCAGAACAGGAGCCTACTGCATCAGTTTTATTAGCCAGTAACATGTAATGTGTTTTCACATCATTATTGTTACAATAATACATAAAGATCAGTGCAGGGACTTTTCCCACCACACTATGACAAATGCCTGGTAATTAGAGACTGAATGTAGAGGTTGTTGCACGTCTAAAGATGAACCTTTTGGAGTGAATGCATAAGAACTATGGGGCTTTAGTTAACTGTGTCATAAACCTATAACAATTAGCATCCTATTCATTTATGTACTGTATTACATGCTAATTTTTCTTCATGTATGTCTCTTGCCAGGAGGTCGTCCTGAGCCCAGTGCAGGATGGAGATAATAAACCTCAAATTGACAGCAACAAAGCAAACAACTACAACATCGTCAAAGAGGTGAGCTCCATGTCTTGTAATTCCAGGTTATTCTTGTCTTTCTGTTCTGTTGTTCTGTGTCTACAATAGAAGTGTGTGTGTGTGTGTGTGTGTGTGTGTGTGTGTGTGTGTGTGTGTGTGTGTGAAATTTAGATCCTACTGCGGCTCAGTAAGCTGTGTTATCCCAGCAAGAAGAGTCGAGTGCAGCAGCAGAGGCTCCTGAAGAACATGGGGGCCCATACTGTGGTGCTGGACCTGCTGCAGATCCCCTATGAGAAGGTGAGTAACAACCAAAACAGCCAACTGAATGACTCGTCGCACTTGATGTTCTGTGGAAATCTTTGTGTTACATGGTTTCTTGATGTCTTCCTGTCTTACATTCCCTATAATACTATTTCCTTTTTATGTGTTTGGTTCTGCCTTTGCACAGATTGATGAGAAGATGAATGAGATCATGACCCTGGCACATACGTTTCTGCAAAATTTCTGCAGAGGAAACCCTCAGAACCAAGCTCTGCTACATAAACACCTGAACCTCTTCCTCACCCCAGGGGTACATTGATATGACCTTGCTGTACTTTTCCATTGTTGACATGCCGTACGGTTTAGGGATGCCCTCTTTTCTAGTAGAGCGTGCAGTAGTATCAGCAGAAATAGCCTACAATGAAAAAGACAAGATCCAAAACAGCAGCCTGACAGCAGAAAAATATGTTGTCTTAGTTTGGGATCAGCAACAACAGATATACAAATGAATCAATATACTGTTTTTATGAAGATTATCGTCTTCTAAAAGACTGAATCATGATGTTTTTCACCAGTTGCTGGAAGCTGAGACAATGCGCCACATCTTTATGAACAACTACCAGCTGTGCAACGAGATCAGCGACCGCGTGGTCCATCATTTTGTCCACTGCATTGAAACACACGGAAGACACGTTCAGTACCTCAAGTTCCTGGAAACCATTGTGAAAGCTGATGGGAAGTATGTGAAGAAATGTCAGGACAAAGTCATGACAGAGGTGAGAATAACATTTTTACACATCAATCCACATGATAGTAACATTTAATGAATTGCAACCTCAGATCATGTGAAAAATGTAACATGTCTCTGTGATTACTATTATTACAGTATAAACATTAACACTATGTTTGGAGGGAACACTTCTGAAGAGGTCTAATTTCTTATTTTCACTTAGTACACAGTTTTTAGAAAATTATATTATGGAGTAAACAGATACAGTCATTAAAGTATGTTTACTGTTTAGTTGCTGGAGCAGTTTGCAGCATTAAATTACATATTAATCAGGATTCTTAAAATGAATCAAATTCAATACTTTAAAATATGCAGCTCATTGTGATATTGCCCATGTGTTACGTTAAGAAAAGAGAGAAAGAAAGCATTTGTGCTTTTATGCATTTTTTAGTATATCTGTTATAGTATGTTAGGGCGATAGTGGCAGGAACTCAGGTAAACCCTGCTTTTACCTCATGTAACTTCTCTCTCTCTCTGTGTGTCCAGCTGGTGAACGGAGGCGAGGACGTGCTGGTGTTCTACAACGACCGCTCCTCCTTCCCGGTGTTGCTGCAGATGATGGGCTCTGAGCGAGAGCGGACAGATGAAGATGGAGCGCTGGCTTACCACAACACGCTCGTGGAGCTACTGGCTGCCTGCACCGAGGGCAAGAACGTCTACACTGAGCTGAAATGCAACTCTCTGCTACCGCTGGATGACATTGTCAAAGTTGTCACTGACGTCCACTGTATACCAGAGGTAAAGGCTAGATCATTTTACTAGAAAATAATAATATAGCTTACATTTTATGGTATAGATAAATAATATACACTTTGTCATGAAGTCTTTTTTATCTGAAAGTAACCAGGCATCTTATTTTGTTATTTCTTTATCCCCCCAGGTGAAAACTGCTTATGTGAACTTTGTGAATCACTGCTACGTGGACACAGAGGTAGAAATGAAGGAGATCTACACCTCCAACCATATCTGGAAGCTCTTTGACAACTTCCTGGTGGACATGTCCAGTGTAAGTGTCAGATTGAAAGGTCACACATGTCTGCCTGATACTTTTCTAATGGGGCACTGTATGTGTCAAGATGCATAAAATGATAGAGATGTGAAGCGAGGCTGAGCTTGTTCAGAAGTTTTACCTCTTTTTCGTTTTTGTATTTAAGGTGTGCAACACTACCACAGACCGTAACCATGCCGATCCTGCCCTGGAGAAGTATGTGACAGAGACAGTGATGGCCATTGTCAAGGGTTTCTTCAGCTCGCCTTTCTCTGTCAACCACTCCAACCTGCAGGTATTGTTTTTCACCTCTGACAAGCAGGTGAAATGCACCCACAGAGGGATGCTCACTCATGGCACGTCCAAACCCTTTGCCAACTTTTAGCTACTTTACAGTAAAATACTTGACGGCAGGCTGCCTCCTTCACTGCACCCTACGCCTGGGACCTTCTTGTTTCACTGCAGACATTTGTACTTAGAGCAGCTGCTTGAGGTGTTTTACGCAGAAGTCTGTACTAATGTCTCCTATCAGAGACAATACTGAAGTGTTCCCATCAGGATTGTCTCTGTCTTTCTCTACACTTATGCCCTTTAAAAAAAACAATATTCCCTGTTCTCTCTCCTCTTTTCATAGACAAACCAGCCTGTCTTCATCAAGCTACTCCAGTCTGCTTTCAGGATCTACAACTGCACCTGGATCAGTTCAGCTCAGAAGGCCAATATAGAGAGCTGTATCAAAACACTGGCTGACGTTGGTGAGTGGTGTTGACTTTGTACTAGTATTTATTGAGAGATGGGTTTTTTTTTCCTGTCACATATTCACATGTTCATGTCACAGTGAAAATATGAGCTGCGCAGTACATTTGACCACCACCGGATCAACTTGGGTTAAGGTGCCTGCGCTGTGTTTGCTGTACGAGCAGAACAAACAAACTCACACCAACATCTAACCTTTCATCTTTCTCCCCAGCTAAGGCGCGGGCCATAGCCATCCCAGTGGACCTGGACAGTCAGGTCAACACTTTGTCTCTCAAGGTCCACAGCAACATGGTGCAGCGAGCGGCCAAAGACTGGAGGATCTCTGCCCGCACACGACCCCGCAAGGAGCCCCTGGGTGGCCCTGACTACAAGAACATCATTGAGAAGCTGCAGGTGCACATTTTTTAACAGGACTAGGAGTCTATAGCCATGCTATCAGCTGTGAGACTACACGTAGGCACAGCAGTGCTTTGAGCTTAATGCTAACGTCAGCTTGCTAACATGCTCGCAATGACAATTGTTAAGCAGGTATAATGTTTACCATGTTCACAATCTTAGTTTAGTGTGTTAGTGTGCTAACATTGGCTAGTTAGCATTAAGGTTGATGGGAATGTCATTATTTTGCAGGTACCTGGTCATAAAAGTTATTATATTTCGTTCTGAGGGGGACATGAATGTCAGGACCAAATTTTATGGCAATCCATCCAATAGTTGACACATTTCACCTAAAAATCAAAATTGTCAACCTCATGGTGGCGCTAGAAGAAAAGTCAGGGGATCACCAAAGTTACTAGGCTACATCCTCTGGGGACCATGGCTGTCTGTACAACAGTTCATGGCAATCTAGCCAACAGTTGTTGAGCTATTTCAGTCTGGACCAAAGTGGTGGACTGACCGACCGACAATGCCATCCTCAGAGCCGTGCTGCTAGCGTGGTTAAAACTTACATGAACAGTAGAGTCCAAGTTGAGAACTTCATGAGGGCTTCATGTATGGTCTTCAGCAGTATCAATCTGGCCAGGACAGCATTTGATTGAGCCTTTATGTGTGTCTGTCTGTTTGTGATGTACAGGGGGTTGTGTCCCTTCTGGAGGAGCAGTTCAGTCCGAAGGTTCAGGCAGAGTTTTCTGTGCTGGTGGATGTTCTTCACAGCCCCGAGCTGCTGTTTCCGGAGGCTGCTCGGTTACGCTGTGAGAGCGGAGCTTTCATGTCCAAGTAAGTCACTGTCCGTAACCTGTGTTTGGAACAAAGAACACATTCCTCAGACCAGCAGATGAGTTAGGATTTTTGACAGAAGTTGCTGATAAGTTTTTTTTTTTTGCTGAATATGTGCTAAGTTAAAGATTGGCATGTAAAAAAAATGTTAATTTTTTGCCATGGTGGAAAAATTAGCCATAACTAAAACCTACACTAATTATCTACTATTGACTAATATTATTATATTTATTCAGTAGTTGGGGAGGCTTTGGGAAAGAGTTGAAAGTGAAGAAACACATTACAGTAAAACATATTTGAAATTATAAATGAACATTACAAAGACCAACATTTAGCTTTCAAATAAACAATAGTAAATATGAAAATAATTTTTTTTTTAAATTTAGTGTATCTGTGGTCAAGACCCTTGAGGCAAATTGTGATTTGTGATATTGGGTTATATAAATAAAATTGTCTGGACTTGACTTCAGTCACTCAAACTAACATATTAGATATTTCATAAAACATAAGTTTGATACACCATCGAACCTCCAGGGGTGCTGTTACTCTGCTGCTGCTGTCTGACCTCCCCTGGAGAGCAGAAAAGGAGATTTCCCCTGTGGTGATCAATAAAGTATTGCTTTGTTTTCACTTGTGAGCCAGTGACTGCATTAGCAGCTGTAAATGATACAGCACTTCTTTTGTCACCCTGTCAGACTGATCAAACACACCAAGAAGCTTATGGACAAAGAGGAGAAGCTGTGTATCAAGATCCTGCAGACACTCAGAGAGATGCTGGACAAGAAGGAATGCTTTCAGGAGTCTGTGAGTACTTCACCCTGCATGGGGAGTATGTCACTGAAACATGGCTTTCATTCAATCATTTGTCACAAATTTCAGGATACTCACAGTCTCACTGGTTCATAAAAAACACATGAATTAGGTAAAGTTCGCTGTGGATTTAGCCCTGTCTTTAAGTGCCAGCAGTGCTGTACTCCTATCAGCAGTGCAATGGTAGTCCTTGTTTTCTCCCTGGTCTGTCGGCCCAGAGCCCAGACTCCCCTTCATCAGTATGCTGTGGGCCTTTCTATGTTACATAAGGCAGGGAGGCACTTGAGGACACACTCACACTGAGAGGGAGAATAGGAGGGAGGAAGTAAGGGAAGGAGGGGGAGGAGTAGGAGGAGGGGGGCAAGCACTGAACAAACAAATCAATACTGCAGCGGGTGGGGGGTGCAGGAGCCCGTCTCCTGCTGCACCCCCTCTCAGCCAGGGGCCTGGAAAGTGAATGACAAGAGTTGGTAGAGGAGACTTAAGGAGGTGGCTGCGTGTGTGTATGTTTGTGTGCCGCCAAGGGGGTGGAGGGTGAGGGCCAAAGTACAAAACAGTCAGGTCTGTAATCACCTTTGGAAGGTTTAGGAGAATTTGTTCCAGCTGCGTGGTGAGAGGAGGAGGCGCTATGCGATTCACACAACACGAAATGAGCTGCTCCAGTCAAGACTTCAATCAGCGCTTAAGAAGACAACACTACCAAAGAATCGCCCATTGTTTTGCATCGCTTAGAGCTCAGTTTATTGTACTAAATGTTGTACTGAAGTAAAGTGGGAGAAAGCATGTGTCGCTGTTCACTGATGTGGGATTTCATGCTGACATGATTATTTTTGGCTGACAATGCTGTCCACCCAAAGGCTGTTTTTGTGGCACCAGAACGTCACGTGTTAATAATAGAAATAGAATGCATGTATGTTCCTTTACCCTCTGTTTCAGTGTAATTGCATTAGTAATACTGTCAAGACTACCTTTCTCAGTATAGTATATGTCAGCCAGTGTCACTTACAGCTGCTTGAGTTTTGTTTTCCCTATTTGTGTTTGCATCTTGTGTCAGTCAGCCAAGCTGTTTTTCGAAAGGCAAATTATTCAACAGTTGTGTGGAACAAGATCAGAGGAATTCAGTGGAAAAACAGTCACTTTTTAAAAGCGGCTCGGCGCATTCGAGAAGCCAGACAGTGCGGTAACGATATGTGAAATGTCAGTTTGTGTAGGTGTGCGTGAGTGTGCTCAAGCATGTATTTGTGGCCTCTCTTTGTCATATCCCTGTAGCCCAGAGCGTGGAGCTGCAGCCTCACTGCACAGGAGAGAGAGAGAGAGAGAGAGAGAGAAAACGATTGATGGAAATAATGAGAGAGGGAGAGGCAGACAGACAAAAAACAGAAGGAGAGAGAGACAGAGTGACAGCATAGGCAGCAGAGGTTGGTGGCTCCCCTGGGGTGCAATGAGTGGGTGGAGGAGAGTGAGAGAAAGAGATGGAGGGAGAGTGATCGAGGAAGGGAGGGAGGGAGGCAGCCATGTGAGGAGCCATGTGAGTGGAAGGGAAAAAAAGTGGGCAGCGGCTGCAGGGTGAGGGATTGGAGAGAAGCGGAGTCTGCTCAGTCCGTGAGGAGACAGGGCAGGGGGTGCGCTTACGTAACAGCCTGCAGTGGCTGAGCCAGCGTCACGTGGACCATCACGTTCTCCCTCCCTCCCTCCCTCCCTCCCTCCTCCCTCCATCCCTCCCTCCCTCCTCCCTCCATCCCTCCCTCACTCCCTCCCTTACTCTTCTGTCCGCTCGCTGCCTCTCTCTTCCTCCTTTGCCCCCTCCATGCTTTGTCTGAGTCTTATCGCATTCTGTCTGCCAGCCCGAGTTATTTTCTCTACCCCTCTCCCCACCCAGGCCCTGCTCTCGGTTTGCCTGGGTCATGCCAGGAGCGCTGGTCAGTCAGCGAGGGGAAGATCTGCAGCAGTCACAATATAAAAATGTGTTGGCTCTTACTGCTGCACTACACTTGTTTTGACTGTCGGATAAGGGCAGTTTTATAAATGTTTGTGCTCCTACTTGCCCTCAAGATGTCTTGGGTGAGGCTTTTCGGGGGGGAAAAGACCTGAAAGAATGTTTCACGCATACTGATAGTGTATACAAATATTACATGGAAGAAAATATGCATAAAATACCATTGTAGACTTAAATTTTAAATGTTATCTCATCTCATGCACTTTGTCACTTAAAGGATAAGGCTGGTGTTATTCTGTACTCAAATGAAAAACCAAGCCAATAATGCACCGGCCCGTGTCTCAATACTGTCCGACTTCTCTACCCTGTCTGTGATACTCGGCTGCAAGCACATTTGTTGCTACCGAAGAAAATACATCTTTAAAAGTGGGAAACAAATATATAGTTTCATTATTAAAAAAGGCTAAGTAATTTCTTAAATCATCTGGGAACTTTCACAAATGTTGCTCAAACAGGAATGAATAATGCAGTTGGTTGGGGACTATTTTCATCTGTGGATTAATACATGTTTGTTGCGCTACTGAGTATTTAAAGCAGCCTTGTTGGATTCAAGGAAATTTATTGTCATGTGAATTAAAATGCCACCAGGGCGGAGCATCACGGTGGCCTAGTGGCTAAGATGCACACAATTTACTATGATTACAATGTCCCCAGTTTGATTGAACCTTTGTTGCATGTGACACCCCCTCTCTTTTCTCTCATTTCTTGTCACCTGTCCACTGTCCACCTTTCAATAAAGTCAAAAATGCCCCCCAAAATACTTAATAAATGCCACCAGTGCATTTCCATACAAGGTTTATGCAATTTATATAATCTGGGCAACATTGACTCAACATTCATGGACTCAAGATACACTTTTTTTTCCTCTATAGTTTTTGGACAACAATGAAGGTCTATGACAAAGAGAAATAAGTTATATCAGGCTTTGGATACACAGACGTTACTTGTTAGCAGGATCAGTTCGTTGTTGGCTCAAGTTTTTTTTAACTTGTGCATATTTTAGTTGTTATTACATGTTTTCTGTGAACACATGCATGCATGTATGTAATGGGATGTCATGTGTATGTGCATGTAAGCATGTCTTCTTCTTTACAGAGGATTGAAAAAGCCAGTTATGTAATATAAGCCACTCTCACACTCTTTCCTCCCTCTCTTTCACACTCATCCCTGTCATTCACACTGTCTGTCTGTCCTTCTTTCTCTTCCTGTCCCTCTCTCACTCTCTTTCTTTCTTGCTTGCCAAGTTTCACACCACCTGCCCAAGGCAAAGCAGATTTACAGATTACCACCCTCTCAATGCTAAGCGCATCACACGGACGCATGTAGACGTAAAGCTTCGCTCAGACACACACACACACACACACACACACACACACACACACACACACACACACACACACACACACACACACACACACACACACACACACACACACACACGGTCCCAGGCATGCAGTGCCACGCTGTCTGTCCCTGTGTGAGCTCATCTTGCAGGGTTTTCCCTGTTTGTCTGTCTTCTTATGGGAGTAGTGGAACATGGCTCATCCACAGTGAGCGGGTCAGGCAGGGAGCTGGGTGAGCTCACACCTCGTATAGTTTGGTTGGATTCAGGCTGACACAGCAAGTCAGAAAGTTGGAGTTAGGAAATGCAGGCCCCAAATTCAATTCAGTTTTTCAATTCAGTTTTATTTATATAGCGCCATATCATAACAAAGTTATCTCAGGGCACTTTTTCGACAAATCTGGACCCTGAATTCCTTAAGGGTTCATACATTTTTATTCAATGCCAAAAAATAATAATTATTTGTGTGGAATTTGTCATGTACGTATTACTACCTGACTGTTTGTGCTGAGAAGGTCCTTCCTTCCTCTCGCCCTCATTTCCCTCGATCCATCAGTCAGGTGTCTGTTAGTTGAGTATTATGTTTTGGTTTCCATGGCGATCAGGGATTAGCACATGTTTGTCTGTCTGGTTTGGCCGTGACCGGGCACAGGAAGTCTGTGTACCCTGTGTAGAAATGCCTTCAGACCAGGAGCGCGGTGCCTGCCCAACTCTTCTAGCTCTGACCCCGTGGAGGAAAGAGACATCCTGTAAAAGCCACTTGTAAAAATGCGAAAGGCCCTAACTTCATGCATCTGAGGGCCACTATGAATGAGATTAATTGTCATAGTGAACAGTGTTTCGACACAGTTCACAGCGTGTTATTTGAATCTGATTGCATGTGAGTTAGGTCTCTTGTGTTCAGGGAGGCACATGACAGGCGACAGGATGAATCATATGAATTACAACTTGAGTTTGAATTGATGGCTTCTAGCTTTCAGCTTTGTTAATGCACATAGCGGGTTGACAAAATAATAGAAACACCTTAGAACAACATACAATAGCCCTGCATTAAATAGGAATTTAGTGAACCTCATCTTGTTTGATCTTTTGTTGACACTGTTGGAGGTGGTCATTTCTGAGGGTGTGTTTTTAGTGCTAATAAGCAACTATCCTGTCAGGTGCCTTTCAGTCAGTGTTCATCAGTGCCTACTTGTGACCATTGTTCCTCTTTGCCAACACAGTTTTCCTGCATTTGACACATACTGTATGTCATCATCAGTTTGAGACTTTCCCCTTGCCACAATACATAATTTGGCAATGTTTGTAAACTCATGCACTAGCAATTTAGGCAGCTGTATGTTCCCCTTTGTTGTCGTGGTAACGCATTTATGAAAGTAGTGATCACACCTCTATTAAATCTGTAAATCTGTATTCAATTTGACTCACTAATTTAGACGATCTAATTGTGATTGACTGAATTGATGTTGCATCAGTCACAAACACTGGAAATTTATGTAATGCAGCAAAGGGAAAAAGTCTGAAATCATGACAACTCATGTTAGTGGCCAAGGGTAGACTCTCACCAGGACTGATGGAAAAAACTCCACAGGCTACAGACTCGATATGATTCAACACCTCAAATGAACAAGACTAACATTTCCATCCACTAGCATGGCTTAAATCCAAGCCCACAGCAAAATTCTATTTACTGCAGGGCTATTTTATTGTTAGGTGTTTTTTTGTCCATCATGTATACATACTCGGGTACCAGTGAGCCAGCTAACCTATCCTCAACATTAACATCTTCCTAACAAACACAATCAGCACTTAACAATGTTAGTAAATCACGTGTTACACTTCCATAGCGAGCTAACAGCTAACAGTTGGCCTTCTTCTGAATGCTTGTTTACGCTGCTGGTCTTGTATTTCCCTGAACCAGCCTCACCAATTGCTCTCACATGTGGGTTTAATTTGTTTTCCTGTTGTGCTTGTTTGTTGGGTAAAAGTATTTTATGTGCTGTGGAATTGCAGATTGAAAAACATCGTAAATGGCGGCATGTGATACTCGTCACCGCGCATGAGTGTCTCTTTTTATCAGTTGCATGTAGACTGTTGGCCCTGTGTGAAAAGCTGCAGAGCCACCTGTAGTGGCCGGGTCAGGAAACGCTTCACTTCCTACAGAAGGGAAGAGAACTGGAAAGAGGAAGAGCAGAGATGTAATATTAAAAAGGTTCTGTCTGCCTATCTCCAACTTAATTGAACAGCATCACCTAACATAGCTTTGCACAGCCCAGCATTAAAGTGCATTAACAATAATTCACTCTATTATTAACAGTAGCAGCATATAGCTCTAACTCTAGCTCCTGTTTGCTCACCCTGTATCGAGGGCTGTTGCCAGAGTTTTAGAAATCCTGAGCCCATGAGTTCACCACATATTTAATCATATTTTCTGCTAATTTTATTTAAATGGAGCAGTTCTTCCGAGGAAAGCAGTTGTTGCTTTCACGAATTTATAACTGTCTCAGAACTTTTTCTCTATTTTCCCTGTAATTAGTACCAGATTACGTACTTATTTCCAGGAAACGTAGGAACTCCCCTAGGAAATGATTTGGAAATTATAGACCCGTAAAGTAAAGCATTACCGTTTCATTTTCAAATATGAATGAATAAAATGGTGTTTCAAAATCCTCTTTATGCTGTCGGGAGTGAAATTCTGGTGGAAAAATACAGAATCCTGGTAATTAAAAAAAAAATGTGGATCTGCCTGACAAATGTTTTTAACTGAAAAATCTAAAAAACAAAAAAGAAATTCCTGGAATAAAATACAGATGACTTGGCCTCATTGTCCTCAATGGTAGCTATAGCCCTGCCTGTGTCTTCCCACATCTCTGTATTCACTCTCCCACTTCATGTTCCCAAAGTGTCTGTACTGAAACAGCAGGATAATGTGACAGTATGTGTCTTGATTTCCTGATTTTGTCCTATTCATGAGGTAACTCCCTTGGTGAGAGCCTTGCAAAACACATTGATATGGATATGTATTTTATTACGGTAGACTCCCACTTTAAGCTGTTCATTTTCCCTCCCATTCCAAGCTGTGGAGGAGCTCACTGACTCCTTGGAGACTTAGAGACAGCTGAAGTCGTTATAAGATAACGTGCAACTCATCATTTTATACGGTGCATGATCAGACTGAGTTTCAGTTTGAGTTTTAGTATCATGTGCTAATGACAACAACTGTACAGAAGGTAGAGTTTCAGTTTGAAACAAAGTGTGTTGACTGCAGTTTCAGTTGGGAGCTAAATGTTGCTTCCTGATGGTAAAGTTGTTGGATGTTGCTCAGCCCTCACACAGCCTGTGGGGAAACTCTACTTCTTCTGTGTCACAGTGTACTTGATCAGCTTTCCCCACTGTTTACAATAGACACACGCCCAGAGTCCTCTCAGGTTTCTGTAACACAGAAAAGAAAACTATTAGCCCGCCCCGATCTGAACCTTGTTTGGGTAACATTCTCCTCCTCTGTGGCCTGAGTCTCTGCTATAATCGACCTTGTCTGACCTGAGCAGCTCAAGCCTCCCCCGCCCGTTCCTGTCACTGTCTGTCTTGGTTCACAGCTGGTGCTGCCCTCCACTGCCTGTGTGAGTTTTCAGACCACCTAAAGAAGCATAGGGCAGGCTGGTGTCTTTGTGTTTTTCTCCATGCATCTCTCCGGAGTCGGAGAGATCTGCAGACAGCAGAGCTGCGAGGGGGCTGGAGGAGGGAGGGGAGAAAAAGGGGGTGCAAGGATGCCGGAGGTGGGGATCGGCAGCTCATCCCCAGCTTGGACACCAGACCCGCAGTGTGGCGTGCCGGTGCACATTTTAAAACACCACGACTGTCTGCTCCTCGCTAGGGTTTGTTTGCTCCTCTCCTCCTCTCCCTCACCCCACCCCCTCTCTTACTTCTGTCAGTTCTTCTACCTCTATTTCTATCTCTTTCTTTCTCGTGGCTCTTACATCACCTGACTGGAGTTTTTTCTTGTCAATGCAGCAGCAAGCAGATGAGTCAGGCTGGGCTGACTCTCCTCTACCGCCATCCTGCCTCCCCTCTCCTCTCCTCTCCTCTCCTCTCCTCTCCTCTCTCTCTGCAGACCTAGCCAGCAGACTGCATCGCCCAGAAGGGAAGCGAACAAGAGCACAAACCTGTCACCCCCACCCCCCCTTTTCAACTTCCCCCGCCACAGTGTTTCTTTCACTGGTGGTTGGAGAGTAGTGCAAAACCAACACGTCCTCTGTCAGAAAAGGGGAAATGTTAAGTCAAAGATGATTCAATCTGCAATCAGTCGAAGAGCGTGTATTGGGATACGCTGCCTTACAGAGTGTAGTGAAGAGTTTGTAGCTGCACTGAGAGTGTGTCTGTGCATTGCTGTGTGAGAGGCTAGCTCAATGGATCCTCACCTTCACTTCAAGAAGTGTGTGTGCGTGTGTGCGTGCGTGCGTGCGTGTGTGTGTGTGTGTGTGAGAGACAGCTCTGCCAGACAGTGCAGGCAGACAAGTGTCTCTGCTGACTGCAGATGAGATGGAGTGTTTACTGACACAGGGAGCATCAGCTACACGTGCTCCTCCACATTTTCACTCTTCAGTGCACTTAGTTTGAGGCTCTTCGGCTGGACTGTGCCTGGACAGCCTTCGTGGCGAGGCATAGAGGTGCCTCATTTGTCTGATCTCTCACTGTCAAAAATTAATGTTCTTTTTTTTTTTTTTTTTGAAGGGTGCAGTTTGGAGTGTTGTTGAAAATACATCCAGTATTTCTCTCTGATTATTCAGTTTCAGTCTTTAGCAGAGACTTTTGTGTCACATTACAGTTTTGCGATGTTTGCAATGCACCAGCAATTTAATGTGAGCATCAACTACTGTAAACAACGCTCACAAAGGCAGCTACACAAGTGAGTCATATTAAGCTGAATACCAATTAGCAGTATGTGTCAGCTTTAATAGAGGTGTGACAATCACAATAAGGGAACTTGCAGAGGGACAAAGAGGCTAGATAATCGCTGTCTGGATTGTTGGTGCGTCAGTCGCAAACACTGCAAAATTATGTAATGTAATAAAGGGAAAAGGTTTAATATTCATGACGGTGTATGCCAAACACAGGAAAACTGCATTAACAGAGAGGTTCAATGGATTGTCATTATTGATTAATCTAACCACAATTGTTTTTTATTAATAAATACATTTAGTATACAAAATGTCAGAAAACGGTAAAAAAAATAAAATGTCCAAGGAACAGTCCAGAACACAAAGAAATTTACAAGATATAAAAAAAAAGAGAACAGCAAACAGTCACATTTGTGAAGCTCGAGCCAGAAGATGTTTGGCATTTTTACTTGATAAACGACAAATTGAAACAATTAATCACTTATTAAAATTGTTGACAATGAATATTTTGTCGATTGGCTAAATTGATTAATCAACAAATTGTTTCTGCACTAATTTGCTTAACAACACCTCAAACTACAGCCTAAACAATTGGTCATCGAGTTGGATCAACACCTCAGCACCACCACAGGATGAATTTACTGCAGAGCTCTAGTATTTTCAGGTGTTTCTGTTATTCCGTCCTTCACCTGTATGTCAGGGGAAGGCTGATTTGTCCTACTAATATGTTTCCATGGAAACCACAAGTGGTTCCCTACAGTCCATTCATCCTTTTGCTCCACCCTTCAATCAGTCTGTTTATCCATCTGTTCACCCACTCTGTTGATCAATAATGACGGTGGTGAGTTGTTAGGTTGCCATAGAAACTGATGCTGACCACCCCTTAGTGTCCATAGTGTACATTTTTTATATGCCATCCATCCATCCATCCATCCAACCATCCATCGCTCCCTCCTGTTGCACAATAAAAATAGATGGCAGACACAATGCAAGTCATCCACCTGTCAATCACTCTCGCACTTATATTACATAACCACTATAGGGAGATTATCTCCATGAATCCTTTAATCTCGTTTCTGCGTCAAATGTCACAAGAGACGCACAGAGATGTTGGTGAGAGATAGACAGAAAATAAATTGGTGTTGTGTAACGCATTGTTTCGTGCATATACATAAATCATCATCACACACAGATGACCACATGCAGCATCCTTTTATCACTTTTTCACTACAGGTGTATTTTCTTCAATTGGGATTCACTTTGTCAGAGTTTACGTTATCTCCGTCTCTGATCTTTGTTCACTCACTGAATGCAATCTCCTCAATCACAGTAACCCATGTTGTTGAAGTTGATCTTTATGAAATTGATTCAAGATAGAATAAAGAAAACATCAACATAAAAGATTTCAGGAAAGACTATCACTAATTATAGCAAACCTATAAAACTAACCTCTTTTCATCCTTTTTTCTGTCATGGTTGCCATCTTAGAATCTTTCATAAATGCTCAGTTATGATCTAGTTATAGGACAACACTATTATTGTCATGCTCCTCAATGAGAGGCTCCAATTTCTTTGTTGATAAGAGCATTGTCATCCTGGAAGCCATCGCTCCCATCAAGAAAGAAATGCATCATGGGATGACAGTGATCATTCCTATTAGGTGTAAGATGAAATCTGCTCAGCCCTCTTGTTTGGATGATTGGGAGGATTTCATGCCAGTGAATACACCACACCACAAATGTTCTCTTGGATGGGACATTTGTTAACGTGTCCTTCATTTTGATGTTATTTTTATGGTTATGGCTCACAAAATGCTACTTTTTCAAAATGTGTCTTAAAATGTGAGTTTTCTTAGTTTGAGGCTGGTACTCTCTCAGACTGTGATATGGATTTAACATCATGATTTCTGTCTCCACAGGGAAACGAGTTGAGAAAGATTCTCCTCACACGCTACTTTGGAAATCAAAAGCTCCTCTCTAAGTCAGAGCTTGGGAGTGGAAACAGCTCATCTGGCGGCTTTGTCAAGCCGTCATCCGGAGGTACTGAGAACCCCAAATAAACCCAGTAGACACTGCAATAACTACTGACTGCAGAGGAAACAACAGCAGCTAACATGACAGCACTCCGCTTCTTAGGAGTGCTTTTTGACAATTGCTGGCAGACTTTGAATCTGTGTAAAACCGATTCCTAAAGTACCAAATATATATATACACACACACACACACACACACACACACACACACACACACATATACATATATATATATATATATATATGCAGTATTTATGTCCAAACAGTCGTGGAATATAGTTAGATAAGAATAAAACATATCAATAATGTGTGCATTTATATAGTTATATAGTTATATCTTTTAAGAGCACAATTATGTTAAATATTAATTAATCTCTGCAGGAGGTTCTCCCATGCTGGACTCTGACAAGCCAGGCAGCAGTGTGGTGGAGATCCAGTGTCTCTTGGACAACGTTGGGGCATCAGAGCTGGTGATTGACCTCATCGTCAACACCAAGAATGACCGGGTGTTTGAAGAGAGCATCCTGCTGGGCATTGCCCTTCTCCAAGGTGGAAACACACAGATACAGGTGGGCGACCCAGACACTCAGATCCTTTATTTCCGTTCACATTGAAGAGCTAAAAGTCACACACACACTCACAGATTCAGATTTGGATTTATGTTGATAACGACTCTGCCTTCCACCCAGAACTCCTTCTATAACCAACTGTACAAGCAGAAGAAGTCCGAGAGGTTCTTCAAGGTTTTCTATGACCACATGCGTTTGGCCCAGCAAGAGATCCGAGCCACCGTGTCCGTCAACATGTTTGAGCTCAGCTGCAGAAAAAGGGATGATGACAGTGACGTCAGTAGCATCAGGTCCAAGAAAGGTACAGTCGAGTAATGATGCATTTTAAGTGGAGTGTGGCCATTTGTCACCTCTGCTGTCATTTCCTGACCACAGCTGAGCATTTCCATAGAAACAGGCCTGGAGTGAGTGAAAAGCCACAAAATAGGCTCAGATATAAACTTGAAAACCTTAACGCTTTTCCAGTACGTGTGGTCTTAACGTTCAGCTCGGCCTTGAGTTTTAACAAAAGTGGAGGATAAATCCAGAATGATCTTTGTTGCTCTGCTGACCTCTGTGCAGACTGTTGTTCCCTGTTCCTGCAGTCACATGTCAGAGGCCATGTGACGGCCCACATCACAAGCCTATCAAAAGGCCATTGTATCAAGATCGGGTACTTTCATGCTACAGAACCCCACTCAATACTTGCCCACTTGTCGAGAAGCGAGGGGGTCTCTGGATTTTTTTTTAATTATGTCTAGAACGTCATAGCGCAGGCTGCCGTTGATCATTACCTGAAATGGTAACTTTTTGCATGTTTCAGGTGAACTTGTTTTCCTCCAATCCGTTCACACAGATCCATCTTCTGCCAAATGTTACTGTACTGTCCAATAATTAAACAGTGAATCATGTTTTTATTTTTACGTCTCTGTATACCTGCATGCCGTGCTCTAGGGAAAGACTCAGGGCTTCATATGAGGGAGGACATGCGAGGGCAGCTGAAGGAGGCCTCATCAGTGACCTCAAAGGCCTTCTGTGCCTTCAGAAAGGAGCTGGATCCCGACCTTGAAGGCCTTGGCCAGAACAGTGAGATAGTCGGGGCTGAAGAGGCTTTAGAAGATACTCAGATGAGCCCAGCCATCACCATCATGAAACCAATCCTACGTTACCTACAGCTGCTCTGTGAGAACCACAATTCAGACCTGCAGGTACTGGCCCCTTTTGTGATTCAGAGTAAGAGGAAGTTCAACTACTGTTAAACTGACTGCTGACTGACTGTTGTTCTCCTGCTCTGACATACAGAACTTTCTGCGCAACCAGAACAACAAGACAAATTACAATCTGGTGTGTGAGACTCTTCAGTTCTTGGACTGTATTTGTGGAAGCACCACTGGAGGCCTCGGGCTGCTGGGCCTTTATATAAATGAGAGTAATGTGGACCTGGTTCGCCAAACCCTGGAAACCATCACAGAGTACTGCCAGGGACCCTGCCATGAAAACCAGGTATGGGGAGGATTGGTTAGTTTAGGTTTAGTTTAGTGAATAGTTAAGTAGGTTATATTAAGTATTAAACAGGATGATGAGACTGTATTACCTGAGATTTTGGTCATGTAATGATGATATAGCTTGTATTTTGTCTTTTCCTTGACTCCAAGGATATGCAATATATAGGAAAATAACTTTTTGGTATTATATTTGAATGTTGTAGCCTATAAGTGAATGTACTGCCAACCATTTTGCGAAGTATGCCGTAAGTATCTTTCCTGGAAGTCATAGGTTCAAATCAGCTTGCAGAGGCTTCAAATTTGCTTGAGATTGGCAGTGAACATTTTATGGTCCGTACTTTTGTGTTGCCACAATCTTAACTGTCAAAAAGTGTCACATTCATGACTTACATTTTTAGAAAATCAAACCCAAGAGAAATAAAAAGGGTCATTTAGAAATTGGAATTTAAAAACGTATTGTTTGGCAACTGACTTTTAAAAACTCAGAACATCAATATGTTGGCTGGTATCTTGCTGTCTCCACAAGTCTTTAATATACACAGCACTGTTGTTTCAGTATGAGTTGTGCTTTAATATTGATCTTACGCTATTATTTTCTCTGTGTGTGTTTGCATGACTTCCACTCTTCTCCTGATGAATTTTGCTGTTGTCCAATGTGCTTTCACTCTTAACTTAATTATACCTCTCGTATTTTTCCAGACCTGTATAGCCAAGCATGAGTCAAATGGCATTGACATCATTATAGCACTGATTGTCAACTCCATCAACCCCCTGGGGAAGCATCGCCTGGACCTGGTGCTGGAGCTCAAGGTGAGTAGCAGGTGTCTCTGAGAGGCCGCTCGCTATGACGCACAGACATTGACTCCCATTACTATAGCAGTACTTATGTGTTACTTTATAGTAGTAATTACCTATAGTGCTAGAGACTGGAAACAAGGTAAGTAAGTAAATAAAGTAGTTTTACCAATTTCCCAATGTTTAAAAGCCCAATATGGCAAAAACGTGATGTTTTAATGAATAAATGGAGCTGCATTTTTCTATAGAGAAAATGTTGCACATCCTTTTTTCCTTGTGATGGTCTGTGTTTGTTGGATACACATTGTGTCTAGCTGTTTGACTGCTGAGGTTTTCAATCTTACAACTAATTAATAAAATCACAACATTCAAATGGTTTGATTCTGCTATAAAATTGCATCAGTCAAGTCAGTTATTCCTGAATTACTCAGCTCTGCAGTTTGTAGGTAATCAAAATTGTAAAAGTTAATTGGTGAAGCCTTGTGTTGTAGAACAATGCCTCCAAGCTCCTATTGGCTATCATGGAGAGCCGCCATGACAGCGAGAACGCAGAGAAGATTCTCTACAAGATGAGACCCACCGAACTGGTAAGTGTGTGTCAGCATGTATATACACACACACACACGCACACACACACAGAGCTAGGTCATATGCCATGTAAAATCTGTTTTCAAGTGTAACAGCAGTAACTTTTTATAACTTTTGTGCATCAGGTGGATGTAATGAAGGAAGCCTATACCCAGGGTCTGGAGAGTGAGGAGGATGAGGACAGTGTTGGAGACCAGATCAAGCCCAGAGACGTCGGACACAACATTTACATCCTGGCCCACCAGGTAATAAAAATGCCTGAGCTTGTTTTTGTCTGTGTCAGCGGCATTACTGCATTTCCTCTCTGTCTGTCTGACCTTCTGTCGACCTCAGCGCCGTGCACTGCACTAGTTAATGTGTGTATGTGTCCACATGCATGCTCCTATTTGAGTGTGTCCTCTGTGCTAAATGATGGAAGACTGCTCTTCTATGAACGAATCGCTCTGCCAGTTTTCTAAAATTAGCTTTCAGGATGTGGCACTGGATCTGCAGGCATAGGTGTTCACTGTAGCAGGCAGTAGTCACTGTATTACTAAACAAATGTGGTTTGCCTGGTCCAGTGTATCAACAGTAAAGAAATGAGACGGGTGTGTTGTGCCACTGAGAAGTAGTTGTATTGTGTGTGCGTGTCTCTGCTTTTCTCTACAGTTCATGTCAGTTGGAGAGTGCAGACAGAGTCTAGCGGGTTTTCACTTCTGCCTCTTTAGAGCCAAGTGTCAAACAGGGTATTTTTGTCCAACCAACAGACTACTTTCATTATGACAAGGAAAGGCTTTTTTTTATTTTTATTTTTTTACCTCAGTAGAGTGGAAAACACAAACACACATGATGACACAAACTTAAACATGAGCTTATCAAGTATCTTTTTGAAGATATTATCTGGTAATTGCTCTTCAGGACAAGTTGCCATTCATTGTAATTGGTGTGTGAGATAAGAAATAAATACTGAATAAGTAAATAAACAAGAGTGAATGATCGAACAGTCGATCATAAAAGTGCGGACAGTAAACTACTGTACATATTTTTTACAGGCAACCATGGGATTTACAGAAAGAGAATTACAAGAACTCTATATTTGTCACCCTGTTTTGGCAATTATATATTTGCAAAAAATAAGTAAATTGAAAAAGAAGGAGAAGAAGAAAAACAAAAATCATCCAACTTCAGTGTCCATTGCATTCCACTGTTACACGATGGCCATCTCTCTTGTTACTGTTGCTCTTTATAATTCCCTCCTACAGCACTGTGGCACATATTTAAGGCTTCAATTACACAGAGAAGCAGAAAAAAGGAAAGTAAAAAAAAGGCTTCTGAATTTTTAACTTAAGTAGGAGATTATGGCGATATTTCTTACAGCAGCTATAATTTATATTTTTATAATAAAAATCTATAGAATGACGGTGTGAAAACAGTGTGACAATGTAAAAGGGGTCGCTTGTAGTGGTGAACCTACAGAGAGTTATCACCTGAATCTGCAGCTTCCCTCGGCTTTACAGGGCTTTATAGTGAGTTTCAGCTCATCGCAGCTGTTTTTGAAAAAGCTCTAAAAACCCACTGTACACTACCTGCTCAGCACCAAACAGCAAACAAACACAGTTAGCGATTAGCTGGTGAACATAGTGGAACATTTAGCAGCTGAAGACCCTGATATTTCCCTCATGAGTTGGTAGAGACCAAAAACAGAGCTAAAAGAGAGTGAATATTGGACTTACATTCACCAGGTGACCAGAAACACGACTCCAAATGAATGATAATGTTGTGCCGTAACTGCAGGATGTGTAAATAAGCAACTGTTTCTGCTGCTCTCAAGTGGCCAAAAAATCAGTTATTGCAGGTGCAATATATTACCTAATAATAAAACTATATACATAGAAGTCACAAAATTGTCTTGTAAAGTCTTGTCTTCATGTGTAATGTATTCCATCATCTACCAGATATCTGTAAATGTATCCTGTTGTTTATCCTGTTAGGGAGTATGTTAATTTCTCCATTGTTTTTGCTCTTCTGTCTTCTTATTGTCATGTTAAGTTGCATTGTCTTGTTTTTACTCTCATGAAGTTGTCTGATGTCTCCATATCCAAAGCTTTGTGTCCCAAGATGGTTGTGTTGTGATTAGGTTTGGGAATCATGAGGGGAGAATTTCCCCTTGGGGTCAATCGCATTAGCATTATTGTTATTATTTAAAGGCTTTGTGATTTTTAATCACTCTTGGATTTTCCACGAGTGCCATGTATGTTAAAATTAGATGATTGAGTAATTTTGTTTTTGGATCCTAGCTGGCCCGACACAACAAGATCCTGCAGCAGAGCCTGAGGCCAGGGTCGGGGTTAGGGTTGGGGTCAGGGGTGGACCCCGAGAATGAGGAGGATGACTCCCTTCATTACTATGCCAATCACACAGCTCAGATAGAGGTAAACCTCAGCATCACGTCATCCATTTATCCTCTGAATCTCTAAAGCTTAATTTAACAAGCAAATCACATTTTTCCTATCTCTGCATAAACAATGTATAACTATAAACCTGCAAAGAGGATTTATTGGATTTCTGTTTGTCAGATTGTGCGTCATGACCGCACCATGGAGCAGATAGTGTTTCCAGTCCCTAACATCTGCGAGTACCTCACCGAAGAGTCCAAGGTGCGCGTGTTCACCACCACCGAGAGAGACGACCAGGGCAGCAAGGTTAACGACTTCTTCCAACAGTTTGACAACCTCTACAATGAGATGAGGTGGCAGAAGAAGATCCGCAGTAAGTCTTTGCATTCTGAATCCAGCGCTTGGAAAAAATAATGATGGTGGAAGCAGAAGCAGGCTGCAGGATGGTAAATCATGATTATCATCCAGAGTGTCTGGTTATTGTTATTCCAGAATAAATTGAAGGGCCTGCAGCGACTTTGTGTGTTTGTGTGCTGAGTTTGTGTCCCTGTACTTATGCTTACTGTTCTGTTTGTGCAGAAAATAAGGCTCTGTTCTGGTTCTCACGCCACATCTCTCTTTGGGGGAGCATCTCCTTCTACCTGGCCTGTCTGGTCAATATTGCTGTGGCTGTATTCTACCCCTTTGGTGATGATGGAGATGAGGGTGAGATTTTCTGATTTTTTTACTGCTACATATGATCTGTGTAATATGTTGTCTTGAGACTGACAGATGTGAGCATGGATCAAACCTGTCCTGGTCATGTGGTGAGGCTAAAGCTAGCCTGGGTTATGTTAGATAGACAGACATTGTTGAGAGTTTCCTGAATTTGTCTCATGCTTTCTCAAACCTATGTATTTTTTCCTTGTCAGTGTGATAGATGGACCTCCACCTAAATTATTTGACCTCCCAATGACATCTAAGATGTTTCCTTATTGAGCTACATCTAAACCAATAACAAGCCGTGGCTGTTTGATGGGTCATGGTGTGGACAGCTCCTGGTGCTGAAATAAGATCTAATCAACTTAACAGAGAACTCACAGAAAAATAAAGACAATTAATTTTAATTAAACAGTGCCTTTATCTCTTTATGCAAACACAGTCATCACTGTTATTCAACCAAAAGAAATTTGACAGATTTCACAAAGAGAAATGATGAGGAAATTTTGTTATTTTCTTACGTCCCAAAGACGACACACTGGCTTCTCTATTTCCAAGCAAATTAAAGAATTCAAACAAATGATAAAAGTGGTCAGTGGTCAAAATTAATTGCCAGCCTCTGTATTAAATAATTTAGAATGTATTGACTAAACTATGAAATGACCCTGCCCCAAACATGCATTTTGTATTCATGTGTTTCCAAAGCCTTCAAGTCTCTTACATCACAACACGCAGGCCAATACAGTAGGCCTTTTTCACAGAGCACACTTTGACATGTCACAGTAAGAAAAGCTCAGGTGTAAATAATAAAATCTCTAGTTGCACCTGTTGAGGCGGGACAGCTTAGACTTTAATCATCTTTATTGATATGTTGAGATTGGCGACCTTGTGTCATTCCCTGTATACCTCCGCCCAACTTCACCCTGAGGTCAAATCAGTCAGGTTATCTGGAAACACCTATGTGGGAGTGCAGAGCCTTTAATCAACATATATAACTTTTCCCTACTCTCCCACTTCATCTTTTTACATGGCATTTATCTGCAATGTTGCATTCAGGTGTTGTAAACGAATCACATTGTCAGCCATATCACTCACATATCAGGGTGTTTTAAAGACCTTATATATGTGAGCAAAATGAGTTTAGTTGTTGTGTCATGGTGTGATCAAATGGTTTGAGCCTCAGTGAAACGTGAACATATATGTGGCCTTACTGATAAGTGTAAGTATTTTCCTGAAAGCAGCTTTTATCAGTAAAATCATCAGAAAACTGCACTTTTCTAAAGAATCATGAGCTTCACTTCACTGGTTAACAGCACGAGCTGAAGAAGAGACGGCTGTTATGAGTGATGAAGTTGACGGTCCCTGCGGACTGCTGTTTGACATTTTAAAGTGTTGCCTCTGACTGTGTTGTGCTAAGTTAGGCTCTTAGCTCAGTGAATAATTCATTAGAGAAATGACACAGTGTTTCAGAGCATTGATGTGTGGTACCTTGATTGATGCTTTATTCTGCTGTCCAGGCACCTTGTCCCCGTTCTGGAATATCTTCCTGTGGGTGGCGTTGGGGGTGTTCACCACATTACTTCCTGTCTTACCCAAGCCGTGGGGCATCCTGTTCTTCCTGGTCTCCCTCATTCTACGTGCCATCTACACTATGGGCCTCGGTCCTGCTCTGTTGTTGCTGGGTACTGTCAATGTAAGTATTGGAAGATTTGACCCAGTGTTGTTTGAGGACATCATCAGTCTTGCCTCTTCAGACATCGAAGCTGTTGACTTCTTTTTTTTCTTATCCCTGAGCCTTTTTCTAATTCTCTTTCAGCTGTTCAACAAGTTAGTCTTTCTCGTAAGTTTTGTGGGCAACCAGGGGACGTTCACTCGAGGCTACAAGGCAGTTGTTATGGACATGCTCTTTATCTACCATTTGGGCTATGCCATCATTTGCGTCCTGGGCCTCTTTGTGCACGAGTTCTTCTACAGTTTTTTGGTAAGAAATCTCTTACACGTTTCAATCCATTACATTGTGACTGATTGATCGCCGCCGCACTTCAGAGACAAACATTCTCACTGTGCAAGTTGTTGCATTTATACATTTGTTCTGAATAAATCAATCTGCTTATGACTCACTGAAGCTGATCTCCCTCCACAGTTGTTCGACCTGGTGATCCGAGAGGAGACGCTGCTCAACGTGATCAAGAGTGTGACGAGGAATGGCCGCTCTATTATTCTGACTGCTGTTCTGGCCATCTTCCTTGTCTACTTCTTCTCTATCATCGGCTTCCTCTTCCTCAAGGATGACTTCCGCATGGAGGTGGACCGCCTTCCTGCACCAGGTCAGAACTTCTTGAACTGTGAAAACACTCTTAGTCATTATCATGAACAGTTTCTACAGTGTAAAGCAGATTTTACCTGAGGTGTAGCTTGACTCCTATCTTGGCAAAATAAAAGTCTATTATTCACGAGGTGTCCTGGTGTCGCTCTAAGACGCTGCCAATGTAATTGCAATGTCCCTGGTTTCAGTCCGGGTAGGAACCTTTGTTGCATGTCATCCCCCATCTTTCCCCCCTTGTTTCCTGTTTATACTGTATTAAATATTCCTAAAATACTTTGAACAAAATGTTTTTCATGTTCTCCAGACAGAATTATGGCACTGCTTGGGACTTTATACCATATTTTCTGTTGTGCTGTGGCTGCTCTGCTCCTGAATTTAACCTTAGTTAACCTAAAACATGTCCTAAACTTGCACTCTTTTACAGTGCACTTGTAAACGTCTGTGCTGTTTGTGTGTTCTTTTTCTGCTCTAAACGTATCAATAACTCAGAGATTGTACATCCTAAAAGTTAATGAGTTTCAAACCTCAAACAAAATAAAAGATAACTGGCAGACTTGGCAGTTTGTGGCTCTACATACAGCATATCAGACACTTTAACTTCTGAACTGTCAGGACAATAATAAAAAGGATTTTTTGGCTCAGAATGAATCCATTGCATAACTTGGTTTCAACATGACAGTATTGCATTTTATGTGTTTTGTCTGAATTTTTTTTACCTTTTTGGATATCAATAAAAACTGTAAAATCAATGTTTGCATATATACAATCTCCACGTAAAAACAATTATAGAGTATGTACAGTTTACTGTATACACATACCCAGACACATGTTTTGAATGTACTGTGTAGAGTGTGGGAGTGTTAATGAGCTCCGGCACAGTGCTCGGATGGTCAGGAAGACAACCTGCCAGCACATGTGCACCTGTTGCATAACCTGGTGGCCGCGCCATCCTGTGTTTTGCTGAATAGAGCACAGCAGACACAGCAGAGCAGTGGTGGGTTATGTAACCAGCTGGGCTCACGTCTGTCTATCTGTTAGCTGTGGGGTGAGCCGAGGCACAACCAGAGCTCCATCAAAGCTGAGGAGCACCCAGTCCACACTGTTGCTGCCTCGGGGCTGTGACCCCTGTGCCCCGCCTCAGCCCCCCTGTCCCCTCCACTCTTCTTCTTCTTCTTCTTCTTCTTCTTCTGCCTGTCAGGTAAGAAGGCCCTTTGGGTGACACTCTGGCCCAGGTGTACAGTTCTCCTTCTGCCTGTCTGCCTGAGCTGATCACACTCAAGTACAGCTCCTCTGCTGCTCAGGGCTTTGCCGATGTGCAAATGATTTGTTCAGCTTTTTTCAGCAACGCTTCACCGCCCACCCAGCAGCTGCTGCCTCAGTATACATAATGTCTGACTATATCTTCCTTGCTGATTTTCCTGGTGCTGATGAGAATTAGCGGGAAGGAGTTTTAATGCCAGAACACAATTTAATCATCTTCTTTCATTTGTAAATTCTCAGTGCTGTTATCATTAATCAACTTCACATAATGTTCCGTTTTTCTCTTCTTTTTTTTTTCTTTGAAAAGGAAAAAGGGATTTATTGAGTAACAAAGAAGTTGCTGACTCATGTACGAAAGATAGCTGCCCTGTTTCAACACCTAAACTTGTTCCTGGTAAGTTTTATGATGAAATGAAACATTTTATTTTATTTTTTTTGTTTTTGTTTTGTTTAACTGTACACCTACCCATCATAAAAGTCACTGCTGAGTGGACAAGTTTAAGATTTTGTGGTTTGACCGGCATGTGGGTGTGTTTGTTACCTTTCTGTCAGTTGCTGAAAGGTTACTCTCTCTCACATACACACACACACACACAGACATGCACACACACAGAGAGGCGTGCACACAAAGAAACTTGATGAGGCAGAGGGAGTGACTCACACTCTCCTGCGTCTCTATGGATCACCTGCATCATAGGGGCACACACGTGATCTCATCCACATCCTTCACCTCCACTTTCTCCTCAGCAGTCACGCTGCACATGCCATTTCCTATTTGCAGTATATGTACATTTCATATGTGATATAAATAATATTGTACATTTTCTGTATTTTCACATTTGAGTATGCGAGGGAGTTGAAAGTATCCATTTGATCTTTAGTCACACCATTATCAGCTGTTCCCATACAAAGGTGTTTTATTATCAGTTATTAAAGTCAGCTGAGCGATAATTTTTTGAATGAGGTCAGACTGTGTTTGAATAATAAAGAGGTTGAACTCGAGTGTTCATGAAATCTTTCACACTCACACTAGTTCAATCTCATTTAATTCAGTTCAGTCTGATGTTGTGGTTGTGAGAGTTATATAAATTCAGTCGATCCTTTAGTCATGAAATGAGGAGAACAAAGTGACGAAAAGGAGAAACAAAACAAGTGTTTTTGGCTCATTGGATGTTGATTTCTTACTGGCTTTACTGATTTAGAAGCCAATACTGCACATGTACCCTTGTTATCTGCTGTTTCTATGTATTTTCTCTTAATAATATATATTTTTTATATCTTAATAACTTCTTTGTCACTCTCTGTCCTGTTCTGCCTATCCTTGCCCCTCACATGTTGTCCTGTGTGTCTGGTTACAGATGAAGACGATGGGATAGAGCGGGTGTGCGACACTCTGCTCATGTGTATAATCACAGTGTTGAACCAGGGACTGCGTAATGGAGGAGGTGTGGGAGACATCCTCAGGAGACCCTCCAAAGCGGTAAGACAACCTCAAAATTCACAAATGAATTAGTGTGTTCACTTATTACAGATTTTTTTTTTTTATATACTTAATGTCTGTTTGTAATGACTTGGACTATACATAAATTCATTTGTGCTGCATCAGCTTCTGTTTAAAATGAAATAAAATAATTGTAGTGATGGTGAAAGTTAAATGATGCATTTTCTCCATATTTTACCTGTAACTGCAGGAGCCTCTGTTTGCGGCCCGAGTGGTTTACGACCTTCTGTTCTTCTTCGTCGTCATCATCATCGTTCTTAACCTAATCTTTGGTGTTATCATCGACACCTTCGCTGACTTGAGAAGTGAGAAACAAAGGAAGGAGGAGATCCTGAAAACCACCTGTTTCATCTGTGGTGCGTACAGCTATGTGGTTCACCCAACACTGTATGCAAATGATAGTGACGGTGACAGAACACTATGTTTGGAAGAACTCGTATTAAATAGAGCTAATGTCTTGCAGGGTTGGAAAGGGACAAATTTGACAACAAGACGGTGTCCTTCGAGGAGCATATCAAATCTGAACACAACATGTGGCACTACCTTTACTTCCTGGTTCTGGTGAGGGTGAAGGATCCGACCGAGTACACCGGCCCTGAGAGCTACGTGGCTCAGATGATTGCGGTCAGTAGATCAAACATACATACAGTACACACACAGGAAATAGTCACACAGTACCTTTGTAATGCAGTTTTCTGCACCTTAGAAGTTGCATCACACAAGCTGCTCTATCATCAAAATACTGTAGCTTAAGTTACAGTGAAGGACGTTTATTTTGTCGTTGCGAGGTATACAACAATGTAATAATTTAGGAATGTGAGACTGCACTGCACTATTTTTTTAAGATGGCACACAAGTACATAAACACACCAAGCCTCAGAGCTTTTGTTTATTATTCTAGGAACATATGGACAAACAAACACATTCATTTCACCCCCTAATTCATATTATGCTGGCGAGCCGTAATCAGCATACAGATGTCTCAGTGTTGGAGTCTTAAAGTTGTGCAGCCTTCCTCACTTTGCAGACTTCCACAGTGTGCTAGAGAAGCGTGATCCTCTACAGCAGACGAACGATCGAAATATGAGACTGAGCCTCTAGGCCTGTGCCAAGCATCCCAATTTATTCTCCTTCCCCCTCGCTGCTGGAGAGAGATGGGTCTCTGTGCTCAGGTAGTCTTCACTATGCTGAGCTCCTAACCTGCTGGGACACAGTGTGGTTAAATAGTAATTAAACCCAGTCCAGCTCTATTATCATCAATGCACCAACTTGCTGCACTGACACACAGACAAGAAGTTGAAGGATGTAAGGGCAACTAAAGGTGTTGCCGTTAGGTTAATGGATTCAAATGAAGCCTCGGAGCACAATGGCACATTTTGTGATTAACATTTGGCTATGATGGGCATAAGAATGGTGGCATTAGAATGAACAATTTGCATAACAAACAGGTGACAGACATTGAATTAATATGCATCAGCAGGTCTTCCAACAGGTCGGTGCTGTGATGCCAGGCCAAAGTATTGCCGTGTGACGAGGTAATGATGAGTCAGGAAGTTATATTAACGCCTCCTAATATGCTGCAGAGCAGAAACACACAGAGAAGGGTAACAGACAGCTAAAACAACTTTTGTTTTCATTTTGTTTCTTCAGGCAGCATGTTTTATAAAGAGTGTATTCTTTCATGATTCTTATAAAATGGTGGAATAAATTTAAAGCCCCTGAGTACTCAAATCTTTAGTTTTTCTCAGTAACATTAAATACTCATGTCTAAAAGGGAAACAATTAAAGTTAGAGTTTTGGAAGAAAAAAAAAAAGGTTCAAAACTTGTAATAATATTACCTTTATTGTCAGACTAACATGTACTGGCTTGTGGCCTTCATCAGGGTCAACATGCAACACTACAATGAACAATTAAATATGATGAGTATGGAAGAAAGACATTTTTTTAAGTTAAGGTTAAAAACAACCAATGCTATCACATACACACACACACAGCAACAAATAGGGGTATTCACACATCCATGGCTACGAATGAGTACCCACCTTGCCTTCAGACTTATTGCTATCTTCTGTAAGGTTCTTGTCTTGGCGTGGACCATGGTCTATGGCTAGATTACAGAATTTATAACAGAAAGCCTGTTTGACAAAGTGAGGCTGTGGAGTTTGTAGGAAAGAGACATTATTGGTTGCATTATGGGTAAATGTGAGATCCGATGTTTTTCAAAGTTGGCCCCTACTAGTGGCTAAAAGTCAGGATATCTCTGCCTTTGCTGCTTCAGTTTTGACCATGAAATGAAGTGCAACATAAATAACTTCAACAGAGATAAAACATTCTTAATCTGTCTCTGGTTAGTCAGCCAACTTTATGGAAGTCCTCAAACTCATAGAAAAAATGACTGCGCAAAGTCGAGGAGGCTCTTCACATGCACAAATAATCTATTTATTCCATGTGCAAAAGGTGACCAAACATGAAGAAATGTGACAAAAATGAACACTTTGTGAACTTTATGGAAGTGTAATACTAAATTGCTAGAGTCCCCCTTTTAGCAAGACCTTAACCTGCACATACACTGTGTGTTACTCTGGATGAGAGAGCATAGGTGCAATGACAGAAGCTGTAATGGAAAAACTGCTGAATTAGAAAGTAGAGGAGTCTGTGATGTTGATGTCTGCAGGAGCCTGCTCCATCTGTCCTCTCCACACTGCAGCGTAGAGTAGGGTTTGACTTGATATGAAGGTAGGGATAAGTGTGTGTGTGTGTGTGTGTGTGTTCGATGGCAGGTGGGCTCCACTTGTTAAGCTCAGTCTTATCTTCTAATCTCCTGCACTACTGCAGCACAGTTTTTGAGCGACAACTCAACATGAAGCTGCTGGACTAATAAAAACTCTGCCCTCCCCTCCCCTCTCCTTGTTGGAAAAGAACTGAAACCTGATGACCTCAAACACACACACACACACACACACACACACACAAACACACACACACACACACACACACACACACACACACACTGACTCTCATAATGAGTGCATCCAGTTGGGCAGGATGGAGTGATGTGGTGCCAAGCAAAAGAGAAGGATCGTGTTACACTGAGTGTCTGTTGGTGTGTTGGTACATGTGGATGTGATACAGTGTGCGGGTGTTTGTGTGTAAATTATGACAGCGACTACAGGCCTAGCAGGTACTGCAGCAACCACAATGCTGTTACATAACCCATCTCAAGTGGCCTGCTAATAGCTCAGCCCTGCCTGGCACGTGCTCTCCTGTCCCTCTCCCTCTCCCTCTCCCTCTCTCTCTCTCTCTCTCTCTCTCACTCACTCACTCACTCACTCACTCACTCACTCACTCACTCACTCACTCACACACACACACACAGAGACTCACCATCGCATTATGAACCCTTCATTTACTTTACAACACACACGTGACACGCTGTCTGTAATGAAAGCAGCAACAGTTCAGTGTCTGAATAGAAAAGGGAGCCTGCACTTGTGATGTGAAGTGAGGTTTATGAGATGTAGTAGGACTTTAGAAACTGCTCAGCTGAAGAACTTGTTGGTGTGTGTGTGTGTGTGTGTGTGTGTGATACTATGTGCAGACTTTCTGGTACACTCTCTGTGTGCTGTGTCATTGTATCTCGTGACACTCCTTCTGTATCTTTGCGGTTGTTGACTACAAGCATTGTATAGCTACGGCTACGTTACTCAACAGCTTGAACTCCGCTATTTTTAGCTTAAATTCCTGAACAAAGTGCACAGTAGCGCATATAAGGTAAATAATGTATATTACTCTGGACATAATCCATAATGCAGAGAGCTACTGTGTTGTTTATGTGATTTTAATTAAACATTGTACGATTTCTCTTGAGGTATGGTGAGAATATAAAAAGCATAACACTGATGCCACTATAGCTACAGCTAATTTCATAGTAAATGTATTTATTCTTTATTATTCTTTCAGTTTATTTACAAATAAATAAGTCTCCAAACTGTCTAAAACAATCACAACTGCATGTTAGAAGTTGTCACAGCACAAAGTAATCTCTTCAAGTTTCTTATTTTTTTCTGACCAACAGTGAAACAAACCAAAGGTATTGTATTATTGGGGTTAATAAATGACTCAAAACTATTCTCTGCTGATCAACTAATGGATTACCATTCAATGATGCATTACTAATTTTACTAAATTGACTGTTGGAGAGGTTTTAAAGAAAATGTTCAGACGACCCTTTTACCATATCCAGATGAATCAAGTGAAATGTAGATGTATTATACCTGGGAAATGGATTATAGCATTGTCATGTTGCATTAGCTCTCATCTCAAAAACTCAAAAACAAAGTGATGGCTGAATACAATACATTTGGGGACATTTTCAAAATGTAGTATTAGTTGTTAAGACGAATAGCAACCACAGTGGGAGCTTGCTGGAATTTGACTATAGTGTCTGACGTTTTGTGACATCCAGGGTTGTTCCCACATTATGTTTACAGCCCCAACCTGACTTTTTTGTTTTGCGTTGTAGCTCTCTGAACAGCTGCAGTACAGCATGTACATGTACTTGGTGAAATACACCAGCGGTATGTATGTATGGTGGCGGCGGCAGCAGCAGCAGAGTGAGTAGCACATGAATGTCTGTAAATTCATGCTCACTGAGGTGTTTAAATGGATCAGTGAATCAACACTAAAGCCTTGACTCATTCAGACAGTGCAGCACAGCACACAGTGGACTACTGTACAGTCTAATGAACAGCAACAAGACAGGAGTCGTATAGTTCAGATTCTGTACGGCCATTGTTTAATTTTATCTCATTAATCTAGAGATGATTCAACTAATGTGACTGTACGTTCAAACAGGATATTGTATGCACCCCTAATAATGTCTCTTAGGTCTCTTTATTGAATCTTTGAGGTTACTTAATCCATCAGTTATAGATGACTCGATAAAGCACCAGATAGTCCTCAGTTTCAGTGATGTTGAAGCTTTGTCTTTGAGCTCACAGAGACTTTGCTGTGTTTTCGAAGCTGTGAGAAAGGAAACCTTTTTTATTTTATCGGCTTCCTGATGCCAGAGGCCCAAATTAGCCCAAGATATTTTCAGGCAGGCTCTTATAGAATGACTCGATTCATACTGTGTAGCTCAGCAGTCATACTCAATCAGTCTAACTGCATCCCCTGCAGCCAGGGATGGAAAAAGTATTCTAGTCAAAAGTAAAAAGTAGTCAAAGTGTTATAAACAACCAACATAAAAGTACAGTAAAGATGTAAATGAAAGTAATCTGAGTCAGATATACATGTGTACTTGTTGTACTTGCTTTGTCAGAGTAAAGAGGGTCGAAATGTGTCATAACAGTTGCAAAAGTAGTAGAGGACAGCACCTAATCAAACAACCTAGTTTTAGAATGTGTAAGTACAAGTAAAGCTACCCAGTAACAGTAATATGTGTATATGTAATTAGTTAGTTTTCACCCCTACCTCCAGTCCTCACTTGCCTGTTCCTTTCTCTGCTTCTCCATTTCTAACCCTTAGCTGAACTTTGAGCTCAATATATTGAATCGGCATTTAGCACAGAATGATGCTTAACGTTGCATGCAAAATGTGAGAACATATTAACATATTAACATTAGCATTAAGTTAGGATTAAGCTCACAGCACAGCTGAGCCTGACAAGCTGAGACTGAGATGAGACGAGACTGCACAGAACCCTGTTCATTTAGGTAACCAAATGGCTGTAATTTCTTCTGTAGCCATACATACATATTTTGCCCCTCTAGTAGAAAAGAAAAGATCTAAGAAAAGCAAAGTTCTATATCTATTCAACAGTCTTGTTTTCTGGTGTTAAGTGAACATTACAGGGCAGCTGTTGTGACTGCAGAATTTTATTCTTGTTGTTCTTTAACCTCAAATTACTGGTAAAGCTGCTTTACAGTGTCTTTCTATTCTTATGTATGGTATGAATTATTAAATATGGCATACATGCTGTGCATTTTATAGCCAAAAGCAGAATGTTTTATTGTATTTAAAGTTTAAAACAATTGTTTAGATTTTGAATGACTTAAATGTTTGAATTAAGCAAGGTTTTGTCAATGCTAGACATTAACGCAATAATTATTAGAATATTTTTGTTTTTAACTTAGTTTCTTAGTCCTGTTCATAAATTTCACAGACAGAGTGAATTTAGATTTGGAGCGGCAATCCCACGATATGTCACAGCCATTAATGTCGCACTCAGCAAAGTGTGATAAACTCATTAATTATGGAAACAAAAACAAATAACCCACACACCCCACATTCCTCTCCACCCTCAGACTCTCCTCTCTTCTCCTCTCCTCCTCTCCTCTTCTCTGTCCTCAGCGTCTCACACTCTGATCAGCTTTTCAATCCCTGTAGCCTATTATATTATATAAGAGTAGGTGGGAGAATACCTCACTCCTCCTACTGGACTTAATGTGGTGCCAGTCAAATCCCACTCTCAGCACCTTTTTAAGTAATTTTTATCAGAAGAACTGGCAAAGGAATATTACATAAGATCAGCTGATGGCAGTCTGTCCCTGTGAAACCTATCTCACTTTCAGAGACGCACAAGAGCATGCGTGTTGTAAAACACACACTCTTGCTCTGCTATGTACATATCCATGCAGATGCACACCAACAGTACACACACCCACACATGTACAAACACAGACACACTTAAGTCCATTACATAATGCTATAGGTTTGTTGTGCTCACTGTTTTCTCATGGCATTGCTGCAGATGGTTTGCTCTGTCCACTGCACTGTTGGAAAAACAGATAATAAACGAGATGTCTCAGTTTTGCATACACACACACACACACACACACACATATAAATGACACTATACTCCCAGTTGTGTTCTCGATAGACGACAGTGACTCACCACCACATCAACAGTGTGTTTATGGAGTGGGTGAGAATTGAAATGCCAGTTACTGTTCGTTTAGTGTATAATTGCTATCTGCAGTATCCAAGAGACGGTAGTGCTGCTTAAAATTTTTACACTGTCAAGCGCGAAACAGGGAGCAGCTTCCATTCTGATGGAATGATTAATATTAAACTGTCTCCAGTTACCAATAATTCTCTGTTTACTCTCCTCCTGCAGTCTGGCTTCAGGTCTGTAATGCTCCCTGCATGTCTATGCAGGAGCATAGACATGCTCCCTGCATAGTTGTATGTGCCAGCACACTGTTGCTGCTGTCTCTCTGACCCACTGAGTCAGCTCCATTTCAGCCTTTCATTCCTTTCACCTTTTCACCCCATCTCTCTCTCTCTCCTCTCAGGAGAAGAACTTGGAGTGGTTCCCCCGTATGAGAGCCATGTCTCTGGTGAGCAGCGAGGGAGACAACGAGCAGAATGAGATGCGCTCTCTGCAGGAGAAACTGGACAGCACTGTCACTCTGGTAACTCAGCTGTCTGGCCAGCTGGCTGAGCTCAAGGAACAGGTAGAGTGCCACTTCAGGCCGTCTTTCATGCTGTGGTGGGAAAAGCTCTGGTCTGAGAACTGTGGTAGTCTGACCTGAATGCCTGATGAATAATCAAGCAATATCCGCCTGTTTTTATAAAGTATATATCTTAGTAGCATCTGGTTTAGATGCATGCTCTTTAGCCAGCTATAGCACATGAACTGTTAACTCCACGTGCTACCTGACCTTGAGACTCCTTTCACCTAAAAACACCCGCAGGGCGAGAGGTCACATGGAAGAGGCGGCATCTGTACTGTGTTCAGTTATCTAAATGCATTCTCTCAGACCCTTGATGCTCCTGAACGCAGCACGACAGGTGACTATCACATCAGAGATCAACGCGACTGAGAGCCGCCAGTGAGCCTCTGGCTGTTTGGATGACTAGCTCTGCTGCTGCAGTGTGACTGATCACTCTCATCACCTGCCTCCCCTGCATGTGATCCCAGTCACAGGCCTGTCCTTGTTCCTCTTCTGCCAAATGTGCGAAAACAGACCCTACTGGAGCATCACACTCCAATAAACAAAACAACAACCTCTGTTAGCCTCTGTTGACCTCAGTAAGCAGTTAACTCTGTAACCTCTCTCTGTTGGCGGGGATTCCCCGTGTGACCCCTTTAACAAACACGTTTGTGTGCTGTTGAAGTGCCCTTGAACTAGACACCAAAACCTTATCTGTGAATCAGTAGTTTGGGTCAACTGAGGCCATTTATTATTCTAATCTAGATTTACAGCAGTCTATACTGGCAAATATGTAGTCTTGGGTTTAGCAAGGATGTCACTCCACCTTTGTGATAAACAGAAAAGGTGAGTGTGTTTATTCAGGCCCAACCACAGCTCTGCAGTCATGAGGGGAGGCCTGCAGGTCTCACACCAGCTCTGAACTCAGACTGTTTCCGACTGAGAGGAAAGTTCCTCCTGCAGATCCTCCTTCATTACAACCTCTGCTGACCTCAGCACTTTACACTATCACAGCTGAGATTGTGTGTGTCTATGTGTGCCGCTATTTGTTGGTGTGGGTTTTGGGGTTCTTTACAGCGTACTCGATTTCTTTTAATCTGCATGTACAGTTTATGGTTTACAGAACCAGGAGCCTTCATTTATGACGTCAACAGTGAAACCACTGCAAATGTGATGGTTTCGAGAAACCAGACGCTTCTGATTAATAAAACACACACACACACACACACACACACACACACACACACACACACACACACACACACACACACACACACACACACACACACACACACACACACACTCATACAACATCCAACATGCAAGTCATAGTTCAGCACAACACATGACGGTGGCCCTTAATAAAGTTTCCAGGGGACATTTTAGTTGAACAAACAGCGGTTGAACAAATTGACAAAAACAAAATGAAACAAAATTTGCATAAAACTGTGGAGAGGATGTATCTCTTTCAAATGTTGAGAAGGAAATTTTAAATTAATACTTAACTCTCACAAAGTAATTGTTTACAGTGTTTGAAATGACTAATGTGAGAAGTCTTGTTGTGCCATTCAGTTTTTTTTGTAACACAGTTAATCCAGATTAATTTCTTAAAGTAATGAGACAAAGATTCATTTAGTTTCGTCTAAATGAATTGACTCGCTCTTGGAGTGCAGGTGAAATGATTCTCTAAATCTCTAGTCTTAAGTTCAAATAGATAAGCACTCCACTCTGGAATGTAATAATTATATGTGAACATAGTGGGAACATTGTGTTTTTCATAATAAAGTGCCCACTAGAACACTAAAAGCACAAATACATACAGGTTTGCGTATCATGTGTATACTACATGCGAAATTAAAAGCCGCTCCAGGTTGATGTTTTTTTCTCTGTCTCGTCCACAGATGACAGAACAGAGGAAGAACAAGCAGAGGCTTGGATTCCTGGGTCCTCCTCAGCCCAACCATCACATCCCGGCCCACTGAGGGGCTCAAGGCTCAACCAGGACACAGTGAGGGGCCACTCGACTGCAGGCTCACAGCAGAAACCAGATAGAAATGCAGACACACACAAACTCCAGCCTTAAGAACAATACATCTACTCAGAGTACACTTACAATTACTGACGTCGAAATGCAAGAGGCCGTAGTGCCTTTTTTATGACACAATCACTGCCTTATGCGCTCGCTCGGCCACTAGGAGCATGCTTTACTGTACACACCCTCGTACAGAGGAACTCGTCTCTGTGAATGATTGGCCAGGCACGGCACACATCTGCCAGTGTAGTGTTAGTGTGCCAGACAGAGGTCGAGGGAAATGTTAAGGTAAGGTTAATGGTTAAGTGCTGTCAGGTCTGTTGATGGCCATGTCCTGGCCTTCGTTCCTCGACTGCCTCAGCGCTGATGTTGTCAGAGAGCGCACAGCAGTGAACAGAGATGTTTTTTTTTTGTTTTTTTTTTGTCTTGCATCACCGACGCCTCCAGGGGAAGAGTGTGTGTGCAAACATCAAGTATTCTCCCCTTCAGCTTTTTACATTTCTGATGGTATTTGAGAAAATTTGCGGTTCATAACTGGGGTATTATTTTTGCATTTTAGAAAAGGAATCATGCTGCCTTACTCATTAACTTTTATAAACAGAACATTGCAATTGCTGAAAGTGCACTTTAAAAAAAAAAAAAGGGTAAGAATGAAAACAGTGGTTAGTTTGGGGTATTATTTTTGCATGCATTCACTGCATCCTTTCAGTTGCCTTTTTACAGATTTCTACAGAGTGTATAAGTAACAGGAATGTGAATGAAAATAATGATTATCCGTGCAGAACTTACTTGAAATTTCTTTTAAATCTAAATCTTATATTGGTACATAATACCATACAATATAGTCTCTCTTGGACTACAAATGATTAAGTCTGAATTTGTCTTTTAAACTTGCACAAACTAATGGCAGATTATGAGTGCATGCACTTGATGGTAACTGTCCTGTGACACTTTCTGTTAAAACAAAGTGTATAGAAAAATGTGTTTTATGTGGTCGGATGTTGTAATAAATTTGTAACAAGACTCACTGGCAGCTTTCTAGCAGAGTTTGCCTCGATCCTTGTTGTTGGGGATGAATGAGCACACTCCCCCACACTCCCCCTGACCCCCTCTGCACCCACCCAAACACTCAGTGTTTACTCACACTTGTACTTGTTCATTCAGACAGGATCATATTTCAGCTCATGCAGCAGGGATAGTCATCTAATATTAAAAGCAAAATGAACACATGCGCTGCACGTGCCGTCACTGTACTGCTTTTGTGTAGCTTTTCTTGACATTTGATTGAGGTAATTAATAGATATGATATGATGTGATGCACAGAGACGTCAAAAGGTTGGGAACCATTGTTCTAGACGATGTGAAACAGAAAGCCTCTTAAGTTACTCTCATTGAGTACTTCTGTCTATTCAAAGGCTGTGTTTTTCCTTTGCGATGCAGTGTGTTTATTTGTAAAGAAATTAATTTCCTTTACATGATGGAACTTTGGTTATATTTAGGCCTGTCATCCACACATCCATTCACATTGTTGGTAATTTAGCACTCAGTACTTGTGCTGTGGCTGGTTGATTGTCTGTATGTTTCTGCTTGTGTAACATATTTGAGATGATAAACGAATCACAGAAAGGCCTCAACTGGTCTTTTCCCCCGTCCTGTCATTTACCCTCTACAGAGAAGCCCATCCTTCTTGGCTTCAGTTCGATGTTTACGCTGGCAGGCCTGCATTTGCTCCTGCTGCCTGTGACAGCCATTAAAATTAGCTCACGCAGTGCCATAATGGTGAGCAGCTGTCACTGCGCAGACAAGAAGGGTAAAGTGCAGCATTACTGGAATGTATTGGACTCAGAGGGAGGAGAATAATACCAGGACCATCATTACTGTCTGGCAAAAGGCTTATAGCCGTAGTGTGATACCAAACAAACATGCACTGCTTCGGTCTGCATCACCTCCTAAACAACTGAGATTTATTTTGATGGTTTTGACCATGAAGAGAGAAAACACTTAACTTTGGTGTCAACTTAGCAAAAAAACTTTGAAAATGACTTCATTTCATTTTAATTGCTGTGAGCAGTGTATTATTTACTTTATGAACACAACCTTAGACACATTTGGATCACAGTCGTGATATTCGTTGCAAACCACAGTCAAGAGCCACGTGCTGAGCCAGTGTGTATTCAGTAGTGAGAGTGAGAAAACCAGAGAAGGTCAATAAATACAAGGCAATGTCCCAAACACCTCTGTGGCTGGAGGCAGTGCTTTACCCAGTGCGAGTGAGTCAGGAGATTTGACTTCAATGCACTGAAAGGACCAGACCAAAAGGACATCTCACTGAAAGAATCATTTAGATTCAAACTATACATTTAACCTAAACTGCATATTAACAATATATACTGCAGATATAAATAAAAAAATTAACATTATTAGCTGCATAATTAAAATACTGGATGAGAGTCTTCAAGTTGCTGTGAAAGTGGTTGTGATTTGTGTCAATACACATATTGATCTTCTGTCTTCTGCCGTCTCCTCTAAAGACTCAAAGCAGCATCAGTGGCCACCAGAATCAGATATCATTCAGTGTTTTTTTGCCTTGAAAGATCAATTTACCACACAGTTGGGAAGAGGGTGGAAGGTCCCTCCTCACTGTCATTTTTATAAATAAGCATGCCCCCGTGATGACATGGCATGTGACTTCTTGTGTCTGGCTGCAAGATTGAGCCCTTGCAGTCACATGAAGCGTCAACATCATAACAGTAAGCAAGTGCACGGAAAAACACAGCAAATGAGCCTGCCCTCCACATGTAGATAAATAATAAATCATCCCCACTATAATACACTACTTTTAAAATTCTGGTGACTGGAAGAATTGTGACTTTCTTCAATTTAAAAAAAATCAAATGTGTTCTGATCCCTGAGGATTCATCACTGTGAGCAGTCACAGTTAACTTGTATAAATGAACAGTTATGATCACAGTAAATCACATCCAGGCTCAGACAGAGATGACTTTGTCTCTTGCTGATGTCACAGATTAGTCATATGTTTGGATTTTGCCTTAATTGTAAGAACTACATAGTATTAATATGGATAACAAATACGGTTATAATGCTTATCTTCCCATTCATTTTAATGATATGCTGGTGTCATGTTTAGGTATACTGCATTTTGTGCAGCATAAAAATGCTTATTGTTTGGAGGATGCATAGTTACGAGATGCTCACTGTTTCTGCTCAGTTTTCAGTCTTTACTAATAATAATGCCATTAACTGCAGAAGCAAATCCATTCATTTGAACATGAGTGACATTTTGGGTCTGAATTGGCTCTTTCTGTGTACTAACTGTGTCTGTGTGGTGACAAAACAGGAAAAAGGAAACTGCATGTAACTGAAACAAAGACTTGTATTTGTAACCACAAACAGTATGACAGTCTTGAAAGAGGAAATGCACTTATTGGCATCTTTTTTTTTTATCCAAATGAGACGCTCCTTTCTCAAACACCACATTTAAGGCTTCTGTGAAAATGTAAAAAAAATAAAAAATTTACACTATCCCCAGTCAATCAACCTTTTTTCATCATTGTCAAAATAGATGTAACATTGCACACTAATTACACTCTCCCTCTGGGCACATGTTTCATCTAATTTGCTTCGGAAACTGCCTCGCGTTTACCATTCCCTGCTTAGCATGTATAGACTGTAGGTGACTGCTGTCGGCACCTGAGGTGAGAGTAAGAATAAAATAAAGCTGAAGCTCTGCAGAAGGCAAAGCATTTTAAAAATACAAACCTAAAACTATGTGGTTGTTTTATCCCTTTTGCTCTGTCCTGCCTGAATGAAAACAACTGAAACGTTGTAAACACAGTGAGATGATTTAGTTACCTCGCTCCAGCTGCCTGTCTGAGTACCCCCTTCCTCACCCCGGCCCCTTCCCCCCTGCCTTTGTGGCTGCAGTAGTTTGACTCCTACAGGCTGTTTGAGTCATGCTGGCTACTGGCCTGGCACCCACCTTCGTAAGCCACAACCCAGTTCAGTCTGGATCCGGTGTCATGAAGTGTACTCTGCCCAGAGTGTGTTACTGCTGTCACGATGCATTTTTAGTGCATAGAACTGGACTGTTTGGAGTTTTACAGCGGTTACTATAATAATAGCAATAGAAACAAAACAGAGATTATTCAGGGAATTAATCCACCTTGTGATACAATGTGATAATGAGTTACAGCAGGCAGCTGCAAACATTATAGAGGTCAAAACTTCTATACAATGTAATTTTCTGCTTAAAACTAAAAAACTGATCAAAAGCAATAAACTAATAAAGAATTTATTATTGTTTCATCAAATTAAGATAAAAAAAGGATGTGTTACTTATATTTGCTACTGCATTTAGACAATATTTCACCTTAATACTGTGTGAGGCAGTAACATTTAACATTTGCAAACCATAATCTGACAACACAGTGATTCAGTGTGCCACCTAAAGCATCACTGGAGCAACTAATCATGATCATTAATTCTCAGTAACTCAAAGCAAAGGAAATTTTGCAAGACATGTACATTTTTGGAGTTATGTGCATAACAAATGAGCTATTTTGGTTCGAGTGTGTTTATGGTTTACCTAGTATTGCAACTGTACATGAGCTGTATGTCACGAGAGCAAAATGTCAAGATAATTATAAACATTGTGAAAGATTCATTACCGTGGAACACAAATAATTGGTTGTGAATTTAAAGTTGTTTTGTTCCTCTTCGTCTACTTCGTTATTTTTATAACATCGGCAAGAGGAAGTACAAAGTTACTTATATGGTATACAAAATTTGTGCAAAAAGCCATTATAGTACAACTTCCACAAAAGGTTAATATAAACTGACATCAAAGAAAACACACACTGTTCTTCAGAGTGTCATCACACAGTTGGCATTACCCTCCACCCTGATCTGACTGATCATCCTATCAACTCTGTCATCATCACGTTAAACCTTCTGCCACTGCTGAGAGGAGGGAGAGCCAATCTGAAGACCAGCGAAAAACACCTGGTAACGGTGCTTCCACATGATGAAGGCGCCGACGGCACAGACGAGTGCTTGGAGCAGGTTCAGCACGATCTGGAGCAGGAAGTAGAGTGTGAGTGTCCCGGTGATCACCTCACAGTCGCTGACTCCCTCGTAGGTGAAGGTGCGGGCAATTGGGTCATCTTGATCCAGTGTGCACACGCAGTCCTCTCCCACCTGCTCACAGCTGAAGCTAGTGGTCTGTGAGTAGTGGTGTCCAGCGAATGCCATAACCAGCACTGAAATGACCAGGCCGATTGTACACAGGACAAAGTACAGGAGCTGTAGAGGGCAGAGGACAAGTCAGAGGTCATGCGCTTTTACCTTGAAAGCTTTGATCAGAAAACCTTTTCTTATCTTCAACTTGGTGTGTTTTTCATACTAGAAATCTGGCTCCTGCTTTAGTCTGTTGTCTCGTGATTAACCCAGAGTGCCAAAACTGTAGCTTAGAAACAGACATGCTGGCTCAGTGCCTATGGCACGTTAAAAGATTACACACGGTACTACAGGGAAAGTCTGACCCTCAGAGTAGGAGCCCAGCTCTTAGCACAGAGGAGACACAGCACATGCAAGACTGCCCTGCAGCTACAGCCGCTTCCCACCTTTAGTGCCCGTCTGTGTGCAAGTATGTTGAACAACAGACGGTGTCTAAAAATACAGTTGTAAAATGTGACAGAGGCTTTGTGTTGTTTATGCAATTGCACAATCTCAATAACACTAAACCTTCATCTTAATCCATTGCTTATATAACAGGAGCCCTCATTCGCTGGTGTATTTTGCTCTCAGTTATGCTGCTTATGGAATTATGCAAGTGATGAGTGGTGCTTGATCTGAAATGGCATTTATGTTAATTTTGGAACAGCTGTGAAATCTGGAGTATGGTTAGTTACAGGGAAATGTATGTAGAGCATCAAGTGCATCAATAAGTACTCCGTTGAACATTATATTACTTCACGAAATGGAGACGATCTGAAACCCCAAAGCAGGTAGAAACTGAAAGGAGTCAACACTCATATTGTTGTTGTTTACAGTCCATGTGGTGTCCTGGAACACTTTTCAGTGAATGCTTACAAACTCAAAGAACTAATGTTTGAGAAACTGAGTGTTGTGACACAATAAATAATTATTTGAAAGGGTTATCAGAGAGCCAGGACCCTCATCTCACAACATAGTAACACCTACTTACCTTCAGAAATGTCTCCAGTTACAGCACATTTTCTACTCACTCGACTTGTAGCTTGTCTTGCACCAAGGGCAATTTAAATAAATAAATGAACTGACTGTAAAGCCATAAATTCTTAAACTAAATATGAATATAGTAAGGCCATGAGATCATTGATCTGTTTGAATTCATGACACTAATAAATTAAAGCAAATTTGTTCTTAGGGGAAGAGAAAGAGACACTGCAGGCTAATTGCAGCAGTTCTGGCATACACATTAACTAAATGAGTACTTTATTTGGCTTTATTTTTGATACAACAGCACTTATGGATGAGAAAGTAAGGAAAAAGGATACAGACTGCAAATATAACACTGAGGAGTTGACATTTTAACCTACAGAACTCTTTTAAATGTATTTACTGCAGTGCAACAGAACAACATATTTCAACAATATGCATCATTTTGATAACTACTTCCTATAAGACCATTTAATACTTCCAATGTCTGCTTTGTAAATGTCGTATATTAAGATGTAAATTGAGAACATTTCTGTAATGTGGGTGATTTTAGACAGTCTGATGGTATTTAAAACTACACAATACAGACACACTTGTATTTTACTTTTTTTATCATGCCTTTCTGCAAAGACCATTTTGCAAATTAGCTACACTTACTTTTGAAAATACTTTTGAAGTGTTTTGAAACACTCTCTTCACAGCATATGTACATACAGTATTTGAACCTGGTATGCACACACGAGCTAGACAAAAATAAATAAATAAATAAAAAGAGGTTGCTGTTTCCAAGGACCTGCTTCTCAGTAGCAAACAATAGTGGACTGATTTTAATTGCCTTGAAATTCCAACTGCATATATTGTACAGCTAATTAAGCTGTACAATCAAGTCACATTAATGAATGCACTCATCCACTCATAGGAATCCCTGCAGAGCTCTTTTGAACAAGAATGCAGTTAAATGCCTTTCTCTCTATGCAATTTACAGTTACACTTCCCTAAGAGCAGCTATCTAACAATTACAGTATCCCTGCAAAGGTCTTCTCTGTCTGGAAAACACACAGACCCTGAACACACCTTTTACTGCAACTAAGATTCTACTATAAACCTTTGGCATATTTCAAAGAGACATGTCGTGCATCAACGAGGAACCTCATTAGACTCCATGCATGGCATGACAGACCGTCATTCACAAACTGATTTGTTCACTTTCACTTCTGCAAACACTGTCAGCAGGTTTGTAGACTCACCTTGCAAATGAATTGCATAGAGGTTCTCTCATCGGGGAGGTAGGTGATGCAGTACAGGATAAAGCCCAGGATGGAAACTAAACACAGCTGCAACGATAGATCAGAAAATATTTGAGGATATCAGGACAATGACAATAAACATAATACTCAAAATATATTTGTACCTTGTTGCTATTATATATACACATGTTATTACAGTATTTATGTTTGCTGTTAGATATAATATAGAAACAAGAATCTTGTTCTAGAAAATATTTTGTGACCAGGTTTTCAGGGGTGTCTGTTAATATTGCATTATTCAGCAGTAAGCTGTCATCTGATTACATTTCTATCTCTCTCTCCCTCTCTCACACACACACACACACACACACACACACACACACACACACACACACACACACACACACACACACACACACACACACACACACACACACACACACACACACACACACACACACACACTCTCTTCAGTGCAATTGGAGTCTTGTGACTAACGTGCAGCATCTTATTTAAATGTTTTTCCCAGGTTCTTAAGCACTCAGGATTCTCTGGAAAGTTCTTGATGACCTCAGTGTTTTTCACTTGGCTGAATCTCATGAGGATCTAACTCGGGATGTTGGTGTCCAGGGTTGTTTTCAACCCTGAGAGCAGATGGCGTCTGTGATAGGATGGGGTAGGATCCAAACAGGAACAACATGTTTGTTTTCTATCACCAAAATGTGACCTTAAATCTTATCCCAATGACAAGTAAAGTTCACCTTTTTGTTGTTTTATATTAGAAATTTCAGACAATTAATCGTTGTTCACGTAATTAAGAAAAACTGCAAAGAACCATTAAACAGTCTCATCAACTTAAACGTTAACTGAAATCTTAGGTGTTTTTATTGCTTACACTTTAACTGACACTTCAGTTGCTTTCAGCATGTTACATGTTTTCATTGTTTACAGGTTAACTGGCATTTAAACGTTTATCTCTTACTCTTTAAATGAAACTTCAACTGCCCTCATTTCTTACACTTCAACTGACACTTCCACTGCTTTCAGTGCTTACATGGCTTAGACATCGATTGAAATTTCCACTTCTTTCATCTCTTACACTTCAGTTGACAGTTCAACTGCTTTCGCTCTTACTCAACAGATGTTAGTTTAACTACTCTAAAGTACATTTCAGCTTCCTTTATCTCTTACACTTCAGCTGCTTTGAGCTGTTACTCCTCAAGTATTAATTTAACTACTCTCAGTGCTTACAAACAAACCGACAACTCAACTTCCTGCAGGGCTTCAACTGACATTTTAAGCCCTGTAGATCGTGCAGAACTCAGCTCTAACACTTCAAATGACACCTTAGCCCCTTTTAACTCTTACACTTCAACTAACACTACATACTACTTCAGTATCTCAACTTCATCTAACACTTGCATCAACTTAAACTGCAAATTCCACACAATATTTCACATGCAAGGAGTTCATTAAATGTTTTTAAGAAAACTTAGCCTGTTCTGGTAACTCAGTTTTGAAATTACACAAATGATTACACACATAAACCTAATTAAAATATACAGTGAATCTTTAACTGTCTGTATAGTGAAAGTTAAACTTTTGTATGAAGAAAATGAAATGTGTGGTGTATTTATGTGTGTGTGTGTATTAATAAGGCAGATGGTAAGGATGACGAGGTGTAAGCAAGTACAGTATGCACACATTTGCAAATGATAACAAGGTATTTAGTTGCTACTTAGGTGCTCAGGTCAAGTTGGGATATGGCATGCTGTGATTGGCTGGCTTGTCTCATCAGGCCAGATGCTGAGGATTTGTTTGACATACAACAAAAACAACAGAAGGTGCAAGCAGGCTTGTGTGACTGAGACCGATTGGAGATTCAGGTGTATGCTTTCAGATGAATATGACAGATGGAGATTTATTAGAACATGACAATACCAGTGATTTCCCATGCCTACAGTGACTGTCTGGCTGAGACAGGTGGGTAAGGGCCAGTGTCGACATGCAGAATGGTGAAGGTGGACAACACACTGAGGGATACAGCTGAGGGTCATGCAGAAGTATCAGAAACGGGAGACTCAGGGTCCATGCAAACATGTGAATATAGTTGCTGATGTTAGAGCGTAAGGATGGAGCTTACAATGATCCCAGCCCAGTGTGGCGTCTCCCTGGCCAGGAGTGAGGGGCTGATGGCCAACATAAGGAAGGCCACGGCTGTGACGGCCACCCCCAACAGCAGCTGGAGCAGGGCAACGAGCAGAGGGAAGCGACAGACTCTGCACTTATGGTCGTCCTCTGGCGCTGGGCTTTCATCTCTCGTCTTCTTCTTCTTGCCCTCCTTCTTGTCTGAGGAACCTTTCTGTCCCTGCCCCATTTTGCCTCCTTTCTTTGCACTCTTTTCCCTCTCTGTACTCTCGACTTTTACTGTTGCAGTATTTGGGGTGGATGAGCCTTCCTGCCGCCTGCCTCTCTCCCCTTCCCTTCCCCTCCCTGCCAGGGCCTCCTCTCACCATAAGCCCAGCTCGGCTGCTATTTGAAAACAGAGAAGGCTCTGAACTAATATGGAAAACATTTGGACTGGATTCCTAAAGCGGCTCCAGTGCCACATATAGAGCAGGCAGCATACTGTGGAGGAAAAGGAAGAGGAGGGAAGGGGGGCAGGAGGACACAAAGGGGGATACCAACACACGACTGAGGTGATTTCACTTGTAGTCACGTTAGAGACAAGAAAGGAAAAGTACAGAGGCAAATCAGCAGGTACGAGTTAATGAAAAGCCAACACAGAGGAGGTCACACTTCATTTGAGAGCCAGAGTGATTGGATCATTCTTTGTCAGCACTGTTACACAAGAGAGCCATATGCTGCCTGCCAGAAAAAGTCACATGACTCACAAGAAGACGTAATGTGATCATAAGGCATGTGAGGACATCATAGGGGCTCAGATTTTAGTGTTTTTGAGCACTTTAATGTTCACAAGAGGGGAACAGGTGTCACTGACAATCAGATTAACTTAGTTATTAGTTTGTACAGTCATTTATAAAACTTGTAATATGTATTAAGACATACTGGGTTGGAAGGTTCTGTATCTTTCTTACTTTTAATCACTAGTAAATACAGCAATAGCGTCACAAACTGAGTGACTTTTAATGATTTTGGGGAAATGATCATTCTTTGGATTTTAATTGTTCAAAAAGTAAAAGTCACATAACCTCATTTAGCAATTATCCCGCAAATCTGTGTCACAATATTGTCTATTATTATATTTTATTATTTTGTTATTGACAAAGACAGTCAGATGAAGGTGGGAGAGCAGCACCCACAAAGGACCGCGACGCACGTGTTTGAGCACACAGCTGGGCCGGTGCCATGGTTACTGACAACGCAGCTTTGAACGACTGGAGATGAATAGGTTACCCTGCCCTGCTCAGGGCAACAGCACACAGTGACAGACGCACACGAACCCGCACGGCGTGCACACGCACACACCTTGAATATTTGCAAGCGGTCCCATGTTTACGATCTGTGTTTACGATCTGTGTTTACGATCTGTGTTTACTTCACATTAACCTCTGTGTTTTCATTTGATATTAGCATGGGTGTTATTTTCTTAATGATAGATGGGGAAGTTTGGAAATGTGTTTTTAAATGAACAGCAAGAAAAACTGCAATCATTTGTAATAAAAGGTGATAGAGGAGCGTTTAGGACATGTGGGTAAACTGTGATTGTGTGCAAGATAGTTTGCTGATTTCTGTCTAATTCCTATCACATCTTCGATCTTACAGCCTCTCCGGTCACTTCTCAGCCCGTACTCCACTTGTACAGTAAGGCAGACTCGAGCTGCGAAGTTTAGGAGACATTATATTAGATGCAGGAACGCCACCGTTAGGGAGCCGATGCTCATGTGGATCAGCCTGTCTCTCTTCACGCCTTTCCTTCTGCATCATTTTGCGCATGAATCACGTTTCAGCAACCAGGTCGAGAGGGTTTGGACAACATCGCTATAGGATACAGCGGCGATAGCTGCTATAACACAGAGAAGGTCTAATTACCGGACTTTGTGCTGGTGCAGGCTACACGTGAGTCGGAAGCTGTTCCCTACCGGAGGCGCGCGTGCGCTCTAACCACAGCACCGACAGCTTTGCGAAGTGGCAGCTCAGGGAACTATAGACATCAGTGTGAAGAGCAGCTCCACTGGAGGACACGCATTGTGCATCATCTCTCTCAGCCGTCCGTCTGTTGGTCGTGGAATAACAAACATTTCCCCCAAAAAAGCTCAGGAGCGGATAACCGGCAGTAGAGAAGTGATGGATGAAAGAATACCGCATTTACAGGATAGGCAGTTCATGGAGCACGCAGATTTCTTGGGGTGAGTGTCGCTTTTGGCAAACTCTGTCAAACTCTGTTGAAATAAACTGTTATAACAACCTGGTGAATAATCGGACACATTCCTCTTTACTTTAGGGTGGATTACCCCTCTCTCTACATGTGCAAATCCAAAAGAGGAATAAAGCGAGAGGATGGTGGGAAGGTGCGCGCGATTTGTTTTATACTAAGGGAATCTTTAAATATTGAATTTGTTGTTTTCATTAACCAGCTTATGTGTCCATGAAATTCAGTAGAATTCATATGTATAACACAGTAACTTTATATGTGTTTTAATACAGCAAACGCTTGTGTTTTTGCCAGCAGGACGCATACAAGTTACCACACCGGTTGATAGAGAAGAAGAGGAGAGACAGGATCAACGAATGCATTGGCCAGCTGAAGGATTTGTTACCCGAACATCTGAAGCTTTCGGTGAGATCATGACGCTACAAAAAGTTTTTACGTGCTCAGCGAACCTGGTTTTACGTGACAGAGATCTCGTAAACAGCCAACTGATCCTTTGTTTTTCTCCGTAGACGCTCGGGCATTTGGAGAAAGCAGTTGTCCTGGAGTTAACATTGAAACATTTAAACGCACTGACTGCTGTCACTGAGCAGCAGCACCAAAAGATCATCGCTCTGCAGAATGGTAAGACGAACCAACTTGATTATTTTCAGTGAGATTGGGTTGCATTACTAAACTGGTTGGCTTATATGAAACTTTATTAGTCCCTGTATAGAGAAAGGCCGTGTTTACAATAGCAGAACATGTGCACGAACAGAACTAATAAAAGGTATAGAGATAATGCGCATTTTGAGAATACCACAACAGAATAATAAAACGTGCTGATGACACGCGTCCGCTTCTTCTTGCCATTAGCTAATGATGTGCTACACCTTACAGAATAATGATCTGTTAATCTTTGAACTGCATGTTTCGCAGGGGACCGATCGATGAAATCTTCCATTCATGCAGATCTGGATGCGTTCCACTCCGGGTTCCAGGCCTGTGCCAAAGAGGTCCTGCAGCACCTGAGTCAGTTTGAGAACTGGACGACGCGAGAGCAGAGGTGCGCGCAGCTCATCAACCACCTTCACAAGGTGTTGGCGCAGTTCCAGCCCGGCGCGCCGCCTCTCCAGCACCAGCTACCCGCCGGGGACGCACAGGATGGGCAGAAAGCCGACAGCCAAGCCAACTGTGTCCCGGTCATCCAGAGGACCCAGGGCGGGGAGCTTAACGAGAATGACACAGACACGGACAGTGGATACGGGGGCGAGGCTGAAAAGAGCGATGGCAAAGATAAAGAATGTGAGCGCAATAAGGCGCAGGGACATAAAGCAGTGAAGATCAAGCAAGAGTTTGGAGATGATCGCGCTGCCAAAAAACCAAAGATGAACTGGCCTGGGAACGGGTTAGGGGGCACAGATCCCACCAGGCCCGATCTGGCGTTTATGAACTCTCTGATGGGAATAAGCAGTGTTGGACAGCAGACGCCTATTTGCATGCCTTTCTACTTCATCAACCCCTCGGCCGCTGCGTCTTATATGCCCTTTTTCGATAAAAGCAACATTGATAAGTACATGTACCCAGCGGCAGCCGCTCTTGCATCCCCTTTCCCCTGGCTATACCCTGCACACGCGTCAGCGGCTGCTGCTGCTGCTGCTGCTGCTGCCGCTTTCCCCGGCTTGTCTGCGCACTTTGGAGCGTCTTCTCAGTCCAACGACTCCCACAGTCCAGACAGCGACGAGTCACACGAGGCTGAGACAGGCTCACCTGAGGAGCGCGAGGAAAGTCCCACGAGTGACGACGGGGAGGGTGACGTGGCTGAGGAGAGTCCACATGATCGGTTTTCTGCTTGTCAAACGAGCTAATTTGTCTGTTACCTTTCCGTGCATTCTGCTGAGGAGTTTATGTATTTCATTTTTTAAAACTAGGCGAGTTTTAAAACGAGGTTTCACAGAAGATACTCTCATGTACAATATCTTGGCGTAACAGGGGACAGTTGTGACGGCGTGTGCCTTTTGCACTTATGCTAGATTAATCAATCTAAACGATTATCGACAATGATTGACATAAATACACGGCTGTGTTGTGCTGGAGTTAGTTTTTTATCCTCTTTGATAAAATATTTTGAAATGGCAGCATTGGTGCCAAACTTTGAGTACTATAACAGTGCGCAATATCCCAATCAGCGAGTCTCGTTGGATGTATGAAGTTGCAACTGACCTCTGCCAAGGTTATTAAGAGCTTGGCTGACTCTGACTGTAAATATGTATTACCTGGAAGACAGTCTGATCCATGAACATGTAAAATGTGCACTAAATGGGCCTATAAAACAAGTGCTCCTGGAAGTGTAACCCCCAAAGTACCTCATCCCCAACCTCGCATGGGGTAGGCTGAATGGGAGGCACATTACCGTCCATGGTATACAACATCTCCATCATTAACAACAAATACAAAAAATCAGCTACTTTAACAATTACACATTTATAATAACGAAATCATGGGGGTGGGAAGGTATTATGCCTGATTGCCCTCTACTCATTTTTACAGATCTGAGTTTACTCTGGTTTCCTTTACTTATGTGTTCTTGTGAGGAAAGAAAAAAAAAAGAAAATCACTGAAATCATTCAGAATAATGAAAAGAAGAAACCCTTCATTCACAAGGGGCTGCTTGACCAGCATATTGTACGTCCCCTGAATGAAGCATTTCAGCACAGAGATGCAGTGACCTCCTGAACCTCCAGGAAACATTGTAGGATAGCACCTTATAGATCTTTGATATTGAATGTACCTGTATTTTCCCAGCTGTTAAAGTTTGTATGTAGAATGATCTTTACTCTGAGACGTAAAGTGCACTTTTTTCTGCTTTTACCCCCTCCCCCAACAGTCACCTCATCATTTTAAAAAGTCTATCACTGTAGTTCTCTTTGAACCTTTTTATTGTGTTGAGTTGTCTTGAAATAAAAAAAAAAAAAAGACTTAATTTTAAAAGAAAGAGCAGAGACACCACATGCTTTGTGATGATTTCATGCACACAGTAAAGTGGTGATTAAGTTATTTGCCCAATTTAACAAAACACTTCTACAGGCAAAATGATTCAAATCACAATGAGATTTGAAAACCCTGCACTCCACTACATGCCAGACTGTCCCAGAATCTATGTTATGCTATCATTATGTAAAACCTCTCTTTTCAAATATTTGACAAAGGTGGGAAAGAAGCTGTGGTCATGTGACCATCAGTTATGATCATTGCCGTTTTAGGATCTTTAACTTTATCTTGGCCTGTTTTCTAAGAGCTTAATTCCTGCAACTGTAGTGTTGTTCAGCTTTTTTAAGTTTCACACGACTGAATAAACAGATGATTTTCATTGTATTTTGCATACATGACATTGCTTTTGTAGTTTTCTTCAGCTGGTTTTGCCTCAAATCTGTTATCAACTGTTATATAAAGTGGCATGTGCGTCTGTAAATAGGTTTTTGTGAATATACCATAAAGTATACATGTCTGTCAATGTTGTAGAAGTCTATGGATTTTTTTTTTTAAAGATTTAACTGAGCAACTGTTGCACATTTCGTTAATGCTTTTCACATATGCTGTTCTAAATTATTGCTGATGAGTTGTAAAATAAATATCAAAACTAAACTCTGCAGGCTTCTTCTTATTTAACACAACTTCAGTGAGTGTATGTGAAACTGTTCCAACAAATACATTTGAAATATTTAGGTCACGAGGAACAATGCACACTGTAAGACACCAATTCATGTATGCTCAGCACAAGACAAACAGTTCAGAAAACAGTATGACTAATAGCATTTCTGAATAAACAATACTGGTAGTCCAGTAGATGTATTGTTTCTAAGACTGTAATCAGCTGACAGGTCACAGCAGAGGAATGTACAGTAAGCCAAGGCTTTAAACAAATGTCATGTGATAAAAGGATGATGAAGTGAGATTACCCTCAGTCTGTACAGGCTGATGAAAAACAAGGGGCCTCCTCCCAACCTGTCAAAAGCTTTAAGCAGGATCAAATCCAGTCTTTGGTGTTGCCATTAACTGGCTTACTGCAATATTGTTTTAATCTTTATGAATAATTTCATCAGTCTTGAAACTTCCATGTTCTGACTTTATGCTTTCTAGTGATCCTGGCAACAATGAAGTCCAATTACTGCCAATTCATGCCTTTCAAGGTTTGGAAAGATCTCGCATGTTGCCTTAAAGGTGCAGCCCAGGCCCCCATTTCCACCAACAGTCTTTTAAACTTTACACTTTCTTCCTCAGCCCAAATAACAATAAGGTTCTGTCAGTATCTTCATTCACCAGTGAGAGCAACTTTGTAAGTTTAAGCAAATACATTTTGCCCTTATTTTATCAGATCCTCTTATAAATCTCCTGTGAAGCCAAGTGACATTGTTCATTAAATGCATGAATATGAATTTATACACTCACATTTCTGTGGGGGGAAAAAAGTTGTTTTCCCTTCATTCTCCATGTTGTCATGTTGTGTCCATGGTTCTCCTATTCCTGAGTAAAGGTCTCCATCTAGTGGTGAAAAGCTTGAAAAACATTTACAGCACATTCAGTACAATACAGTACAAACCCCTCCTCATTTACACCCACAGGCAAATAGTTACAAACACCACCAGCACCAGTTGTGACACATCTAATTTTGTCAGATGGTTTATTGAATCATGCAATCCATGTCATATCAGCAGCCAGTTACAGCCATACATCTGTCAACACTTTGCAGTATATTAAGGCAGGGAAAAAAAATAAAAACAGGTTATGTACAGTCGACATCTTACAGTTCTCTAGAACATATATGGTTGTAAACAGTGACCACAGCTATGTCTCATCCCACGGTGGAAAATGCACACAAGTGGTTTCTTAAAGGGAAAATCCACCCCAATATATAGACTATCACAGAAGATTTTTTTAAAACAGGTCTCTCCTTTGACTGAAAAGCAGAGAGAGACACTGCAGTGAGGATGTGTTTTTGTAGATAGTGAATGTTACAGGGTGGACTTCCATCAGCTATTTCTTCCTGGGTGACAGTACTGATCTAAACTGGTGACTACAGTATACAGTATGTGTTGCATGATGAAATAAATCAGATTAAACGTGAATGCATTTTACAGCACATAGTGTAATGGTGACAATAATACAGTAGCAAAGTGGAAAGCACTATCAATAATGTTCCTTCCACTGACATTTCTACAAAATATTGACAGAAAAAACATAATTCTAGTTTCCTCTTTGTTGCTGTGCTATTGCTATTTCTCTCTGTGCAGCAATGTGGCACTACCACATCTAGCGACATCTCGATCTAAACTGACTACGATCATTGCTTCAATGTCTCTACTAAAGCTGTACTGTACATTATTTGAATACACCAACTGTGGAATGAATATAAGGCACTTTGATGTGATTAGCAGCTGAACTACAACCTAAGAGGGGCTTCATACCTTGGCTATTCTGACTCTGCACACACACGTCTTTAATCACTGACTCACTCACACTCTCATACGCACTGTAGCTGTAGCAATCCATTGTATTATTACATACATGCCACCATTTTTAGATTCACCTAACTGATTTACTGCACTGTGGGGTGCTCTGCACATCCAGATATGGCTATATTAACAACACAATCATGCAACAAGACCTGCTAATCTTTGGCCACCGATCCTTACAGAAAAACAAGCATAACACATTTGGCAAAAATATACTGTTTACTCATCTTAATAACAAAAAAAAAAACACAAAAAAAAAAATCAGCTTAAGATGATAATTAACACTGTTTCATTATGCAGATATTACTGCGGGAATGAGGGCATTGCATTTTTGTAACTGTGAATGCACCGCTTTGTAATAAAATATAATAATTCACTAAATAAAGCCGAAAAGTAAGAAAACATATTTACAGTAAGCCGTCATTTTGGTGCGTACAGAACAGTAACATTCTTCAGTAACAAAACTATTAACCATTTGTGCATAGTTTTAACATGAGCAGACGGTCAGAGCTATAGGAATAAATTCTGATATGCAAAATGATATATTCTAGACGGTTTTACTATAGACACAAGTGGATCCTTCATTACTTGGATAAAAACCAGTCATTATGCTGGGTAAAACGTATTCACTGCCAAAATTACATATGATTTTAGAGATATAGTTCATAGATTCACATACCAAGATTCTCAAGAATACGGTTCAAAGGCAATAGTTTTGAATCATGATGCTAGTGATAAAACAATACAAATCATTCAGCAGGTACTAAAGTGAGAGTAAAAGTACATTAAGTGGATATGTTTATAAATGAAATCCACAACAGCCTGACATTTAGAAAGTCCTAATATGTTCAGAGACTGTGCAACCATGACACGTGGTGCTGCTGCTGTGTGTTGTTCTTCATGCCATAGCTTCTAACCATCTTTCATTCCCACCAAGTGCTCCATGACTTCCATTTAATGATCGACATCGTTCCTTCACTATTTGAGTCTTCACACTCAAGGCTGCCTTCAGGTAATTGAGACAACAGTGCATAGTAGTGTGCTACTGAGGTATCCTGTACAAAGATATCCACTTACAAATGTGTTCTGGAGTGAAATGGGCTATGGAGGGGAGACATGATGCGTCCCCTCCAAGCAGAGCTGTCTCACACATAGATCCCCTCTGGGTTCAGGCCAGAACTGTGGGGGCTGTGGAGGACCCGGAGGTGACTGGACTTCGGGTGTGACGACACGGGACGCTTCAGGGAGCCAGACAGGGGAACTAAATCTTGAGTATAAAAACACAGGAAAGAAAGAAAATTAGACACCTAATATAAATAAAAGTGTACATTAAAGGTTTGGTGCTGAAAATGTATAGTCAGATTTTCACACATATTTTTGTATTATTGATTTTTTTTTTTCAAATGTATTTTCTGAATTTAAATTCATAATAAATACCAATAAATGACCTGATTAAAAAAAACAACCAGATCCCTGTGTATGCTACACCGTATTGCTGCTATGGTGCCACCAGGGGGCAGTACTGAGCCATGCAGGGAATCAGCCGATGCATTGAATTTTACGGCCAGGCACAAAAGTGCTTGCTGATTTTAAACTCATGAACTGGAAGGTTACTAGAAGGACATGAACACTTGATTCATTACTTTTCACAATTGGAATCCATCACCATTAAGTTTAATAAAGAGATGTACTGGTCTAACCGATGCAGTGATGAAGTACTGTACATGTCACGCAATCAGGAAAATATCTGGGCTCTTTGGAGAGGTGAGATGTTCAAGTTAAGATTTGTGTTGGTTGACACAATTTTAACCAAAATCCAATCAAGTAGGTGTAAACTGTTAACCACCAGTGTTACTGCGAGCACTTGTTTCTCCATAGACCACTCCATGTCTCACACAGACATGCAATTAATTTAGGAGTAGACTGGATTGAAAAAAAACTTTTGTTTTCTCAAATTCAAGTGCAACATGAGATCCAATATAGAGTGTGCAGCACTTTGCTTCCAAGCTTTATTTTACAAGCTGGTGGTTATGTCTCTGGTTACAACACATAATGCACTGCTGTAATTTCACCTCAAACTTGTTTCTGAAAGTCAGTCTTAATTACTACTTGTCACTAAATACGCCGTTAGTACTATATTAATGTAACGCTTTTAACAACCAGCTGGCCGATTATAGTTGATGTGGATAGCCTCTATTGCATTGCGACAGCTCTCCCATCATTCAGTGCTCTTAGTTTATGTGTCAGCTCTCTGCTAGTCTCCTGTAGGATGACAGAGCTTTGGTCCAATGAGCCCATCATCACAGAAACTGCTGAGCATGTGATAGAGGGACAGCATGATGGAACGAGTGAAGGATGGACAGAGAAAGCAGGGTGAATGAATGACGCCAGGTCTGCCTGTATCCGGGCAGCTGTTGGCATGGAGACTATAATTGCCACTGGAGTGGGTAAAAACTAATACTGTACTCTCCACTACCCCCACCCCCTCCCCATTTTCTCTATCACAATCTTTCTCACGTACACAACACACACACTCACACTTGAACACTAAGCTGAGTCATTTTCTCTCAGCAGGCTGTCAAGACATGAGGTAGAAAAATAATAAGAGCATTGATGGAACAAAATGACTTTACTGATGCAGACTCAAAGACAGACTGCACTTCATGCACTTTAATAAAAATAAGCCATGTGTCGCCTGTGTGAATGACAACCAAAGAGCAACATTTATCCCCAGATAGCAAGTACTTTGACATATGATTAAGTTGTAATTCCTGTCTTGGGTCAGACCAGTTAGACTTAACTGACCCCTATGTCACCAGCTACATACTGTACATACAAGGTCAAGTCCCTACTTGTCATTTATGTCAAGTGCAAGAGATACCTGGGCATACATAACACTATACGTGACTGTACCCTTTTATTTGAAGTATGTCCTGTGGCATTAGTTAAATGTTTAAGTCCAAAGGATATTCCTTAAGAGAACAAAATTCACCCATTTAATGTATATAACAAAATGATATTACCTATACCATGACTATTGTGAGTGCTTTCATCCTCAGAGGGTTCAGCCGGCAGCACAGTGACCTTGGTGCCGGTCTGCTTGATGAACTGCTGCAGGTTGACCTGCCTGAGCTCCTTGGTCAGCAGCTCCAGCTCGTGCTGCATGTCCTTCAATGAAACAGTATGAGAGAGTGATTCTTCAGGAAACATGAAAGCATTACCAGCAGCTTGAAACTGACTGACATCTACAGATACAGATTATATGAGACTGTGTCCAGACACTAGCAATATTACTTTAAATCTCCAAGTCCTTTGTCAATCTTAGTTATTATCCAACAGGATCAAAACACATCTGGTGTCTTGCACTAGCATGAACATGATCATACTGTATTCATCATCGTTTTGTTGAATACCAACTGACACCACCTCTGATGTAAGTGAGACACAGATTGACTACTCAAGGCTGACACTCGTACTCCCAGCTAAAATACAGTGTCATAACTCACATATTTACTAGCCCATTTCTCACATTATTTGTCACATTGGAAAAACTCAAATTAAGCATCTTCATTTTTCTGGTTTGGTGTTTGAATAATTGAAACACACACCAGAAAGCACCTAGTTTTACACATAGCAAACAAATCAGAATCAAATTTCTGAAAATGATGAGCATTATTTGACCATTTTTATTAGCTTATTTTTGTGATATTCTATTGTTTCTAAACTGACTGATACTTAAAAGAGCACTCCACCAATTTAGCATTACACCACTATAACACTGTCAGATTCATGATGGACAGACAAAAAAATAAATAAAAAGAAGACAAGAATTAAAATTGATGCAACATAACCAGAGATATTGTGTCTTTTTTATTCCACGCATTCTTCTGCCTGGTCAAAAGCTAGCGCCTACATTGCCCACAATGCAGATGCTTCAACGCATTCTTACTGATGGATGGTCACCCTTATCACTACATCACCCTGCAGCACTATTTTCATCAAAGAAAACCTCAGGGTAATGAAAATTAAGTACTCGAATGCATGCTTATGTCTCACCTGCAGTTTCTTGCTGCTTTGTCCAAGTGACCTGTCCACAGCTCTGCAGCTGCTCTCCAGCTGGACAGCTTGTCTCTCCTGGGCTTTCAATTCTGCTTTGACCCTGAGGACCTGAGCCCGAGCCTCTGCCTCAGTGACCCACTGGGTCTCCTGCCGCTCCCTCTGCAGCCGCTCCTCTTCCAGGCCTGCCTCTACACCCTGATCGGACAAAGACACAAATAGATATGGAAAAAGAAGGAAACCAACTACTACAATATACAAACATCACTAGAACGACTGGTAATAGCTGAACAACCATGATGAACAAGAACCGACTAAGGAATTCTAATTCTTTGATTCTTAGCTGGTTATTTTTATCTTTTCCCAAAACCTGCTACTAAAATATAGGTTTTTTTATTCAATATCCCAAAAATCTCCCACACATAGCACACCTGTACCATTGCCAGCTTTTCATCAATCTGCAGTTCACAGCCCTGCAGGCGTCCTCGTAGCTCCTGCAGTCTTTCCTCCAGCTGCCTCTCACTCTCTAGCTCAATCTGCAGCTCAGTGGCCCAAAACTCCTCCTCCTCCATCTCCACCTCGTTCTTCCTCAGATGCTTCTCCAGCCTCAGGATCTCCTCAATCAGCCCTCCTCCTCCTCCTCCTCCACCTGTGTCCCTAATGCACCCTCCACCTCGCCCCCCTCGCCCTTCAGCCCAGACCTGCAGCTCTGCCTCATAGGCCTCCAGCTTTTTCTCCAGCACATTGAGAGTCTCTCTCTGTAGACCGACCAGTCTGACCAGATCTTCCATACGGCAGGCCCACAGACCAGGCGATGCTGTTCCGATGGCTGGTCCTGCATGGTGGTGATTTCCATGCAGGAGTCTTCGTTTGGCCTCAGCCTCGCTGATTCGGCCTCCGCTCAGTATCTCCCTAAGGCCTCTGGGTGCACCGGTGAATGTGAGAGACTTGCGGCGTGGTTCACGGCGACGGAGGGAACGATCGTTGGGATGACGAAGCTTTGCAAGGGGAGGGAGGCTCTGCCGATGCAGCCCACGTTCAGGTCCCCTGAGAGGGGGTCCTTCAGTCAGGGAGGGGCCTGTGCGATGCAGAATCAGCTGGACGTCACCAGCATACTGGCCCCAGGTGTTCAGAGAAGCCACAGGGCTCTCATGAGGGGCTAGGTGACGCTCGGTGTCCCGCCATTTTTCTACCAGAGTGTATCTCCCAGTGCGACCTGTAAACAACACAACAGAACAACATACTTACAAAAAACATGGACTTGTAACAGATTCGTATGCTGGTAGATGGTTATGCTAAATTGTAAGGATTCTGACTTTCATGTAAAGCTGCTTTAAGCAATTTTGACCACTAAGGGGCAGAAAGATTGCAAAATGAACTCACAGAAAAGCAGCCATGGTTTACCATCATCTGTAAGATGTTAGCAAACAACTGTCTTCTTACACATTTAGCAGAAACAGAGCAGCATTATCATTCTGTTGGAGTCATGTTTCCGGCCACCTAACAATTGAAAAGTTCAACTTTCAACCAGCTTGTTTGAGTGTGGTTTCAGAAAACAGCTCCCAGTGGTTTTATAAGTGCAATGAGAGCCTTAAGGCACAACCATACAGTAAAAATGCAGGCTGGAAAACAGAACAATCACCTAAAAACTACATAGACCTGCAGTGATGGGTGTTTCTCAGTGGGTTCAGCAATACGAGCAACCCTTTCACATTACATTTGATTCAATGTTTATAAGAAATACATTGCTTAATGCTGTTTAGAGAAAACTTGACAATACAGTAGTGTGTAGACAGAAACACAAATAAAATGCCAAAGTACTAAATCAATATTGATGTCTGATCACTTAACATGGTGTATATGTTTTTAATAGAAAAAAAAGGCAGGAGGAGGGGGCTCAGAAGTACTGCTTTTTCAGTTTGGCAGGAGACTGAGGGATGAGTCAGACTTTCCCTCTTCCTACTCGCGCTTTGTGGGAAGTGATGTCAATACAGTCTGCTCAAGTGCCCCCGTTCCTGAAGGAGCCATATGGGAAGAGGGTGTGCTTGGATCCAAGAAAGTACCAATGAAGCCTCCGACTATGACCCTGTATCTCAGCAGGAGCTTAACATGTAGGCAGGAGACTCAAATACTTGTTCACTTCATAAGGACTTCTTTTCAGGTAACTAAAGGCAATTTGGCATTTTGGAGAGCCTTATACTCAGATTACAGTTGTGTGTTGATGAATGCTTAACAATACACTTGATGAAAAGGCTTCAATGCATTACAAAAGAGAAAGACATTTTTAGGTTAGTAGTCCGTCGTCTTGTACAAACGACTTTAAGATAGAGGTGTAGCTAACATGGAAGTATTATACGGTCAGATCAACCTGTAACTAACATGAAGCAGAATTTCACTGGTTTAAATTTTGCCAACAGCCTGGATTGTCTGAACCCTTTTCTAACCAAATGCATTGCCTGAATTTCACCAGCACTTCCCGAGTGTGATATGGAGAAGTAGTTTGACAAGACTGGGAATAACTCAGTGACAAAAGTGGCTTTGGGTCAGGAATTCAGCAAGGGAGATGTGGAAAATGTCATTTAATGTTCCCTGTGAAACCAACACACCATCTAATATCAGTGGTGTAACTTAATCACAAAACCAGACGCATACAATCCTTGGTGTACACAATGCTGTTTGCCAACAAGAAATATTGCTTGTTTCATTATTGCTTGATATTTAGCTACCAATGTTTTTAAAGACAGCAGTTCTAAAAATCATTCTAGATTCACAGCTGACAACAGCTGATTCATTCATACATGTGAGCAAGAAACATGATTACTAAAATACTAAAACCAACCTAAAGATCTATTAGGTGATCCTTGTGTGCAGCAGTCAATCTAGTAACTGATGCATCGTATTGAATCACCTGGGTATGAGTTTAATGGACATAGCCCAATTCATAATTACTGAATCAAATTCAAATTTCACTGCATTAGGAAGTCAAAAATACAACTAAGTAGAAAGTTCTAACAGGTCTGCTTGTATCTCAGGTGTGCTTGTGTGTGGTTTTATTGCAGAAAATGACCTACCTATGGCCTGTGCCAGAGCAATCACCACTTCCTGGCAGGTGGTTGCCTCAGTGACCCCACAGACGACCCTCTGGAGTCCATCCACCCAGACCTTAAGCTCCATGTTGGGTCAGAAGCGAGGGGGCCGGTTGTGGTGTGTTGGCCCCGACATTATTGAAGGCTCCAGTGGTGCAGGGCAGCTGAAGCCCCTCTTGCTATTTCACTGGGGAGGAAACACAAGGGGAAACAGGAAGCAGTCAGTCAGGATGTGCTCAAGGCTGCAGTTACAATTATCAGTCGCCTTAAAGGATAAAGAGATGCAAACAGTTCCACCTGTGGAAATACCTACTAATACATGTAGTCAAATAAGCAGAAAATACAAGGTAGTCTATTTTAGCAGTAGCTCATGGTAAAAGGATAGTCCAGTTGAGAATGGACTCGTACAAGCAGGCATGCCAGGACCAGCTGGCCATAATGCTGTTGTTTTGTTCTTCTCTATGAATAGGTACATGTCTGTTGGGGGTGCAGGAAGAGTCTGCCAGCAGACATTCCCAAGTCCAGTTCCTGCTTTTGTACATAGAATTTCATGGAAGCAGCAAAGACAGAGAAGGAAGACTGACTCAGTGACACAGAGAGAGGACAGGAACAGAGAGTGAAACAGAGAAGGCATGAAAACGTAACTAAAGAAGAAAAGGGAGAGCCGGAAGAATCATAACACGAGGGAGAAGAGTAGTTTATTTTTGATTTTACTGTTCTGTAACACATGTAACATAGTTATGGCCCACATGCTGCACTAACAGAACGCATTATTCCCTACTGGGGAATTAGAACAGTCAATACTATGATGCAAGTACAAATACAACAAAATATTAGAGATGGGCGGTCTTTGTAAAGTTTGCTTGACAAAATGTGCAAATGTAAACTGGTTCCTCACATTACCAGATTTACAAAACACATTAAAAATGTGAATAATAACGACTGAAATAACACAGTATATGAAATACCCAGCTAGGGGGAGGGATCCTTCGAAACGTTCTTCAAGGACAGTGTACTGGGAGAGAATGAATGGCATGTCCTCAGATCTGTATCACTCTCCATGGATCTAACCTTCACTGCAGCTCCACTACTGAGTCAAAAGGTCCTTTTGTTCGCCAACCCCCCCCACCAATTACACCTCCCCCAGCCTGCGTATTCCCTATCCACATTCACAAAGTCATCCACACCAGCCTGTCCTACCCTCCAACAATTGCTTTTCTAAATATGGTAAAGACATTAGGCAGTGCTGCAAGGTAACATTTGTAGAGTCGGAGAAACAGAGCTGCAACTAATGATCATTTTTATTATTGATTATTCTATTGTTTACTTTATAATAAGCTCAAAAATACCCCTCACAAGTTCCCAAAGCCCAGGGTGACATCTTCAAATTGCTTCTTTTGCCTGACTAACAGCCAGAGAAGAGCAGCAAATCCTCACATTTGAGAAAGTGAAAAACAGCAAGTTTGGGATTTTGTGCTTGATAAATGACTTAAAGGATTAATAGAGTATTAAAATTGTTTTTTAATTTCCAGTAGATTGCCACACCGATTGATCGACTAATCATTTTAGCCCTACAAACAAACAAAACAAAACCTCAAGCAGTTATCGGAGGTTTAGGGACTCAGATTCAAGTGTGTGTGTTAAGTGCACAAATGCACTGTATGCGTGTCTCATTTTGTATTAATCCAATACGTACAGCCTGTACAGTTGTATGTGCGTGAGTGTCACCTATGTCTGTGGCCTGGCTCTTGATCACTCTATTCTTGGCGTATTCACAGCTGGTTGGAAAGTGCTTTTGTCCTTCATTCAGACTGCCCTTAAATGGCATTAAAGGCTGAAGGATGGAGAGGAACAGGAAAACAGTCACACACAAGCACACGGTGAGATTTTTCTGCAGTGACCCAAAACACTGTCACCATTTTGTTTAACCCCTGTTCCAGGGGGATGTGGAAACAGTAATAAGGACTGAGCAGGTCTTGATGCAAAGCAGGCATAGTGGATCAGCCAGGGAGAAGATTTGGATACACTGGAGGGGGAAGGGGAAAGTGCCTTAAAAAAAATACTACCTATAAAAACACTGAGTCAGAGGGATTTACAAGGACAACTGCATGCAATACTGTATATAGCATTGGCATTTTTAAAAAAAAGTTTATAATCAAAACACACAGACCAACCCCCCCACAAAAGTCTGCTCAAACAAAACATTCATGTGCAGTGAAGACAAAACAAACCTCTTCCTTGCACAAGCTCAACAAGACTCAGCGGGGCATTTATAAATGTCACTTGCTCTGGTCCAGGCTCGTAACATTTATATTCATTAACATTAACCCAGAAAACCCAACTGATGATAGAGGCACAGCGGTGCAGGGCAGAGTGCCATCCTGAGCTCTGCAAGCTCCATTCCTCTGGCCTGTCAGAGCCACAGCCTGGGGAGATGCCCGCTCTCTGATTTGTGTAGCTCGTGTCTTATGCCAGAGGGACATTTCATGACACAGAGGAGGGCTTAAATTCCTGTGAATTCTATTTAAGCTACGTTGAGAGATGATCAACTGCAGCAAAATATCAAACTCCTCATGACTCCAGAGCATGTTTGTTTCAGTCTCGTATTGGTTCAGTAGTGTTGACTCAATATGCATTCCTCTCAGAGCAGTGAGGTGTGTGAGCAGCACTGAGCAGCTGATGACAATTCTCCAGGCCTACAGGAGCACACCGAGCTGGCAGGAAAAAGGCTTCGACTGGCTGCTGGTGTAAACAACCTACCATATGGTCCTGGGGGTGGTCCAACACGACCAACACACTGCTGTAACATACACCATGAAGAAATACTGTAGGAGTTTTTACTGTAGGAGCTTAAATATGGCACTTGTTCTTTCGGGGATTTACAGTCTGTCAAGCATCACGAACCAGCCTGTGTATCGTGCCGTTTAGCAGTTTGCTGAACAAGGGGGTATTTGAGGAAAACAAAATGGGCATTCATTACATTAAAACAAAACCAAGACTGAGCTCGACTCAGGAGAAAGCCTGGAGGGCAGCAACTGAACCAAGTTGAGAGAAATGATCTCACAGGAAAACACTAATGTTCCACAAGTACTACCTCTGTGAATAGATGCTATTACACCCTGGTTCCTATCCAAATTTGCTGACCATTGTTCACTAAGGTGGAAAACAATACAGCCATTTAACCAAGCACGGAAGTTTAGGCATTGTGAGTTTCAAGGAATTTATATCCAAGTAGCTAATTAAAACTAGTAACTAATTTATTATAGAAGGTTTCTGACATGCAAAACTCCCCCACGCTGCTGTTAATTAAAGACAATGGGTTACTTCTTACAGGCTGGAGCGACAGCAGTATGTTCTGGTACTTAAACCTCCTTGCCTATTGCTAACCAAACTTTAATTCAAATTGCGCTCCCTGCAGAGCAACATGTAATTACTAGCAATTTATACGCTGCTGTAATTGGTAACAGATCTGTTGTGAAATAGATCTCTGTGAGGAGCCAAAGACAGACAGACGCTGGTTTATTGTGTAGGCACTGGTGGAGACTCGGTTGGAACTAAGTGGAGAAATCTCTTTCCTCGCTTTCAGTCCCTCCAGATCGTCATCGAGTGCTACAGCCCAGTATAATCCCTGGGCCTAAAACACATTGGGGTGGTAACAGAATAACATTAATGTAAGACAATGCTCACAAGATGGGACCCCTGTGGTTAAAAGTTAACGTTCTTGCAGTGGGAACCAAATAAAGACGTTCCTCACCATCAGTATGCCAGCCTGGCGTGCAGACAATACCCTCTGCAATGTAAAACCATGCAGGGCAAAGACTGTTGCCAGATACAGGCCTTGATCCTGTAGAGTGGAAACTGATAACATCCAGGGTATGCATTCCTGGGCTGCGAGAATGCAATGGGCCATGACTAAGAGACAAGAAAGCTATTGGTCCAGGCAGCTGCTATGCAATGATACTTCAATGAACTGCATCCAATCTAAAGTGCGCTTAAACTGGATAATCATTAAAAGATCAGCAAAAGTATGTTTGCAACATTCAGAATAATTGAAATGTAAGTTGACATATCTGAAAAACAAAAAAGATGAAGCAAAGTTTCTAATGGTTTTCTAGTCTTTTGGGAAACTTCTAAGAGCCTCTGCTGTGCACAATGTCAGCATCCTCCCAGTTAATTTAGTGTCTCAGTTGCATTAGTCTCTACACAATGACAAAACGTAATGCCTGCAATATAGATAACTGCGCATTAATAAGCAATTAAAGGTGACATTGTACCACAACTTAATCAGAGGCTAAAAGACAGTTGCAACATTTCTTAGCAGAAGGGAATATATATCTTAATTAATATATTTTTATGTGTAAGGCTTTTGAAAACAGTGTGTTGTAACTTTAGCCAAACTACCTAAAGTGCCAGAGTAACCCAAAAATATACACAAAGAAGGAACAAGCGCATCCTCCGAATTGTAGCTCTAACTCCCTAAATCTGAAGATAAGGGTGTTTGGGATTAAACCCATGTCCAGTCACGCTACAGACAACACCCTCAGCTCCTGGGAGCACTCCAGGGGTCCCTGCCCTGGAGCAAGCCTCCCTCTTTCTCTCTCTGCCTGGCTGATATTAAACTATTAGGCGCTGGAGCAGCCTCCCCCATTTGGGAGGTCAGTGCTGGCAGGTTCTCGAACATCTGGACGGCACGTTCAGCCAGCATTAATGCCGCCTTTGTTCCCTTGCCATATTCACTGCTCACTAGCCAGCTTTGAAGAGCCAGCAGGGCAGGCAGCACCGGGGCAGAGGCTCAGCAGCAGCACAGCGGGGCAACAAGGGGCCTCTGGCCAAGGTTTACATGTTACAGCGGTTTGTAAAACATCATCTGGTGCTGAATCATACTCTTGCATATAAGCATTTATAGAACTGAAATGGTTTTACAGCAGCAGCTGTAATGGCAACCCCACACAAAAAGTGGCTAAACTTATTTATTTTTCCAGCCTGTAGGTAGTTCTCTGCAGCCTGGTCTTTATGGTGCTATGACAACATTAAATACAACAAAGACCACTGAATTACATGCTTCTATTTCTAGACTAAAGCAGTCCTCTGAGATCACAAAGCCAAGAACTCCACAGGTGGGTTCTGCTACACCAGGTGTATGTTTGTGAGTAGTGTAGCCTATCACTGGAGCTTCAGATAAAATGAACTATAAGCGACTTTATATGTAGACTCTGTTATGGTTATTGAGGTGTAAAGATTTTTGAGACCATGAGAGCTCGTTATATTTACATTAGATGCTCAACCTGATGAGACACAATAGTGTGAAAAGGGGCAAAGCAACATTTTTAAGTGAATGTTCTACAAAACATCTAGGCCTGCTAAGACAATACAAGACAATACAATCTGAATGATCCAAGAACACCTTAAAATGCTTTTAACTGGTCTTATGTCTCAAACGAACAGATAAAGACATAATTAAAAGCAGTATCAGCTTGATGTTTCGGCACTTGACATCCTGAAAAACATGTTACATGAGTACCTTTTAGCATTACACTGCACCTCTGCCTCATATTGTTGGTGTGGAGTGAGACGAGGCTGGAGAAATGGCGATAATGGGCTGTAGTGGGCTCAGATAGTAGCCGAACTATTCTACTACAGAAATGTTTCCGTTATCTCAGCCTCACAACCATAACGGGCTCAGCCGCAGCACAGTCTGCCATTATAAGGTCTGTGTAATGGTCTTACCTTTATGGTGCAAACAGGATTCAACTCAGGGTTTCCTAGCCGAAGTGAAGTTTGGGGTGAAAACACACAGGTAAAGGCGTGAATTCCGCAAAATGTGTCCTTCTTCACCACAGCCCAGCAAAATCACTTCCAACGAACTGCGACAAAGTAACGTTTGGCTGCTGGACAAAAAACAGAACAAAAGGCGACAGGCGCCTCTAAAAACAGATAATTGACGTTTTGGTGCTGTGTCCGAAAGTTTGTGTCTGCCCTCCCTGTGCGCTAGTCTTTTGCAGTATCACCAATAAGCTGCGGAAAAAGCCCCTCTCCCCGTTTCATTACTCCTGCTGCTAAATACATCGCATTGGAACTGGGACACCGCAAGGCATTGTGGACTGTTTAAAGCTGCAATACACTCTGAGGGGAGGGGGGGGAGGACTACCTAGAGCCAACTTTTACACATGCAGGACATCTAAACAGTACAATGAGGCCATATAGACTCTTCTATAGATAAGATACTGACATAACCCCATCCAGAATACTTGTGTGAACAAGGCAGGGTCAATCCTGTTATAAAAAGTCTAATATATCTTGAAGTTGATCAATTTAATTTGTAGTTTACTCATGCTTTCTGGATGTTCTCGGAAAAACTGAGAGTCCTGTAGGATCTAAAAAAAAAGATGGTTTCTGCCGATTTAAAGTGGCTCATAATCTGTTTCCAGAGTACAGAAAGTACTGCATTCATGCATTCATGCAAAGCAATGCATTCATTCAAAGGGGCTGCAGACTAAAAGCTTTAAAACTACTCTTCCAAAAATAAATCTATACTAATATCATGACATACAATTACTACACATGAATCTGAAATTAAAATGGCGAAGAATACCATGCAGTAACATATATCACATCATATAGGCATACCACAAAGGCAAAGTAGAATAAGTTCCATGTAAAATGAAGAACACACAAAGTGTCTGTCATAATGAATTTATTGGTTAGTGATATAAAATCTGGTGGATAAAATTTTTTTTTTGTTTGCTTCACATTTTGAAAGAAATTAATGTAAAACACTCACCATTTTGCTCACTCTGTACTCCCCAAATTAGACACAAGCGGACTAAACGGTGGATTTACACAGGCAGTAATGTAAAAAGGATTATACTTCCACTTCACCTGACACAAAAATATATGCATGTGTTATTTGCAAAATATGTAGACTGATTAAAACATACAGTACATTCAACTGGAGCAGCTGATGAACCTTTGGCAATGGGACCATGTATTAATGGAGGCTTACTGCCCTCTTGTGACAGACTTTCCAATTGTGATAAAATATCAGCTGGAACTGTCACGTCTCTGTTCTCAGCAATCTGGTGGGTTTCCAGGATTTAGGGGCTGTGTAATCAACAAGTTTAAGTGCTCTTAGCCATCAAGTCTGGTTAAAGACTACAGGCCAGGATTACACTTTTATTCTCTGAACATGATGTCTCCTCTGAAGCTAGAAAGATGAGCTTCATTTTATTGAAGAGCATTTTATCAAAGTGAAATAATCACTTTCATAACTACCATTTCAAACTTTGGCAAATCATTCTCAAAACTATGCCACTATAGACCTTTTTCACAGCACACATTTTAACTATAGAAGGAAAGCAAAGGTAGCCAATAACGTTAATGATGGCTCTTTAGTGTCCCAGTAAGCCATTTCAGTGAGTCACCATGGAGGAACATTTTATATGCATTGTGTCTACAGGTAAACCTACTGAAGGACTGTATATCCACAGTGGTATAAATGTAAATATAGCGTGATTGATGAAACTAATATAATGTGGTTGCAGATAGGAATTAATTCTTAACTCATTCTAAATTGTCAAGTGTGACATTTCTGACAGTGAAGACTTTGTGAAGAATATTTCCATTCTGAATGTAAAATTAACACTTTCACTTTAAAACCATTTATGGTACATTGCATTTCACACAGCCTCCTTTTGCATCCGGTTGGATAATTTCATCTCTAACGATGCATCATACACTATTTTATGTATGGATTGTTTTTGTTTTGCATGTAACTACAACTAAACGCAGTGGAGCAAATGCCCAGTGCATTTCTTTGAGATGTAGATAAAATAAGCCGGTACACCTTCTCACAAAATGGGAAAGCCAATGTAAAATTCCAGTCTCAAAAAGTGGTAAAATAATCTCTGCACACAATGTCTTTGGTATTAATTTCAGCCTAAATGGTATGCATCTCAAAATTTTAATGATGTGGGGACTCTTTAATTAAAACAACACTGAACATAAAATTGACCTTCACCTCTTTTTTAAATTACAAACATGCTGTAGTTGTGGCCTCAATAGAGGCTGTGCAGCTTGGAGAACGACCAAGACAGCAAGTCAATAGTGACCTCTAGCGTGTGTGCTGTATGAAGTGAAAATAGTGTATCGTCTTTTGGGGATTTTATGCTCTTTTATACCTCTTGTTTTATCCTGTATTATTGCTATAAGCTATTAGATTTCATGGATAGTGTCCGTCTAATAGGTTAATCGTGGGGTCACTGGGTCTTTTAAAATAGACATTCCCTCGAACGGACCCTCGTAGTGAAACAACTATATATTTACCAGGGGGTAAAAATGTTAAGATTAGTGTGTGTCTTTCCCTGCTCATCCTTATTTAGGGTGGATTTGGTTTTGGGTCGGCGCTTTGCTGCGAACCTCGCATGTGTTCATGCACATAAAGTGCGCAGGAGGCAGCCTAGTGAACACTTTGGAAAACTGACAAGGGATTGCCAAATCATTTCCTTGCCTGGGAATGACGTCTCTCCAGCACAATTCAGTTATATTTAGAGCCTATATATAGTGGAGTCGCCCCCTAGGCTTTGTTGACTCTGCAGCAGGCAGCAGCAGGAGATCACGATACTGAAAGGAGACATCCTGAAACTGACACCATGGGACCTATATAGCTACAATATTGTCTGCGATCATTAAAGCATAAATGTGAATCACTCTGTCTGGCTTCCAATGAGATTTAATAAAAGAAATATAGTTACATTTGCACATAAGCAACTTGTACATCACTAACATAGGTAATCAGGTTTTATATATATCTACAGTTAGTTATAAATTTAACCAGTCTGAAACGCCAATAGTATATTTACAAAGGACAAGAGAGAGGGTATTACTGGCCACATTGCGACACAGAGTCGAGCGATATGCCCCAAACCGGTTGAAATCCCCAGCTATGCTTTCTGGGTAAAGTGCGCCCCGGTATCCGCCCATATTCGCTTTAAGGAGGCCAACCTGAGCAGCTAGGCCGGACGCTGGATCAAATGGAAAGTTCAATCGATTAATTTGCCCACTTATTGTTTTTTTTTTTTTTTTTTTGCATGTTCCCCGCTTGCTTCTGAAACGAGGTAGACCGACTTAAATGCGGGCGTTTTGGCGTGAAATAGGAAATGCAGAGATCGTGTGAAACGAGGGGATTATCAGCTTGACTTATTTGGTCGCTACTTCGGACGCGGAACTCCACTCGCTAAAAGGTAAAACAAATGGACAAGATTCATACGTGTGTGTCGCAACATTGTGCTCCCCCAATTTGGTAGACGGGTCGGCGTGTACGGTATGTAACCGCGGAACAACATCACCGCAGTGGAGATGTTCATTTTCGCTGTTGGTGCCAACTACGCCCAATTGTTAACCCAACGCCTGGCCCTGCAATGCAGACCTCTGGGCTAGCTTGTCAATGGCGGCTTCAAAATCTGCACCCCTTCCCCTTTGAATGAATGATGCTGACTTTGTCCGGGCACACTGTGCAGACAATGCTGCGTTTATGAAATCCTTTTGTAAATCACATTAGGTTAGCTCGCAGGGGGGGGGGGGCTAGTTAGCTGACTTTTTTTGAAGCTGTGGGCGAGCTCCAATGCTAAGCTAGCTAACGGCACGGCAGCCTGGTTATTTAAACACGGTGCTCAGGGGTTTTCACGCAACCAATCTGGCAACCCTGCGGGCACAGAGCAGTGGATTTAAATGAAATTGCTTTCCACTTTTAAGCCAGCTGTAGGCGTCGTTGCCTGCCTGAACACAGCGCAGGGGCTTTCAGTGAAAAGCGGGGAGGCCCGTTTCAATCTGGGCTAATTCACAAAGGTGACAAACTGTTTCAAAGTAGCCTAATATTTAAATGGCTGCTAATCAGTCGCCCGTTTCTCCATTAGTCCTCACCGTGTTGGTGATTCTCCTGGTGTGCGTTTGTTTGAAAAATGTAGTTTGCCATTGGGGTATGACCCTGTTGTCAGTGATTAAATAAATAAAAAGGTGGATACACAGTGCCATCCAGATGGTGTCAACATACGGCAAACGACGACTATGACCGGCAAAGTCATATTTTCAGGAAGATATTTCTCCATTTATATACCATTTATTTACCACAGTTTGAGGCAGCGCACTGTAACATACACTGTGAATATGCCAATGTGTTTTAATCCTTTACTACAAACACGAATGAGTTTACCTATTACTGAATCATTAATAAGCTGTATCCCTCCATTACATCCCAGTTTGTTGTTGAATAGACTTGACGGCTATCTGCACATGTACTGCGTTCAGTCATCCAAAGGCACTTTCACTGCTCAGTAAGAGAAAAGTGATAGTATTTTTACAGGCATGGTAAGCATGTGGCAGACGGCTTCCAAGTGTTGCTGGAATGGTGTGTGACATTAGTAGTATTATCTGCTCAGGTGAAGATAAGACTGTTTCCTAATGGACAGAACAGCCTCACTGTAATATGTGTAAATCACAGACTGTGTTGGGCGCAAAGTGCAACATGCAGCTGATCATTTCAGGGAGCATGTTAAAGTGTTGCGAACACTAACACGTGTATTAAAAGTATACCTTTGTTGGCCAAATACCTATCAAACCACATTCTTGTTTTTGTTTGTCTAGAAAAGGCAATCATATTCATTTGCACTCCTCCCTGACTGCAGGCTGTGCAGAGCTGTGAGCAGTATGTACTGTAACTTCTGAAAAGGCCAGCTGCCACTATTGATGGGTGCTGCTGCTCCACAAAGCAGTCAGACAGCAGAGAGCCTCCCAGTTGCTTGTCAATTTTGGAGCCTTAATGTAATGTCATAGATTTCTGCCTGGGGTTAGTTTCTGTTCTGGGGCTGCTACTCAGAAAACACCACTGAATGTGTTGCTGGATTTAGACATTTGATTACATAAACAGGGTATTCATAACTACCTTTTTGTTTTTTTACATTTATTATTTGTGATATGAAACCTGTTATTTTTGTGTCACAGAAACTATTTTAAATGAATTAATCTTTAAATGGGGGTTCATCAACATTTGATTTATTTTTCAGGGCTGATAATGATTTAATATGGCAACTTTTCCTGAATTAAGTAGCAGTTTTTTAGTGTTTATATTCTCCTCATTTGCACATAATCTCTTGCAGGTGAAGCATCATATTCAGTTTGTGGTGATTGTAGCTTCTTCCGCAAGCTTCTTGTTGAATACTAAAATGGGCATTTTCTAAATTGAAAGCAAAGTAAAGATAATGGTATGAAATCTAATTTTCCAGTGAATCAGCTGTGTTATTAGTTGAGGATTATTTTTTTTCTACATAAGGCTGTATGAGTTAATCACTAGAAGTGATGTTGATACATTGACATTTTCTCAGTCGGCCCCTCCTGAGGACACAGATTTATCCAGCGAGCCGACAGCGTGTCAGACAGAAATGAAGAGCAGCAAATGGAGCAAGCTGACAAAATAGTTTGAAGCGACAGAATATAACATCTTTAGTGCAGAGAGGTTTAAGCATCTGAGAAACACACTTCTAAATGTTTCCTTTTAAGGCTTTGATGGTGCCCCAGATGAACTGATGCTGTGCCAGATGACTGTCTGTGTCTGTTGAAATACCTGATTATAATGTGCTTTTTTATTTTTGGGTCCCGCAGGTGAATCATGACAGAATATAAGCTGGTAGTAGTGGGAGCTGGTGGCGTTGGCAAGAGCGCACTTACCATTCAGCTCATCCAGAATCACTTTGTGGATGAATATGACCCCACCATTGAGGTAAAGAAACTTTGTGTGTGCGTGCTCAAGTCCATGACTGTATCCATAGTTTTGTGTGTATTCTGGTATGGGGGCAGAACAAGGAGAAACTCTGAAAAAGGAGTTGCAGCAGGTTCTTCTGGTTTAAGTCTTAAATAGACGCCAAACAGGTTTTTAATAACTTTCCACATGTGTCTGCCTGCCTGCTATCTCAGGGGGCCAAGCTACGCTGAGTGAACACCGTCTCACTATAATTTCAATCAATTATTGATGAGCCGTTGCAGGTTAGAGCTCCACTATTATTTGAATACAAGATAACGTCTGAAACAATAGCTGCTCACTGGATCAGACTGTAATTATTTGTGTTGGATCAGACTGAGTGTGACCATCAGTGTGATGGAAAGCTGGAGTGCTTTGGCACAGTGGAAATTAGGACCTCATTATAATTTGAGGCTGCTGGAAAATGGAGTGCCCTACTACAGCTAGAGTAGGTCAGTAATTAAATGCAGTCCTGTGGCGTCTCTCAGCAAAATCATGTCATGATAAAACAATGTAAACAATTCTGTTTTTAATTAATAAAAACAGAATTGTTTACGTTGTTTTGTCAATTAATAATAAAAAATGCTCATTATAGTACATACCTTTTTTATATTGCTTTTTACCACAGTTCACCTTGTATGTTTTGCCTATATTATGTATAAATATCTACATTTTTTTTATTATTAATTATTTAAAAAATATGTTAACAGTATTACAAAATGGTTGCATTGTATTATACTATAGATGTAGAAAATTAATAATTCTTTAATTATGTCATCCACAACCATCTCTTATTATTTTTATTGAGCTGCTGTTTGGACCCTCAGCCCACTTAATCCCGGAGTTGTGATCGCTCTCTGACCTCTTGCTCTTCCAGGACTCCTACAGAAAGCAGGTAGTGATCGACGGAGAGACGTGTCTGCTGGACATCCTGGACACTGCAGGTCAGGAGGAGTACAGCGCCATGAGGGATCAGTACATGAGGACAGGGGAGGGCTTCCTCTGTGTTTTTGCCATCAACAACACCAAGTCCTTCGAGGACATTCACCACTATAGGTGAGCTTCAGATTGAACGTCTGCTGTCTTTGGACCCTGTGTGAAGGCAGTGTTTTAATGACTGTTAAAAGGGAAACCATTTCGGGGTGTCCTAGTGCTCTAAGGGTGTAAGGTGCTGACCATGTAATCGCAATATCCCTGGTTCGAGTCCGGCCGGGAACCTTTGTTGCATGTCATTCCCCTTCTTTCTAACCCTTCATTTCCTGTCGGCTCTCTACTGCCCACTGTCTAATAAAGGCAAAACTATACATTAAAAAAGTGACAAGATTTAATTAAGATTTTATATGTAGTGGTTTCATTGTTGCATCCCTTGCCACTACACTTCTCTGCACCATGTTGTTCATGACCTTAGGATTAGTATAGGTGACCCTCTGACATGCACCATTTGGGAAAGTGTAACGTAGAGCTGAGCTGATAATTAAATATCATCATTCATTGCATCGCCATATAATGTTACTGTGACAAAATACACTATATTTAAACGTTACAGCTGTGACCTTCAGTTTATCAACACATTTTACCATAATCTGTCACATCTAAGTTTAAATTCTTTATTATATAATATCTTTTTTGAAAATTATGGGATTTTGTAGTAAAACACAAAAAATCTGAATTTTAACATATAGAAAATCTGTGAAAGTTGCAATATATGTATGTATAAATGGCCTATAAGGTTGCAGCATTGAGTAAAAGCCAATAATGACCTCATTCTTACACTGATTATGACCTTTATTCTAGTTACTCTGAACAGATAAGTGTTTTAACATCACATTAAGTATTGCCTCAATTGGATTCGAATCAAATGAAATTTCTGTTGTCTGTCAATGTCCAGAGAACAGATTAAGCGGGTGAAGGACTCTGAGGACGTCCCAATGGTGTTGGTGGGGAACAAGTGTGACCTCCCGTCCCGGACAGTGGACACCAAGCAGGCTCAGGACTTAGCACGCAGCTACGGCATTCCCTTTATTGAGACCTCAGCCAAAACCAGACAGGTGAGAGTCCAGCCAGCGTCGGCCACGCCCTCAAGACTCAAACTGTTTAACTTTTTAGTCTGTCACTAAACTGCTGGAGTATTCCACTGCAGGTCTGTAGAGCATGTTGAATGGTGAGAAGCTGCATGTGGTCTCAGGGGTTTTGGCTCGATGGACACAGCAGTCCTTATAAATTTAACTTTTGAAAGAAAATTTTAATATTCCAGAGAGATTAAGCTCATAGTAAATTTGACAAGTGTCCTTGCTAAGGCTTTATAATCTTGACACTTGGATCGCAACAAAAGTTAAAGTCTTGAGTCATGTGGTGCTGTTGATTTGTGTCACATTCAGTGGTTCTAATGGTCTTTTTTTAAATTTTTTTTTTTTAATAACGTTGCTTGGAAATGCCTCGGGCAATGTGGTGCGCATCGTTAAATCCTCTTTGGTTAATTGAATTTTTTATTTATGGGTGATAATGTAATCATTGCATGCTACTTTGTCATGGATATGTGAAATTACATCATCATTAGGGCCATCTGCAAAGGATCCTGCATTATAAATAATCAGCAAATCAGTAAATGTGTGTCAAGGAGTCTGCATGAAAGGACAAACTGTCGGTAATTACTCAGGGGGGGGTTAATGATATTGCTTACTGGTTACTGTGACTGGGTGTTGGAAGATTTGCCGTGGCTCAGTCGCATCAAATGGTGTGTGTTGTGAGCATGGCCTTAGGTGGCTGACTGGCTGACGCAGTGATCTTTAAATACACCCTTTCCTGGCCTCTCTGACCCGGGGTGAATCACAGCTCCTTCTGGTGCGGGGAAATTAATGACACATTGATTCATTTCTTACAGCTCTGTCCACCTATTCCTACCTGGGTGTACCAATAATTCACTATCCACACGGTTCTGCTGCTGCTGTTGGATCAGCAACTGTCTCTTGCATTTAAAGCCACCCAGTGTTTCCCAAATCTCAGTGATTTCATCTGACTTCTCTTGGAAATCTCCCACATACAGTATAATCAAAAAAATGCATGCACTTCTCCTTTTAGGCTAGACAGTTAAAGTGATACTCCACCCTAATCTTTTTAGTGTCGCTCACCTGCTGTAGGCTTAAAAAGTAGCTGTTTTTTAAAGATTTATAGCTTGTTTTTTAGTTCAGTTTAAATGGATTCCAATGATGACACTTTCATGATAAAAATTAAATATCCAAATTTGCAAACCACTCCTACACAATAATCCACCTCTTCACTGTCCGTGTGATCAGTATGTTCCAAACAATTATCGTGTTGCCAAAATACAGCGAAACACAGTTTCTGTCAGAAGTTCCAAGAGGGCAAAAGTGTTACACAGAAACTGTGTATTTAGCTGCATTTTGGCAGAATTATGATTATTTGGAATATACTGAGTGGGACATTCTTGAAGGATGCCTTGATACTTTTTTTTTTTTTTTTTTTTTCTGCAACGAAAACCGTCCCCCTTGGAGTTCAATCTAGCCACAGCCCCTATTCATTGAGGGAAAGGAAACTGCAAACCTTTTCAAGCCCACAGGAGGCGAGTGTTCGGTATTCACAAGATAGATTTTGGGTGGAGTATCAGTTTATGTAGACGATAAGGCCGGCCTGACATTGCAGGTAGACCCACCTCAAAACATTGGTCTGCTTCGCTCCTTTTGTATCTGTAAGCTGTAACACATGCACCCATACAGTATGTCCTCCTGTATTCCTCAACATTGAGGGACGTTGTGTCTCATACTGCAGAGAGTGGAAGATGCCTTTTACACTCTGGTACGGGAGATCAGGCTGTACCGGCTCAATAAGCTCAGCAAGGAAGAAAAGACTCCACGCTGTGTCAAGCTTAAAAAGTGTGTTGTGATGTGAAAGGGGTAAGTGTATGCAGCCGCGCGCCCACCAGCTCTGTGTTTATGTGTGTGTGTTGTCAGTGGGGATTGTGGAGAAGGCAATGGGAGGAGACACGCAATAAGAGCTGGTGCTTCATGGGTTCTCAAAGCTAACCTGCTGGTTTCTACTGGGGCTGTGGTGAAGCTCTAACAGGAGGCTGAAACAGCTGATGATTTCTTCCCTTTTCAGTGTCTTTGTGTATCATGGCTGATTATAATCCAAGGCCGTTTTCACACTGGGTTCGTTTACTTGTCTCTGAAACGCAAGTTCGATTGCCCCCTTCCCCTCCGCTAACCCCGCTGGTCTGCTTTCACACTTGTCTACTTTTGTTCCAATCCAGGCATACATTTGCGTAATTATTTCCTCATCAAGGTTCAGGTGTTTACCCTCGTTTCCACAAGGAAATGATGACTGTGCGCATTTAGATGTATGCAGGAAAAATGGAAATTGACTGGAAACTATAGGCAGGGCCACGTGAGGACAATTGAAGTAACGCAAGCATCGGAATGGGCTGGGGGGAAAAAACCCAAAACAAGCACCCCTCTACTGACTGCACACAAGCCATACTACAGTATAGTTGGCCTAGAGCCAATCGGACCACCTCCTTTTAAGTTGATTCTTGGTCTGCACTCATGTTCAGAAAAGGCATTCATATGATCAAATCTCCACGCAAATCGTTCCCACATTCGGACGAACTACCAGTGTGAAAGCGTCCTAATCTGCTGAAATCAACATGAAGAAAGGGGTATGGGCTGGTGAGCCAGCTTTTGTGATCAAAGGAGATTATGGTGAATCTGGGAGCAAATCATACGCTGAAATGTTTCCAAGGAGGACGTGGTCTAAGAAACTGGGCAGATATGTTGTCAACAAAAATTGTGTGTGGTGTGTTTGTGGGTGAGAGAGTTTTTCTTGCGGTCACAAATCCCTTTAGTCTTTGTTCTTTCCTTTCCTGCTGTCTTTGTCACAACCTGAAGTGACCTCAGGCTCTTTACTCTGCAGCTCGTTGCAGATTCATCATCACATTTATTGCACTACAACAAAGTGTTCTAGTACTCGTGTCCTTGCCGGAGTGTGACATCAACAGACACTAGCTGCACTTACATGGAGCCTTTTACTAATAACCAGAATAAGAGCTCAGTAAGAATATAAAAGCCTCATTCAAACACCAGCCAGAATAATAACCTTTTTCTGAACTCCGTTTTAGATAATTTTTGACTTCCAGAATCTCACACACCTCTTGACTTGAATCTGAGCTGTTCACATGAGGAAAATGTGTCACTTTCTTCTTTTATTTGTTGCTTATGAGAGTTTTATACCACTTTTCCGAGTGTTAAATCTTTCCCAGGGGAACCATCTTCAAATAGTTTGTTTATTAGTTTTAGGGAGATAAACAGAAGGCTCGCCTTCTGTTCAGTAACTCTGTTAGTAGAATATTTTTATAAAACTGTTGCTTCAGTGCAAACCCACAGCAGTAAACCAGTATTGGTGCCAAGCGAACTTTTTTAAATTTTTTATTTTTTTTAACAGTTTGCTTGTGTGGGCGGACTGCACATAGACTATTGCAAATGTAAACAGGACAACTTGTTCTGTCATTTTATTTAGCAGCCATTTAAACACGTTGTGGGAGATGGATCGATTACATTCATCCATCCATTTTCTATACCGCTAATCCTCTTAGAGGGTCGCTGGAGCCAATCCCAGCTGACATTGGGCGAGAGGCGGGGTACACCCAGGACTGGTCGCCAGTCAATCACAGACAAACATTCACACTAATCGTCACACCTACGGACAATTTAGAATCACCAATTAACTTAACTTGCATGTATTAGGATGGTGGGAGGCCCGGAGAGAACCCACGCGGACACGGGGAGAACATGCAAACTCCACACAGAAGGGCCCCAGCCGGCCGGCGGGTGCGAACCCAGAACCCTCTTGCTGTGAGGCGACAGTGCTAACCACTGCACCACCGTGCACGCCCCGATTACGTTCAGAGGGAAAGAAATTGGCTCATTCAACTGCAGCTACTGTCTGTTGTCAGTGGGAACACTGCTGACGTTTACTCTGAAATACACAACATTACAGTTCTGTCTGAGCTGTACTTTATTCTCACATAGCCTGAACTGGAGTGACGAATTTACCTGCACTCTGATGTGTGTCACGCTGATGTACACAGTACAACAAACCGATGTAAAATGGACTTAATCCAAGATGATGAAAAATTAATTCAAATAATAAAACTACATAGATATAAAAATTTAAAATACTGAGTTATATTTCTTTGGCGGTGGAGCAAGTCAAGGCTACACATCAGTTTGATATTAATGATTGGAGAGTTGATTGGATTTTAATCTGTCACAATTATTCTTTAGTGGAATTACCCTTTAAATTCAGCATCCTTTAAAAATTCACCTCAGAATCAAAGCACATTGTCAGTCCTTTTAAATGTTGTCAGATTGTATAATATTTGTTTTATTTTTATGTAGGTGATTATTGATATTCTGGTATGAAAATAATAACCTGTAACTCTAATAATGCATTCTTTTTATTATTATTTTCCAGGGCGTTGATGATGCCTTTTACACATTAGTGCGAGAAATCCGGAAGCATAAGGAGAAGATGAGCAAGGAGGGCAAAAAGAAGAAAAAGAAGTCCAAGACAAAGTGTACACTTATGTGAAATATCACCCCTTTTCAAGACAGACTAAAAAAAAAAAAGAACTATGTTGAACAGTTAAAGTAATACATTTTGTACATTACACTAAATTATTAGCCTCTTTCTCAATACCCACCATACTGAATACTAAACCTGACCTGATTTTTCTGCCTTTCTGTTATTTGCTACCTGGACACCAATAAGCTTTATTTTCAGTTTAGTGCCAGTTGCTCACATGTGTTGGTCCAACAGCCTGTTTGATTTTATAGGATGATGTTGATTTGGATAATTTTATACAACTGCAGAGCTGTGAGTTAATAGCATCACAACTCATGTTTGACAAAATATTCATTAACAACTTTAAAGGTGTTTTTTTTCCTTTGCTTAAAAGGTCATGACCTGAAAAAAGTTCTGTAACACCCTTTTAAGTTTGGGATGCCAAAGAATGAATTTTCATCCCGATTCTCGAAGACAAAACAGTTTTGAAGAAAGGACCAACATTCAGCCAGATGAGATCCAAATGTCCCAGCCACTGTGTAATGTCCCCATCTCTAATGACCTCTAGATATGACTTAGTTATGTCACTGATATAAGTATGCATGCAAACTCCTACTCTTCTCCGAATGTTTTAACACCTTAATTAGCTATTAATTAATTTGCAATTTGTCAATGCTTTGTACTGTGTGGGGAGTGATTTCTTGCCTACATGAGATGTTTTTTTTTGTTATTTCTTTTTGCATGCATTGTGTCCTAGATGACATGTATTGCAAACTGCCTCTGGTTGATACATTTAGCAGAGCCAGCAACGAGGAACTCTGACCCAAGTGGACATCATACAGTCTAGTTTTTCAGGTTTATATAAAGTAACCAGTTCTTGCTGTGAGGAAGAAATCTGACATTTTTGCTTGATTAATGACAAATTAATTAAAAAAAAGATCCAGATTTTTACCTGTTTTGTGATAACTGAATGGGAGTAGCAGCCAGGTTTTGTGTTGGCCAGAGTCATTTTATGTTGCATGGATTCATGCCTCATCACAGTCTAATGTCAATCAGCTTGTTTGACTTTACTGGTCACATATTTCCTGATTTTCTTTACCATAAGGCTTGACTGCGGGATTGTTTTTAATTCATCCTGACAATAATCATTTCATTGCTATTTGTTACAGAACAATTAAAGAGCTCTCCTGTCGTTCATATTCAAACAGTATGAGGACCTTTATCAGCTCACTATCCAATGTTTGTTAGGTTAGGTTTTAAATTTGAGGATTCATGATTCTCTAGTAGCTGGCCATAGAGGTGTCATGCCTTGCACATTTTTCCTAAGCTGTTGACTCGCTCACTTGTGACTGGCTAGAAAGCAGAATGCATCTTTTAAGCAGCTTTCAGGAATATTTCTCTTGGTGTGGTGTCACAGAGGTTGTTCAAAATGTTGTCCAAATGGATTTTCAGATTCTTCCTTTTGTGGAGCTTTTGAAAGAGTTTTTGGATTAATTTCTTTAAGTGTTGAAATTGTTTGGTGGGCTTGCCTTTCAACAGAAATGATTGTCCAGCAAAATAATTTGTCATTTTCTCTCACAACGCTTGTGTATCATGGTGATGTAACTGGAACTGATGTTTGTAAATGAGGCAATAATTGCCATAAAATTGGTTTTTAGAGAAAATTGTCTGAATTTATAAAAAAAAGTCCTAGTTTCTTTCCCAGGTCAACCCATATTTCACCTTTTCCATCGTATTTACAAGCTGTTCCCCTGGGGATTTTTATTTGCCTTTTATGTTTGCATTAGGTGCTACTTTTAGACTGTAGAAAGAGCCGAGGCAACATTTACTTTGTCCTGTGTGTGCTCAAGAAATACACAAAATGCTGTTCTAGGGGAGCAATGTTGACACAGAAAATCCAGACATGATACATTTTGCTTTCAGGATTAATGAATTTTGACCCAGTCTTTTTTTCATGAAGTAGATAATAACTGTTAATGCAATTTTAATTATGGAACCCTCTTGTTAACAATACTGTTTCAAAAGTAGTTTTACTGAAATGTTTAAACTGTTCCTCTTCCTTTTATTGCGTGCCAACAGCTGATTTCTGAAATGTATCATTTATACCTGGATCATATTTTAACAACCTTTGTATAGTTGTGATACTGAAAGGTGCATATTTTGTAAATTGTGCTTCATTTCGTTGGTGTGTCTAAATGAATGTTGCTTTAATGGAGTTTCACTCCACTCTGTGTATGTGACTAGAGAGTGTGACTGGGTCCAGGTCTAGGGAAGTGAATGAATGACCACTTTACAACACACCTGTTGTGGTGATCTGATCTCAAATGAGTCTATTTTTTGCCATGAATCTCACCACTCCTATTTAATGTGTAATAAAGAACAAACTAAAGAGGAACTTAACTTTGTCTTTTGTTTCCAACTCTCTCTAGTGATCACATCAGTGTTCCCCAGCAGGTGGCACTGCTCACTCACTTTGGCAGGTCAGATTCTTTTAAGACCACAAAATCTATGAAGGGGCTATTCTCCAGCTGCCCACACTCCCAGAAAAGCGTGAGCCTAGATTTAGCTTTTACAAGTCATGTACATTTTCCAAAATAAAACAGGACTAAATATGTTCATTTGAGAGAGAAAAAAATAGACTAAGCAGAAATGCTCCTGTTGTTTAAAATGCACGGCCAGTCACTTTTGGTGAGAAGAAATCATTTCATGCTTTGTCAAGTTGATTATCTTTGAGGTTTAAAGGAAATGAATCCATGTGAATTTTCAAAATGAACAAGAAGTAATTTCACGAGGATAACAGTGGCCAGAGGAGATATTCAAAGTGACAGTTTTTTGTGTGGCTTATTGTAAATAAATCACTCTTCCTGTCTCTCACAAAAGAGTACTTAATTACCGAGGTGTTAAAATCCTTTAATTACTTTCATTTAAGTTTGTAAGAGCTTAAAGTCCATGAAAATGATAAGCCCGATTAACCAATATGTCATAAATATTTTATCAATGGACTAAATTGGGCTCATTAAATTTTAAGCAAATCCCAAAATATAAATATTATTCAAGAGCCAGTACTTTGGCATGCTGCAGCACAACAAACAGGACAAAACCCATTCAAATAAATAAAACAAATTACCAGCTTAAACAAAATGGTCACCTAAAAACAACAATGATCTGCTGATGTTGCATCATAAAAAAAGTAATCAGCTGTATTGAGATGTACTGTGTGTTAAATGCATTCATGGGAGTGTAATTTTATCTAAGTGCGTCATTTTCATAATAATCTTTGTATTCAAAAGCCGTTTATTAAATATTTGCAGCTGATGGAGAAAAATTGTGATATTTGTCCTGAAATGTTGCATCACAAATCACAATAAGACAAAATAAAGCAAAACTGAGTTTACAGGTGGTAGATAATTCAGAAATGTCTTTAAATGCAGCAGGTAAGATAATGTAATAAATCACAATCTATCTAGATCTCTTGAGTTATATGGAACTTTCAAAATAAAAGCACATTAGCAGCTAGTTTTGGTATTAAGGGAATGTTCTGAAGCTTCTCAGACATTATGCAACTTTAATTATATGCATCATTGCTTTATATTATATTCCAAGCACCTCATGTCCTTTGGAATAATGTGTGTTTACAGTACAGGTTCATCATGGTGAACTGTTAATGTTATTATGTCTGCATGACACATGTTCATTGGAGCCATGCTATACCTTATTAGATGGATTTATCAATTCAATATTTAGTTAATACCAGTTGGCCATAAAGTGCAAAAAGGATTAATATTAGCTAAGTCAGCTAAAAAGCCAATGTACAAACAACTTTAAGAAACAAACATACATTATCTGACCTGGCCTCATGACCCTGCTTGTGAACCAGGACTAACACAGGTCTGAAATTACTCCAACTTGGTATGAAAGAGAAAATATGTCTGTAATTATAAGAGTATACTATAAGATTATTTTGGGATTATTTTAGCGTTACTATAGATATTTGCTGCAACAACTGGGCCTCTGAGTCATAAATTCTACTCTTTTCAACTGACCTGAGCATGACTGTAGAATGTAATTTGAATGTCCCATTGACAACCTTGTTAAACCAATGCATTTATACAAGATCTGGTTTACTTTGGTTTAAAAGTGATGTGTGGTGTTACTACAGTTGCAGACCTGGGTTTCAAGTGAACATTAATGGCCAGGAGATTTATGTATAACAGCAGTCTAGTATGAAACATGAAACACGTGTTCAGTATCCTCTGTCAAACACAGGGTTACTATGTGAAAATAGTATATGTGAGAACATTTAAGGGTTTTGTCCCTTCGGAATAATACCCATGCCAAGAATCACATTTCATGTCAGGACATGATGTTTTTGTAACTGAACCTAGAATCAACACTAGTCAACGAGTGTTAAAGGACAATTCAAGGATCATTTTGATTGTTGTTTTTTTTAATTTGTATTTATTTATTTATTTTTTTTACGTTTTCCATTTCTTTAATTCTGACTGTTTTTGTTTGTGACTGCAATGGTTTCAATTTATTTTGCAAAACTTCTCAGGCTCATTTACTCATGCTCAGTATTAAATAACACAGAAAACAGCTCCAGAGATGTTTAATTCTGCCAGCGAAGGTAATCCATAACTTTGAATGAGAAGCCAAGAGTGTTTCGCAAAGTAGCAGCAGAATACTAATATCAGGCTATAAACTCGAAAGGCTTCTGTTCACTTTCATATTAATGTGCAAATTCTTGCTTCTTTTTTCTGCATGTAAACAAATGTACAGAACCTCCTTTGGGGTATTTTATTGTCCAATTTCTGTATTTTCCTCTCTAAAATGAAATGTTCAACTGCTAGCTGTGGTTACATTTTCTGTCAAGCAAAGCAAGAGTCATGGTCAATTAAATTCCTTTTCATCTCCTACTGTGAATTACTTGTAATATTTCAGACAACATTTTCAAAATATCTAACTTGAAAGACAACTACAGTACAGAAGGTGGACTTTTATCTGTAGCAGACATAATGATAAAAGCGCTGAAAAACTGTCCAAAATGATCTGAAACAGTAACAAACTACAGAAAGTTAGTAAAACATCCTGTAATGCTGGAATGATCCATTACAGTATTATAAAGGGGCTGTAAAAATCTGTCTTATTGCTCCTTTAACATGAGCCTCAGAGCTACTCCTTTTCCTTTTTTTCCCCCCCATCAGATGACTTTAAAAAAATACTCACATATTTAGTTGTGTGTTTATTAGTCAGTAGTACTTATTAGTAAGCTGATATTGATTTCACTTTACTTGCATAAAAGCAATATCAGTTAACTGAACAATTAACACATGTATAAAGCGTTGCCTTTTATTTTACCTATAACGTTAAATATTGTGATTGTAACCTCAAACTGAATCTGCCTGCATTTAAACTTTCCACTCTGTGTATGATTTAGTATACAAACTCATACCAACAAAGGGAAGAAATATCGAAAATAGCACCATTGTCAACATATTTGTGGAGTTTCTGGCATATTATATCCATGCTGGGTGTTTTGGAGATCAACATGACTGTATTGGCACAGCTTCGTATGAAGTCCCTCCCTATCAGCCCTTATTTACTGCCACAGTGACAGAAGTTCTCCTCTGGCTTCAACATGCAGGACTGGTTGCTGGAGAATGTGCTTGTTTAGTCATATTCTGTGAACGGGAATGTCATGTAGCATCAAAGATGAGATATTTTCCCTTGCAGATTTCCAAGAAATAAGATCATGACCAGAGACAGTATACAAGCTTCAAAAGGACAGGCCTGTGTATGTGTCATGCAGGCAATGCTGGGATAATTGGCTGCAAAACAATGTTTGGTGCAGAGGTAACCTGTATAGCTGTATCCCATTTTGGATTCCTGTCTTATAACAGCCAAAGCTATTTATTGACATTGCAGTTATGGTGATCATTAATGAATCCTTTTTATGCTGTTAACCAATTCTAAATTAAAAGTGTTATTAGCTGTTTTGTCTTAATAGCTCTTTTGAATATTCTGTTTCCTTTATAATTATGCTACACTGGAGATGCAGAATAGCCTCTTTGAAAGGAAGTTAAGTTGTTTCCAAACTGTTGCTGTGAACAATAAACTATGTTAACATATTGTGACAAGCTCCATTACTCTTTCTTCTTAAACAATGGGGCTACGGTGCTTGCCACATAGCAGCCAAGAGTGAAAAAGAGAGGAGATCTAATGAATTATGCAGAGAGAGCTTTCTCTCAGCCTGACAGTCTGAAACCAGCCTGGAGAAAATTGTAAAAGAAGTACGAGTCAGTGCAGCCATCACAAATCCCCCTCCCCTTCCCCCCAGGGACCGCAGAGGCCAAGGCCTGTCAGTCAAGCACCCCCTCCCTAAACTGTAATCTGGGGACAGAGCTGAGAAGCCTGCAGGTCTGATAAAGCGCTGAAAAGATGCCCCAGAAACCAATCCGTGGCACTCTGGGCTCCTGTCAGGGAGAAGGGTGGGGGAGGAAAAGACACAGCAAATGTTCCTAAATTGCTAACAACAAGCCTCAGACCAGTTCTACTCAGAAACCACACAACCCAGGCTGGCAAATCCATCTGCCCGCTTGCCCTGTGCACAGTATATAGAGCAAGCTCAATCACAATCACCAGTTCTGACCCCTGTGAACATGTGCACAGGGGTGTATTCACAATCATCTGACTGTCTGACCTCTGCCTTGTTAGTGCATGGTGCGAGAGAATTTCCTTTTTATTTTAATGAAGCATGGCTTCCCTCCCTGGCAGGCAGCTGAGTGTGGGGCAGCAAGACTGCAGTCTGGTAATGAGAGGCCAGAAGGTTCAGGTGTCTTCAAACCGCAACACATAGAAGAGACTTAATACAGACGTGTTTTCACCAGCCCTGGAGGAAACAGAGAGCTGGATGAATATTCATGGAGCGGTGATGAATTGTGTTGCCTACAGCATCGTGCCACTTTGAAAGCCCTCATGCTGCTTCTTTTATCACAGGAGGTCCTTGCCACTGAACCTCACGGGCCACAACACAGCACCCCAGCATCCAGCTACCAATTATCATCTGAGATCATTAACTTGTTATGTTGACACAAACACTGCAATTTCAGATGCCCTTCTTTATTCAAATGACCCTATCCATGAGGAGTGGCTGACTGAGTTGATTGGATTTTTTTCTCGCATGCCTCGCAATCACTCAACAAGTGATGTTTGGACACAAAATTAATGAACAGCGTGCCACGCTTTGAACTGTGCGCGCGCTGTGTTTCGAGATGGATAAACAAGCTTCATAATATCTTTCAAAGTATGCATCAGCACAGATTGATACAGTAATGGCATGCTGTTGAATGTTCACACTTTGTTCCATTCAGGCAGCAATCTCCTCGTAATGATGGTAAGTCAACAGGCAGAGAGATAAAGGGATGCAGGGGCGGAGGCAGAGTGGGGTGGCAGGGTGGAAGGCCTGGGGATTGAGCAGCATCATGTTCAGCAGCCCCAGACGGGTGATTCATACCAGCCTCATCACTGGCAACAGACAGGACATCCAGGCCTTTATTACCTCCATCCATCACCATCACTTCATCAATCTGAACTCCTGTGAGCCAGCTCTCAAACCAGTCCCCAAACACCCATCCCAACGTGCTGCTGGACAGAGATTTACACCCACCCACTAACACCCCCCATCCCCCCACCTCACTTTAACACACAGACACACACACAAAACAAGGGAGATGAGCTTCTGTGTCGACTTTAGACACACTCGCACACACACACACACACACACACACACACACACACACACACACACACACACACACACACACACACACACACACGCACACACAGGGAACGAGACAGAAAGAGAAGGAGTGTGTAAAGGCCATTCTGCAACCAGACATGGTGTGAAGCTGTTCCCCTAAGGGCCTCTGGCTGACAGGCTATCCTGCATTCTGAAAGCCACTTACACTTCAGCCACATCATACCACCTGCTGCTGCTGACCAATGTGTCAGGGGGGCATATCATGATGGATACACTAAGCTGTGGGAGAAATCATTAAATCATTCCCACTGCTCTCCCCATTAAAAAAATCCCTACAAACTCTACCATACACACATAACACAGGACTTGATATATATAAATATCTATATCTATATCTATATCTATATCTATATATATGTATGTATATATATATATATATATAGCATGTGTAGCGCTCTGTGTCAGAGAGGTGTTGAGAGAATTCTGGTAATTTTGAAGACTGTAGTTTGTGGAGGTGTTGCATTGGATTGTATTGTATATTAAAAGATAAGGCTGGTGTTATTCTGTATTTTTCTTATTGTTGTTCTTATTGTATCCCATGAAAACACCAAAGCCAACAATGTGTTAGTCAGTCTCTCAGTACTTTCTGACTGCCATACTCTGTCTTTGGCACTCAGCCCCAAGCTCATTGGTTCCTGCTGAAGACTCAAATCTTTAAAGCAGTATTAATTGATTATTTGGCCACTTGGGGGCAGTGGAACAAGCTGAAAACACACCATTGACATATTATCACCTTTGAAAGTTAATATGGCGAATGTGTTAGCAAACATTTGCCTATTTTACACATCCAGCAGCTATGGAGCAACATTAGCATTCATTTGAAGTTGTGTTTATGTCCACCTGATGAATGTAAGTCCAATATTAATTCTCCTTTTAGCTCTGCTTTGGACTCCCTCAAGCTTCTAACTTTATCTTATCTTAAATATTTCCCCGCTGTGGGACAATAAAGGCTTATCTTATCTTATCTGTCTTCCGTTTGGTGCTGGACAGGTAACATAAAATGGGTTTTAAACTGTTTTAAACAGCTGCCTGCTGCGGCTGGAAACGTCGAACCATAACAGTAAAGTTTCAGTATGGAAAACCAAAACAAAGAGCTGAAAGATGTTAAAATGCTCCCTAGACCTGCAGAGTCAAGTAATAATTCTCTGTGGGTTCATCACTATTAGCCTTTCACATTACACATATAGTCATCTGATCCATTGTTAATACAAAAATTCTGATTGGTGCAGCTTTAAAAATGGGTTACAAATATATAGTTTCATTTTTTTTAAAAGCCTAATAAATTCCTAAAACAGCTGGGCACTGTAGTTTTTACAGGAGTAAATAGTGCATTTGTTGGGGACTATTTTCAGTGGTGGATTAATACACATTTGATGCTAGTGAGTATTTATGCCAGCAGTGTATGTGGGATTGACTCAAAATAAAATACAGTGCCCACGTTATCGTAATGAAGGAACATGTCACATGTTTTTAACAGTTTTTGGACAACAATGGAGCTCCAGGGCAAATAATAAGAATGCCAGGCTTTGGCTACACAGCAAAACTTGTTAGTAGGATCAGTTTGTTGTTGTTTTTGATCTTTTGATGGGATTTGATGGCAATAAGAACAATATAGAAAATGACCTTATCCTTTAAGATGTTCATGGCATTTTGTCCTGCCTGGTATGGATGTGCTTGGGGCAAAATATAGAAGGAAGAAGGCAACATTTTGAAAACCTTTGCAGAATCCATTCTAATGCAATCCAAAGCAACAGCATGGCAGAAAACTCAAAACTTCCCAAAGAGGTGAATCAACACCTCTCTGGCAGCCTCTAAATAAATGTAACTTTATAAGTGCCAGTACCGGTATTTATTGCAGGTGTATTGGGTTGCATTGAATTGTACACATGCCCGTGATAATGTGTCCACCTGCTGCATACACAGAGAGCACAGCAGCAGTGTTTACTATAAATAAGCTATTGGTAAAAAGATAAAGCTCAAAATTATTCTTGAAAAAATCATTTTGTTTTCTGTTTATATGATTAAATTGGTGCATGATTAATGTTTTGCTCTTATTTATTCACGAATATCTTCCCAGTCTGCAGTTTTTCTGCTCACAGGCTGCAGAACTTTTTCACTTAAATAAATCATTGTTTCGAATTAGTGTTGTATTATACACTTTGGGTAGAGAAATACATACTCCACAAGGCCCTGTTCAGGCTGTGAAGGGGATTTAAAGGACAAATAGTAAACCAATCACTTTTGGACATTGTGTCATATTGATTTATGGCTGCTATTATATACTCCTCTACCTATTCCGTACATCCATGTACACAGACCTTTGTCATAGTATATGATGTGACACAGAGGGTTGTCATTAGACAGCATGAATATAGCCAACTTGGGGGAGATAAATCAATGTTCTGTTCAGAGAAACATTTCACTCTGGGCCTTATAACATTATTGATTTAGGCACCACATAGTGTTCCAGCAGAGGCTTTAATTTATCTGAAAAAAAATGTTGAATACACTCAGATTTTTTTTTCTTTTGGCTTTTTAAGCCCAAGCTTTATTTTCTTTTGTAAGAGCCAGTGCTTAGAACAAAAAACACTGACTGTGAGAGTAGCACAGTTCCTCTGAGATGTTTACTTGCTTGACCACATGATGTAAGTGATGACAGGGGAGAGAGATGTAAGTGAGGGGCTTAACAGAGGGAGAGAGGGGAAGACACTTTTAATGTAAGTGTCCATCAGCGTGGGGATGTTTGGGTAATGGTGGTTTCCGTGGCGACAAAGCGAACAGCAAATACACTAAGAGAGAGACATTTTGTGCTTTTGGGGGCACAAGTTGGGAATCTGGTTTTACAAATACCTCCTTGAGTGCTCTATTGAGATGTATTCATTGTGTTTTGTTCACAGTCTGTTAGTGTGTTTGTGTGTGTGTGTGTGTGTGTGTGTGATCCATGTGTGCTTGTGTGTGGGTTTATATGCATCAGGATGTAGAATATTACATTCACACCCTCACACTCAGATATAAATAGGCAAGCTAGAATACAGGGGAAACTGAATAATAATTTGTTTCACTGGCAGCAATTCAAACTTACAGTCTGTCACACTAGCGTTATGCAGAGCAAGCAGAATGCAGAATTTGATAGCAAATATTTGGTGCGCACTGCAATAAATTCAATCTGCAACTTATTTCTGACTATACAGATGAGATTTATTTTAGGGCAGATCTGAGATCATTATACAGATTATATCATTTCATCTCTTCTGCCTCTTCTTTGTGCTCATAGCTGTTCTGATTTGTGTGACAAATGAGTGAGTAAATGTGTGTGTGTGTGTGTGTGTAGGTTTTCTGCCTTTTTGCTCATCTATGTCTTAGGCACCTACAGTTTATGTGTGTGTGTGTGTGTGTGTGTGTGTGTGTGTGTGTGGCAGCATGTTGCAGCGTTATCTCTTCCTCATTCAAGTCATGTCACAGGCCAGACACCATTGTCAGAAGAGGCTTTCATCGGCTGACTTCAGATGTGCCTGTCATCCAGTCCAATTATACAGAGAGAAATAGGTATTGTTACACTCCAGGGATTGATTCAAGACAAAATAGAAAAGTGAAGATAGGACTACACAGTCATCTACGGCCATGCGTCACTTGCTTGGAGTCACACACATTCTTGCTCGCGCACACAGATTTGAAATCACATGGACGAGCAACTTCAATATCTCGGTGATAACAAATCCTTACAAGGTAACACTGCCTCACTTCTGGCAGGTAGGTTACAGTAATTTGAAATGGTGAGGGATCGAGCGCTACACCCCCGCCTCAGCCTCACTGTCAGGGTGATAGACCGGCTTTTTATGGAGATAACTCCGGGCTGATGGAGCAGCTGAGCAATACTGGGCTTAAGACGACTTCAACCTGCTGCTGAGAGTGGTTCAGAGCCACTCAAGCATCAGTCAGCACCGCTGACATGGATAGTCTCTTTTCTGCATTTTCCTTACTGCTCTTTTGGGTCTTCTCTCACCCTCTTACAAAACCAGAAAAAATGTCAAGAACCACCACCTACCTTCAACCACTCATGGGGAACAGCTCCAATTTATTTAATACCAACCTGCCGTTGCACTCAGATCATGTTTTGCTGCCATGTTAGTCATTGTTAGGCATTCAGAAACTGAGAGCAGCTACAGCACTTTAAACTGTTGAGATATTGTGAGAACACGCTGTGGTTTTGGAAAAGTTTGCAGGTGCTCTTTCAGGCCTTTTTAACGTGCTGTAATTATCAGGATGGTGAATGATTGAGAGGGGAAGCAAAAGTTCATCCTTTCTTAGAGGCTCCATTTACCTCATCCGTCATTTCATTAAGTTTGTCAGGTGTATCCTTGTTTATACACAGGAGTTGTGACAGCTCAAGATGGCAGACGTCTCAGACAATCTCCTTACGTGTAGTCAACCCAGCGTTTCAGCCGAGCCTCTAGTGTCCTTGCTCCTGATACTGATTCACTGGAGTGGAACGCAGTTGGCTGAGATGCTGGAGGGCATGGGGAGAAGGGATTTGCTCCTCAGCTAAGTCTTTTCTCTGTGCCGATTCCTACTGGGCCACGAGAGGAGATTTAAACTCTTATATATACACTCTCACATGGGCGCGCACACACACACACACACACACACACACACACACACACACACACACACACACACACACACACACACGCACAACACACACATCTGTTTTGCTGCCATCAATCTCCTAAATCCACCCAGGTTGTTGTGAAAGTGATAAATTCAGCCATTTAATATCCATAATTAATAATTCATTACACACAGCGTGCCACAGATTTAGATTAGGTAGTATTTTATCTAGCTAATAGTTGTACCCTTGAAGGTCATTCTGAATGTTTTTCATTATTGCTTCCTGAGTTTACATTCGATACAGCTGTGCAATAGCTTACAGATAATGTGACTGAATGACGCTATTGGGTAGAAAATGAAAGAAAGACACTTGAGGGTTACATGAGGATCCTTAACAGACTTGTGTTTTCGTCTGACAGTCTGTCGTCTGTCTCTTAAGTATATTTCTCTCTAATTACTGTAAGTAATCTGTTAGGACTGGACATAGCCATATGGTTTCAGATTCCCAAGACAGTTTCAAATTTGCCATACCTCAGTAGAATAAATATATTTTTTTAAAAGGTTTTCCAGTCTGTGAGAAAATAACCTCACACAGTAAGGGACGACTGTGGACTATTTCACCAGGTAGATAAGAAAGAAATAGGTGTCTATTCAATATTTGTGTTGTAAGGATTGTGTTTTTTTGTGTGTATTTTTAAACTTGAATGTTTTTTCTAAGTGTGTGAGACATATTGTCAGATGCAGTGGCAGCCCCCACAATTAGCACAGTGGTCTATCAATTAAAAACTATTCTGAGGAATGAACTCAGACACAGACACAGAATTAGCACGTACTATTGTTGGTATCACAACAGTTTTATTTTTGGAGAGCTGTTGCAGAGCCATTAGTCAAAAAGTTAAACAACTTACTGCCGACAGCCAATGAAAAGTGAACAGAGGAGGCTTTCCTTGATGCAGAAATCTGGCTGTGTGGAATTTTTCCCCTTCCCTTTTCTCTTTTTGTAGTGAATAAATGTAAGTGAACCAAGTTATCTCGCTGTCATCCCCCTCCTCTCTGCCTCCCTACGCCTGTCTTTCTCCTCTCTGTGTGTCTCTGAAATACACACATGCTCTCTCGCACAAAGGAGGGAAAGTGTCACTATGGAAACAAGGAGGCAAGATTCTAAAAGCTACCTCTTGAGACGAGAGTTAAGACAACAAAAAGGAGTCCACAGTGTGAGTGGCAGAAAAGCAGCAATATACACAGCATCTATACTTCATCCCTCCTGTTCTGTCGGCGCGAATATCATCATCAAGCCGCTTTGTCAGCCCTTTACCTCACTGTTTTGTGCCTTTATCAAACTGTGAACATCTGGATCTATGTGCATTTTTAACAGGGCCATAGTCTGCTGTATTTGTGTTGACTGAGGCTAGTGCTGTGCCTACAGTTAAATGCATGTGGCTCTTTGGACAACTGTGTGTGTGTGTGTGGGTCTGGGTGTAATATGCACCACACATTTCTTTAATAGGGCTAATCCATTTTAATCCCACCTGCCACTGTTACCTTACAATGATGAATGTAAGCCTAAATGAGTTGAGACGCAGAGAAATGCCCGTGGGAGACAGAGGAGGAGGCTGGGAGGTAGATGTAAGTCTCTATATGTGCGTGTTCGTGTTTGTCGGTGTGTGTGTGCGTGTGTGTGTGTGCGCACGTGCGAGCCCGTGCGTGTGCGTTTATTAAGGTTTCTGCAGCAGCTGAAACAGGTTCTCCCTCCCTGCTCTGTTCAAGGCTATTTTCTGCGGGTCTGCAGGGTCACTGCTGTCCTTAGTGATGTCTCCTTCAGCTGTAATCAGCACCATGGACAGCAACACCGATCTCCACCACTGCAGGCACCACAGCAGGCATCCATCTCAATAGACTCAAAAGAGGCTCCCTCTGCTTAGCTCCTTTCCTTTTTCATTCCTGCTGATCTAAAAGAATTGGATAGGTGAAAGCAGGCTGCCCATTAGGCTTTAGTCTTGATGTACTCCTCCAATCCTTGATCTTTAACAGGGATGAAAAGGAGATGCAGGGAGAAAGAGGAAGAGGGGAAGATAATTGTGAAAGACCTGCAGGCAACCAGTTCTATTAATAAAACCTCTAATGGAAAACTCCTAGTGTTTAGGTTTCCTCTGGGATGACAGATTCACAGGCTTGATTATGAGGGGTAAAATACAGTACAAGTCCAGGCTGCTGTGAATAGGAAAGTCCTCGTTTAGCACTTGTTACTGTGTATAGAGTCACAGTTTTAGTGCCATCGTCCCTCACATGTGGTGGCTTTGAAAAATAGCAGCAATATGTGGAAGCAAATGAAAGAGAAAATAGAAGAGATAAAAAAAAGACGAGCAGGGGAGGGAGAGATAGGAGGAGTACGCTACTGTACAGCGTGAGTGAGTGGCTAAGTTAGGGTGAGAGAGAGAGAGAGATAGAGAGAGCGAGACAGAGCGAGAGGGAGAGAGAGAGAGAGAGAGAGAGAGAGAGAGAGGGTGCAGATAGCGGGAGGGGAAAACCTCCTCTCTGAAAGGGATGATGTCAGTCTCTGCAGCTGAGCCCCGGTCCCCGACTCGACAGGGTAAAGACTCTCTCCTCCAGAAACAGGCTGGCAGGCACAACCACATCCACAAAGAGGGAGACAGGGGTGAGAGGCAAACAGAGGGGAGAAGCAGCGAGAGTCTGGTGAATGAAATCCTGCAGGTACGTATGCCACGTTATCATCCATCTCCGAGTTCATTCATTAGTGCCTTTTGTTGCATGCTGCCTGCCATTACGCTTTAAATTGCTGCCAGCATCTCATTTGTTCAAAGTAATTATCATGTTTTTAGAATGTGTCACAGCAAACCTTGGGAGTGTGTGAGTGTGTGTGTTGAGAGTATACACTTCTATACCCCAGTCTGTCTGTGTGAATTTGTGTGGGTGTGTATGTTTTAGCAGGGGTGTGGAAGGAGAGTGCTCGCTGTAAATGAGGGGGCACACACACACACATACACACACACACGCACACACACACACATTAGTGGAAAGTTTTTAATGATGAGGAAACTGCTGTATCGAGTCCTCTGGGGAGGAAAACAGCTTCAATTATTCAAATCCAAATCAGATGCGGGGTCCCCAGAGCAGAGGGCATGACAGAGATTTGAGATTAGAGTGTAGGGATTTTGTGTGAAGATAACGTATCAACATGCTTTTTGTCTGTTGCGTCATTGTTACAGAGCTCTTCCTCTGGGAAGGGATTTGCCAGGTTTAAAGCAATGCCATCTGAGATACTGGTGGTCAGACAGGAGACATAGCCGTGGTGAGTCATCCTGTAACATCTGTACCTGACACCTCTGTCTCCCACTTCAGATTACAGGTTTGCTTATGCACAAGGGCTAATGTCACAGTCACACCTGGTAATTCATGTTCCCCATCACACAAGTTCAGCCAGTCTATAGGATGTGTTCTGTATTATACAAGAAAAATTGATTTTCTGTGTCTGCTGGGATGAGTTATGAATGTCACAGGCGACCAGACAGCGCATGCAGGGTCACATTCAATAGGCACCAACAAGAGATGACATTGACAAAGGATAAACTGCGTCTTTGTATTGGAGAATCCTGCACAGCCAGTGTGTGTGTGTGTGTGTGTGTGTCCTTTCCCTTCTCTGTCTAATGAACTCACAGGCCATCAGACCAAAAAAAAAAAAAAAGAGCAGGTCACAGACACATTTCACCAGCAGCCATCCATTTACACGCTTAGGTTGTTGGCATGCCACTCAATTAGTCACAGCGTGGATTACACTCCACGAGGGGCTCCAGGAGAGAATCACACTGGAAATCCAATTTTGTGCCACATCAAATGTCAGGGTAGATCCCTCAGATTCTCTGTGATAACCACCGAGACAGGGGGGGAGAAGCTGAAGGAGCGCACTGTGGAGGTGGGGGTGGAGGAGGGGAGAGGATGAAGGTTAGTGGAGAAGCAATAAGGGGTGGTGAAGGAGGGGTGGGGGGGTGGGGTCTCAGAAGAATGCCTACTGGCCAGCAGGTCCAGCTTTGTATATAAAGGGTAATTTGTACTGTCTATGCACATTATGGGAAATTTGAGTGCAGTTTGGTCAATTTCAAAATTCCAGAAAGTGCAATTTGCCATCAAGAGATAAGGCTTGTTCTTATTGTCTACCTCTTACCTACCAACTATTACCTGTTGATTTTCTCTGTAGTCTGTCATTGAAATAAAGGATTTCAGCTTAGACAAGTGGAATGGATCTGTATGAATAAATAGAATTTATTTTGGGTATCTCATATGTAATTAGAAAATTGTACTTGCAACGAATCCAGCAAGCAAACTACTTACGAAGTGTGTGTGACAAACTTTCTCTAAAATCAGCTGCGTGTCATGTGTGAGGCCAGCCGCTCCGAAGATACCTGCTGTTGGGTGCAGTGTTCCAGTCACTGCAGACACACACCAACAGGCTTTCATTTGTTTGCATTGCCCCTGCAGGGCAACCCCATTTATCCCTGTAAACCTGGAACATCAAACAGGTACTTTTAGCTATTGTGTACAGCCTGTTCCCTCTCCAGTGCTGACTGGAGTGACAAATGGTTGAGTAGATAAAGGCTTCGTTGGCAGTAAGGGACCACAACTTCCTGCTGAGAGGCCATTAATTAGGAAATCCAAAGTGTGCTTGACTTTACTTTAATGTTTCATCTTCCATATTATCTTCTCCTCACCATGATTTATTTTTATCTGCTCATTTGCTCAGTAATTCATTTTGATGTTACTACTGCCCCAGTTCCTTTGACTCCTATTTCAGGTGCCAGGCTTGTAGAAGTGTAGTTTCCCTGTGTAGTTTTTCTTACAGGCAGCTCTGCCATTTGAGGATTTTAAGGGGGTAGGCAGTGTTTTGATGGTTGTCAGGCAAAATTGGTTTGACGTCTTGATTTCAAAGATTTCTTTGTCCTCTTTGTTCACACCAGGGGAACGTGTTTATATTGAATTATTCATACACATTCTCACTGTCGAACAGAAATGATTTCAGATATCATCCCAGTGGAAATTCATCACGACCCCGTGTATGCAGAGGGGGATGCTCAGTCATTCCTTCTCCTTCATGCGACAAATCCTTCCCCATCCATCCATCTATTTATCTCTGTGTCATGGCTGAAACCCCATATTCCCAACAGAGGTGACCTGAGTGGCCCCTCAGCCTGTGTGTCATTACCGCTGACCAGTAGCCCATCTCTATCTGCCCCTGATCTCCAGACCTCCCTGAGAGGCAGCCAACAGCACGCTCCACAGCGTGGGGGGAGTGAGCAAAGGGTGAGGGTGAGGGGAGAGAGGAGATGGAAAGGGAGGGAAAACAAGGGAGAAGGGTGGGTGGAAAGGTGACGGGGCAACAGGGAGGGACGGAAGAAGAAAAATGGAGAGTGGAGAGAAATGGGGTTAGGTGAACCATTAGGGAAGGAAGAGAACAGGAGAAAAAAAGCAGGTGAGATAAAGGGTGAAAGAAGAAAATGGGGAGAGGCAGAAGCAAAACTGGGAAGAGGGGGTGATTCACTGAGTAGGAAAATGATGGAGAAGAGAGAAGAAAAGCAGGAGAAAAGGAAGAGTAAGAGAAAGAGGGTGGCGGCAAAGGAAAATAGATGGAGGAAGTCGGAGATGAAATGAGACAGGGAGGGAGACTCAGAAATGGAGTGAGAGGGAGAGAGAAGAGATGCTATTTCAAGACCATACTTACTGATAATGTCACTCTACTTCAAAGTGCAAAGCGTTCCTGTCATGCTCCTGCATGACTGTGCCTCTGGAGAATTTCCTCATAGATCAGATGATAAAAGGATGCCTGACACTAGTTGTGCGTGGGGCCCCTACTCACACTGTGTGACACATCTTGGGCTAAATTGTGACTGTGAAACATACTGAGGTCTCTGCTTTAATTTTTGTCTTAATCAACACACAGCTGCGGGCCGGAGGACCTGGAGGAGATTCACAGGTGCAGCGAGACGAAGCACACCAAGAGGATCAGGTAGAATCCAGGTACATTTAAAGATAAAGCATCAGCCATCATTACATTCTTGTAATAAATTACCAGCACAACATGACACAAATCAGCACGATCAAGGAGGAAAATAGATTAGCATAAGGAAACATTTAACTGGCATAAAAAGCATGTGCTGCTGTTATTTAGCTTCTATTATAATTGTTCAGTTTGACATGTTAATCACAAGCATTTCATTTACATGTCTTGATGGCTCAGACGTCCCTGAAGTCATCAATCATTCAGCCTTCAGGCACCACACTCATCAGTGAATCCCTGACTGGCCAAGATTCCTGCAGTGTAATTAATTTAATCTCAGCTTGGAGAATGAACCATGCATCCTCTGTCTAACTGAATATTTAACTAGATTTAATTTTGCAATATTCATATAGAAACTCTTGATAACATTGTGCAGTCTTTTGTATATTGTTGGACACTTGATTAACTACACACAGTACATATTCCACTCTGAGATCAAGCTTTTTTCTATTTTCTATATTTTTATGATTCAACTGTGTTTAAACTAAAGCACATTGTAAATCTCCTTAAGTGTTCTTTTCTTTTCCAATTAATGTTGACACTACTGCCTTTGAATCAATGGCATCCATTTACAGCAGGAAAACACATACACACACACACACACACACACACACACACACACACACACACACACACACACACACCAACAACAACAGATGGTCTTCCATCTTCCCACTCTGACTCTTTTCACTTGGTTTATGCAGTGTGAATCTACAAATGTGAGGGGATTCAATACTCTCCTGTGGTTTGAATGAAAAGAAGGCATTCCACCCAAATCACAAAACATTTTTATCATTCAGTGAATCACTTTGATATTCCCCTGTTGACCTGAACAATACATCAGTAGATATTTAACAGTGTGTCAGCTGAAGCAACACAAAGTGTTTCAACGAGCATCAGCAAGGTATTTTCAAGTGATTAAATAATGTCCAGCAAATTATTTGCAATTTCTACCCTGTCGGTCATAGTTTTCAGGACCTATTTGGCACCTCTAGCAGATAAATAGTGTAACAATTGATGCTACATCATGCATCTATTGTTTGTACGATTTTACTGTAACATATACTGTATATATGTATGTACGCAAATATAATTATATGCAAATATACATATATATAAAATACTTGTACATACAATATACTTGGTATTTAGGATCCATTTACAATTACAACCAAAAATGCAAAAAAATAAGGGTGTTGAAAAACCTTTTAATTGGAAGTGTATACCAACTACCAATACCTTGATTACTGAGTACATCTGCTTAAATTCTTATCAATGTACTTGTGGCAGACTCTAAGCCATGGTTAGTATTAAGTTTAGGCATGTAAAGTCCACATCTATAATTTTAACTGATACCTGAACAAAACTTCACAGTTAAGTATCACAAATGCAATATAACAAATATAAAAGATTATAACAAGATCTGAACATCAAGGTGATTTCTATAAACAAATTATAATGGATGGAGAAAGTTATTAGCTTGGCAAACGCCTTCATGACAGCTCCTCGTCTGCTTCAAGGAAACCGAGGGTGAATTTGCTGTTCACAACTTCTACTGTACTGTACCAAAGGTCAAGATGTAACACATCAACCAGCATACCTTCAGGAATTTGAATTCTATCCTGCTGGAGAAACTTTGATACAGTGAGTGGAGTGGAATAGAAAAGTAGACAGGGATTCAGGTCTGTGATTCACTGACAGTTATGCTTGCTGTTGTCATCAGCGAGTCCAAAAATATGGTCTCCGTGGGTGCTGCCAAACCAGTATTCCCGCTAAATTAATTAGAGAAGACATTTCAACAACACTGTGGTTCTGTTTCCTCCACACTTCCTCTGAATGTCTGCCATGGTCTCTCAAGATGGTGTCAGAATTAACACATGGATTGATAGTTGTTTATTATGTTTACAGAAAGCACTGATATGTTCATAACAGCTTATAAACTTTTATGAAAAATGGGTAGCGTGATTATGACCTTGTGACATATTATGGACATACTGTAGGTATAAGCCATCCTAATGTATTATGAAGCCTTATAGCATCTTATGATGCCTTATGCATCTAATAATGTGTTATGTATGTGTATATGCTTTATAGATATATGATTTGAAGAAAAAGTTGCCACATTTCCATATGTAAGAATATGTTCATAATCAACACATAAAGTACACTGATGAGTTTAAGTCTGTTGATTAGAGTCTGCTGGTATTTGGTGTTACTTGTGTTACTTGTCTTTTAGTACAAAACTCAATTTCAGTCAGTCCACAGCTAACACAAATAAAATATCCTCTTTTCTTTCTTTCCTATCTGTCTGCTTTTACTCTATTCCCCAATCTATCATCCTCCCCTCTTTTCTTACAGCCCTTTTCTCAGGTTTCATCGTAATTCAGTGCATGATATGAGAACATTCCTCATCCTTGTGTGTTTCTATATGTTTGCCATTGCGTACTATGGCTTTTTATTCCTATGTGATGATGAAAAATGTTCGTGTAGGAATTGAAGCCATTTTACACGTGGTGAGAGAGCAACATGACAGAAGCATGACAGAAGTGAGAGCCTCACCGCCTGCTCGGCAGTGCTTGTGGAGAATAACATATGGTTGGATAAATGTAACTGTCTTCTGTTGAATGTTTCCCTGTAGTAAAGATACATTTATGCTCATCTTTCAGATGATGAGTGAGCTCATTGAAGTGCTGATCTGACCACAAAAAAATGAAGTCAGACTTTGTTGTGTGTGCACACCTGTTTTTGCCTCCAGGCACAAGCAGCTTCCACTACTTCGAGTGTTTGATGCATGTGGTGACAGCTGCAGTCCGCAGGGATGGAAGTTGGAACATTTGCAAAACATGTCATGAACAAAGGAAGAAAAGAGCAGGGAGAGACCAATACAGATCTTTAATAACCAACTATAAAAGAGGCACTTAGTGAACCACTTCACAACTTGCAAGAGGCACTGCATTTTCATTTCTTCTCATTTTGATTCTTTTGCACATTATTAAAATAAAACTTTGACATGAAGCATTACACCAAAAAACAATCTACCTACAATATTATACAATATAAGATACATACAGTATAAACAAGATAAAGCACCTTTGTTGTCCTAGTAAATACTATTCATAATTAAACAGTTGGAGTTACAGACACAAATGATTGAGTTTGTGATTTGTGTGTGGTATTATCAGTGCATGGGAAAAAACTCCGAATACAGGTCTTGGGACTGTGACGTCCTTGTATGCACCTGAGTTTATACAATGGAAGCTTTCCTAATGTTATATCAGCCTACATGTGAAGTACTTGGATGGTTTACACAGTATCTTTAATAAACTACAGAGAACCAGTAAAAACAGTTGGATGAATGTACTGTAACTGCTACAGATCTTGTGTTCCCTTCTGAGGACATTGGCATTCACATTACAATACAACACAATGTAGCACCAGGTAATGTTTATACAAAAGGCTTATATGATGAATGTCAATGCAGTACAGTAAAGTTAAAAAATAATACAAAATGAATATGTTAGAAGCATTTACCAAAGGTGCATAGACAATAGTCCAGGTCAGTTATTATGTCATTTGGTCCTTTTGCAGAAAGACTTAAACTGATAAGATCATGTTATGAATGCAAAATGAACATGCATTTCTTAGAAGAAAAAAATATTTTACTAATATTTTCAAGTATTCTTTTTTTCTTTCCTTTGGGTATTTAAAATATAATCTCTGAAACGGATAATATCCAACAAAGGAAAAGCAGAAAAAAATCAATTCCCAACTAGCATATTCATTGTTGACCCAAAATTCATATCTGCCATTCGTCCTCACATTTGTGTAATAAAAACACATGTACAAAGAAGACATAAAGTGACTACGTAAGTATTTAAAGATAGCATTTCACAGAAAACAGCTGTGCAATCTCATTCACCATAATGAATTGTCTTAAACATTTTTAGCCGTGAAATTTACAGTCTCTTATTCACAGATCCCTCACGCCCGCTCAGTTAATAGATTCTGATGTGTCCTTCCTTAAAGGAATCTTAAAGCTAGTCAGTTTTTGGCCAAACAGCTGGCTTAGGAGGTTGTTCTGGGACTCTGCTGTCCGATAAGAATGGCTCTCCATTGACCTAACCCCCATCTTTGGCCTAGATTTATTCAAAGAATTGTTCATGGGAACAGAAGACACTTTAGAAATAGGGGGATGTAAAGGCCGCACCAGAGGTCCCTTTTTGGCTTTGTAATCCCCATTAAGAGGAGTCACAATCTCAGCTTTCTTTTGTGTACAGCTATCAAGCAAGTTTCTTTTTGACTGCAAACCCAAGTTTGAAGTCTTGCACTTGGAAACGATTTTGTTGCTAACAACGTCGTCCCGCACTGAGGACAGCACAGGGTAGTCGTTGGGTCCATCTGACTTTCTTTGCAGAGAGGGAATTGCACACTTGCTGGGGCGAAATTTCTTTTTGGCCCTAGAGTCAACACCAAAGTTTTCTTGTGTGGCTGGAGAGGAAACCCTTTGTAGGCTGTGGGGGGATTTCATGTCTTTCCTCTTCTTCTGCGGTCTAACAGATTCTTTGTCCTCATTTGAGGCTGAAGTGTTGAGGGAAACCTTGGAGTGGAGGACTGGCGTGGACTCTGTAGCCTTCACGCTTTTAGTGCTGTCACTTGGTTTTGCTGGGGCAACTTTGTCTTTCATCTGACTGCTACCTTCCTGCTCAGCACCGTGAGATAAAGTCGGCTGTTTGCTGTCATTATTGGAAGCTTTCGACGTGTGATGCCACTGCTCATCATCCCTCTGTTGGTCCATCACATCAGCAGCTAATTCATGCTTTGCTAACTCAGGTGTCTTTGAAATTATTTGATTTTCTCTTAAGCTGACAAAAGAGTCCTCACTAGGTGAAAGTGAATCTGTTTTTTCTTCAGTCTCAGCTGTGTCACTCTCAGCAAAGCCTTCCTTAGCTTTAAAAATCTCCTCCCCTGCATTACTACTCTCTTTAGACACTGACCATGAGGTTGTCTCTGCTCTAATGCAGACTGACTCATTCTCCTCTTTCACTTCACATGGGTCAGTAATTGATTTTCCATTACCCTCTTTATCAACAATAGGTGAGGTGGTTGGGTCAATGTCCTCTTTCTTGGGTGAAGTAGACTCTGAAGAGCCCCTATCAATACATTTCTCCAGCTCTACAAGTAGTTCAGAGTAGTCCTCAGCAATGTCCTCAGTCTTCACATTTGTATTGTTTGTGTCACCGTGGTATTCATTTGTGGTGGTCTGTGTGGAGTCTTCTGCTGTGGACACAGAGGGTTTTGAAAACTGTGTTTCAGAGTTTTGATTTAAGTGCAGTGAGCTTACACTGGCGATGCCGCTGTCTGAGCTATTTTCTTGCAGACTGTCAGAGAGAATTCTCCTCTTCTTACTTGCAGGCGAATCACATTCATCTTCTTTGGACGCAGATGCTTTGACAGGTCTGAGAACACCACGGAATTTGAAAATTTTGTTCCCCCCTGACAGGTGCTTTTCCATGTGACGATCAAACTGTTCCTTCTTAGAGAAGGTATAGTTACAGGTGCTGCAGATGAAGGATTTTTTAATCACGTGCATGACATCAGCACAGAGCTCACAGGTGTAGAGGGTGGTGTGTTTTGAATCCAGCTCATCCACCTCCTCATGCGCTCTCTTCAGATGACCTTTAAGTTCTTGGGCCTCCTGATAAGAGACAGGGCATTTGTGACACAGGAAAATCTTTTCCAAATTGTGAACCACTAAATGTCTCTGGAGTTTGAATGGTTTGGGGAATTGTTTCCCACAGTGGTGGCAGTCTCTTGAGGGGTCTTTGCAGTTGGGATGCATCTCTACACTTTTAGGTGTCTCTGTTTTGTGGAGAACCTCAAGTGGGGTTAATGTGCTCTGCTTCCCACCTGCTCCACCGCTGCTTTTAGTTTTGTGAAGTTTTGGCATAGCCCCCTCTGAGGTTTTCCCCTCTCCCATAATGCTGTCTGCATCAGCAACTTTTTCCTGTTCTTTAGTGGCTTTGCTGGACTCTCTGTTGGCTTTGCTGGGGCGGTGCTGCATGATGGAGGTTATAAAGTTCTTCACAGCTGTCTCCTGCATGAAGCAGCCTGGAATGCCTAACATGGAGCCTTGAGTCTGACCCCTCCGGGCAAACTGAGTGGCATGCTCTCGTAAATGTTCATTGTACATCCACACATCTGATATCTCCTTCAAGCACATTCCACAGGTCCAGATACCTGTCTTGTTCTTGGCATGTTTCTCCCTCAGATGGTCTCTCAGTTGCTCCCTGGAGCTGAACTTGCGCTGGACACACATGTAGCAGGTTGGAGGTGGAGAGGGGTTGTGGGAGAGTTTGTGAAAGTTCAGCTCGCCTAGGGTGAGGAACCAAGTGAAACACACTTTGCACTTGTACTGCTTATCTTTGACCTTTATTCCACCATCTTGACGCTTCCTGCCTCGCCGCTCTGTCACTTTCTTGGACTTTTCATCATCTCTGCTCTCCACTTTAACAGTTGCAATAGGAGGAGCCACTGAGATATCTTTATTAGAGTCAAAGAACTGAATCTCAGGAAGTTGAAAAGTGGTGTTGATGTTTTGGATGTCAATGCTGTGGAAGGTTTGGATGTTCTCTGTGACACATGGCTCTACAGTGTACGGGGCAGAGGGCAGGGGCAGGGGCAGGGGCAGGGGCAGGGGGCAGGGTGCAGTTGGCACTTCTGCTTTACAGGTGCTGGGGTCAGAGGTCACCATTGAGCCTGCATCAAAGCCACTGAAGTCACTGGAGCCACTCCATTCAATTGAAGATTTATCAATGGTGCTCTCAAGTGGATTCAAGAGGCTGTTGCCAAGTTCTTTAATATTCTCATGAACAGCCTGCTGATCATTTTGTTTAACATCTGACAATGGCTTGGCATCAGTATTTAATGTGCTGTTGTGGCACATATTCAACATGATGGCATCATCAATAGATATTGTCTCATATTTACAGCGGTTAGTTTGATTGTCAGTGAATGTCTGCTCTGGTTGGTTTTCCATGTACTGATCTTTGTTTTGCCTGAAGGTTTCTGAATTTGGGTAGTCCTGAGTCCCATTTGAATCGGGCAATAGCTTCTGTCTTTTGTTTCTTTTGCTGTACACCCTCGGGCACTTTTTCCTTTTTGCCTCCTGATCTCTGGGGAACAGCTGTGAGAATGTGGTGTCATCGTCAAGTAAGGCCTTCAGATCGGGACTCATGCCGGGAGGACTGAGAGGGGAAGAATTCAAACAGGAGAGAGGATGAACCTCGTCTGAAGGGCTGCTGTTTTTCTCACATTTTATCTCGACTGCCACTTTTCTAAGAATCTCTTGGGCAAGGGTCTCTTCTGATCTTTTCTGTTCACACATCTCTTCCACAGCAGACAGAGTCTTTCTGGACTCATCAGGTTCTCTGATTATATCCGTGTCTACAGATATAACACATTCCACATTATTATCTGTACATACTTCCCCATTTGGCATCTCTGTCATGCTTGTACATTTCATTTCTGCCGTATCAGTGATTTGATTTAGCTCCACAGTTTCATTAAGTACATTTATCTCTTTTGTTGGATATCGGGGTGTATTGTCAAAGCCCGAGTTTGAAGTAACAGGGTGAGGGAATTTCTCTGTTCCAGTAACAGTTCTGTCATTGATTTTCACCTGGTCCACAGGAGATTTGCGGTGCTCTTGTAGTCCACTGCTTTTTAATTCAGGAGTTATAGCTTGAAGTATGTCTGTTTTTAATATATTCAGAAGCTCATCAGAGAAAGGGTTAGGCTTTATGTATACCTCACTGTTTTTGTTCTTTCTAGCTTTGTTGTTCTTCTTTGCTTTTGTTGGCAACGGAGGGTTTTGACGGCCTATTTCATCCACTGCCACTGTACTTGTCTCAGATGCCATTTCCTCCAGGACTGACTCAGTCTCTGCTGCTTTAGATATGAGAGCACTACTTGACTCAGGCAGCCCATCTATTTTTGTTGGGTAACAGGTCTGTGAATCATCTTTATGTTCTTTCTCTGTAGTTTGTGATGCTTCATAAATAAGCATAGTCCCCTGATGGCTTGATGTTGTGCTCTGCGGGCCAATGTGTTTTTCAGTTCTGACCAAATGTTTCATGGCCTTATGTCTCTTTAACCCTGGGACAGTCCTGAAACACATGAAGCAGATTTCACAGAGCACTCTCCCCTGCTGAGCACTGTTGTTCTGTGTCTTTTTTTGTGTTGTTTCTTTGTGTACTTGGTGCGTTGTTGAACACTGGCTAGTCTCTATTGTTGGTTGCTTCTCTGATGGGTCTGGTGGAAGAGGCATTTGTTCATTTTCACAGATGATGAGTGGCTTAGGAGTGGGCGGACCATCTGAAATGTCTTTTCTGATAAGTGTACTGTCCTCAGCAGAAGGCTCGTGACAATCTAAAATCTCTGATTCAACTTTTCTCAGCAGGTTGGGATGAATATGCAAATGCTCTACAGGTCCAACTGGATCATTGCAAACCTCCAAGTCTGTCTTTACATTACCGGCTGAGGATTCTTTGCTTTTGATTTCAGGTGGGAGACCCAATGAAAAACATGTGAATTTCATACTCTGCTGGAGGACCAGTGGTTCATCTGATAAATTCAGTTTAGCTGCAGAGTTCAGTGTTACCTCTGTGTCTGTTTCAGTTTTGTTAAAAATCAGTGCAGGGTTAATGCTCAGGTCACATGGTCCACAGTCATCTCTGGGACTCTGCTTGATCTCTGGAATCTCTTCAGGTTTACTGGCTGGTGAAATTGGTATGTAGTCATATTGATTCAGTTGTGGAGGTTCATCTGAGATGCTGTTGTAGTTGAGAGGGCTGAGCTTGAAATCGTACACTGGGTCTCTCTTTTCAAGGCCATTTGTTACTTCTGGTAGTTCTGCTGAGCTGGTCACCAGACATGGAGAGGGAATGGTTGTTTCAGAGCTGGGCATTTTACACTCTATGACTCCCAAGTCCAGGGTAGGTGGGCTTATCAAAGAATGCTCCATCTCGGCTGTTGTGTTCAGTTGTTCATCTCTGTTTAAAGCCTCTTTGACATTGCTGTCTTTTTCTTTGTTTGTGGAGGATTTCATATTTTGAATTGAGCCTTGGTTAACACACACATTATTACATTTGCTTTGTGACAGACATGAATCCTCTTCTATGCCCCATTTCTGCATGGGTGTTGGATGAGAGGTTGATAAAAGAGGACTGGATGGTGGGGCAGTGTGTAGAAAAAGACAGTGACTTTCTTCCACCTCTTCTCTGCATGGTGAGTTTTGGTGACTCGCCATGAAATCAATAGGAAGTTGTTCTTTGATGTCCTGAACATTTAAAATCTCTTCTTGTTTCTGAATGGTCTCAAAGGCAAGACCTGTTTCAGGTTTTGATGAGTCAATCAATGGAGTAACTTTGCAGGAATCACTCTCAATAATGCCATCAGACTGTGAAAGAACCAACTGATTACTTTGTCCCTCTATGGACTGGGCGTCTTGGAAAGGTGAAAAGTGACTAGTACTCTCTGTACTGGTTTCCACCAGTATTGGACTGCAGGGCTTGTCTGTGGTGACTATCTCCACTGACATATCAGTTGTTGTACTTGCACTGTAAGTCATAGCAGGGCTGCAGTTTTTAGAGGAAGATAGTCGAATCATATGATCCTGTTCTGCTGTTTCAACAGTTATTTCCTCGATTGCACTGTCTGAGCACTCCACTTTCAATTCACCTGCATGTGATGAACTAATATCTTCAGGATTATCATGGTTATCAGTGGATTGTTCTTTGAGTGCTGTTTTATTCATATCCTGAATTGTGTTGCCAATGTCTAGACCGGCTCCAGGTAGAGCTGGTGATAAAGGATGGCTAACAGATTGATCAGTGATTCTCTTCACTGCCTCTGCTTCCTCATAGCCGTCTGTGGTCGAATGTTCTGGATCATCACTACTGCTTTTAAATAACTGATTCACATTATCTGCTGCATTACTGTTTCCGCTGGACTCCTCAACCACATGTGGGTCATGTGTCACCACACTTGAGCAGTGAGCAGTCTCAATCAAATTACTATTCTCAGTGATATCCACTTCTGATGTGACTTTAGTCTCAGCGTTGCTATCATTGTTTTCTGTTGGCTCACTTGGCTGCGATGAAATTGGCTGGTTTCCATCGACTGTGGGGTCAGTGCTGTTAGAGAGAGATGACTGTGACTCATTCAGAATGAATTCAATATCATCCTTCCGCTCATTGATATTTGGAGGTGATAATATATTCTCCTTCCCAGTAATTGCTTCCTTTTCACTGTGATCTTCTCTTTCAACTGCATCAGTTGCCTGACATTCAATTTCTCGATGTTGTTGACTTGTGAGAGAGGTGACATTCGGCTCCTTGTCTTCTGATATAATGTGTTCTTTTTTGAATATAGAGTCTGAAATCACCTCCAGGCTTTTCATGAGGTTTTCTGTATATCTCTTCTGCTCTAAAATATCTTCCTTTGTTTCTACAGGAGTCTCTTTTTCAGCGTTTCTCTCCTCTGATTTCTGGTCACGGTGGAGCTGTGAGTGTTCAATATGTGAGGCTGTGGTGATCAAATTCGGTGCATCATCTTCTTTTTCAGTGAAATGTTCAAGTGCCCCTGATTCGTTGTGAATTGGAGTGTGGGGACTGTGGTGGCCACCCATTAGCTCAAACTGGAATGGGCTGGCCCATGGTTCAGTGAAAGGCTCTGAGGGCAAACTGGTCACTGGTACACCTATGGGTTGGACAGGGCACCTCATATCCAGACCACTGCCTCCACTCTGTGACTCATCACCCAAACGTAAAGGTGAAAATTTGCTCATTTGCAGCTGCTTGGGGACATCCTGAGCTAGTAAAGGTGGGCTTTCAATCTTAGTTGTTTGCAGCTGGTTTTCAAGCTCATTCACTATTCTTTTTATCTCTAGCTCATCCTCTGATGCGCAGCTGTTGAGATTTGTACTGTAGTCTATTATTTTTTCTGGCAGAGACAAAGGAACATGATTGTAATCTGGTTTCTTTTCATTTGATTTCTCAGAGTTGCCTTTGTACTGTGATATCTCATCTGGTAGCTCAGGGCTAACTATGAGGCTCCAGTCTCTCTGTTCCAGAAAGGGAGAGAAGGATGACACAAACTCTTCCTTTTTATCAGCTGTGTTCTCATGGAAACCCTCTTTCTGAATATCTGAGTAAAGGCCACTGTCAAAGCCTGTGAGGTCCCCGAACATAGACGAGGTGTCAAATGAAAGTGGGGATTTCATGAGCCCCTGTTCCTGATCCAGGGGGTAGGGCATGAGGTGGAGTGTATCTTTTTGTATCAATGGGCCTCTATTTTCAATTGGAGATAGGCATACCTCATCCATCAAAGAGGTGCAGAGAGATGCAGGCCTGTGTGTGTCTAGGTCATTGACTAAAGTGATAGCCTCTTTCACTATGCAGCCACTGTCACTCTGTTTTTCAAATGTGGTACTGTCTGATAGCTCTGGCTGTGTGGCTTGGGGCCCCTCTCTTCTTTTGCCCTTTGTGTTTGTGTCAATACTGAAATCCGTTTCTTTGTTGATGATGGGAGAGTGTGAATCAAATTGTAGTGGCTTGTTATCTGTACTGCTACACTGTGTTGGTTCTTCTTTGGGGCACATATTGTCTGTTCTCTGTAGGGTGTTTCTGTCTGAACTGACTGTCATGCTAGCTTCTTTTCTGTGAGACACCAGCTTCTCTCTTGATTTTGTATGAGAGCTTCTGCTTTTTTCAAAGTTGTTGATTGTGTCTTTTGTTTTTTGTGAGGATGACACTGGATCAGCAACTTCTGGATTTGAATGATACTTCTTTGGATCCTCTGTACTGTCTTTGCTATCAGAAAGAATGGCTTTGTCAGAATTATACTTCTTGACAGATTTAGTGAATGTCAGTGCTAGTGTGCTGGACTCTTTACATAACTTCTGTGGGGAGGACCTCTCATAGGTTTTCTGCTGTGGAGACTCTTTCTTTTTGATGTCTGTCTTTTTCTCACAGTCTGAGTCAGTGCGGTCAGTGCTTTTGGGGCTGTTGATACTATCACTTGAAACACTCACAGATGTGCTGAGTTCACTGCTTGTGGATGACCTGCTACCCCTCCTCCTGAGTCTCTGGTGAGAACCATGTTTCTCAGGCGAGAGAGAAACCTCCTCGCTTTTTTTCACCTCAAAACACTCCTTCGACTCATGTCTCCATGCGGCCTGGTCCCTCTCACTCCTTGCCCGCCATTTGCACTCTTTAGTGTATGTGTATTTACACCGGCTGCTTTGATTCAGCCGGCCTTGACTTGCTATCTTTACAGGCTCACATTCATCATCTGAGTCCGAGACATAGTCGTATTCTCCAAATGCAGGGTTCTGTACAGTGGGAGTCAGTCTCTCCATCACTAAGGAAAACTGGAGGTTTTTAGTACCTTTAACATGGAGCTTATGGAGCTTATTTTTCTGTTGAACTATTTTGTGAATAAGTTCTTTGCTCCAGGTGCCCCCTCCAGTGCTTTTCCTCTTGCTCTCTTTCACTGCAGTTCTTGAGGTTGGAGATGTGGAGGCCTGTGAGGGTGTTGACCCTCGAAGCGCAGAGCTGTCCTGAAAGCTTTTAACGCCACAACGCTCAGAAAACTTGCTGGATAAGAGAAACCTTTGTGTACTTGTGTTTTCGTCCTCACTCTTGCACAGTTTTCTTGCCTCTTTCACTTTGCTGTCTTGTTCCCTTGTCTTCTCCCTTGAGGCAATTCTTAAATTTTTCTGAGATACTTTTTTTATGTTAATTTTCTCATCTTGTTCCAAATTCAGAGATATTTTCTCAAGTTTGCTTTCTGTGTACTGTTTTTCTGTCTCAGGGCTCTCAACATCAGAGTCATAAAAATACTTTCCCTGTGTGAAAGACCTGTCATCATCTGCTGCTTGTTTATTTTTGCTCTCAAAGACCAGGGATTCTTTGGTTTTCAGACATTGCTTGTTTGATGTTGCTTTGACAGTGGTGAGGTCATCATCAGCAAATGCATCGATAAAGCTACTGTCTATCTCTGCATTGTCTGATTGATATCCCAGTCCATTCAAGGCTTCTGTGATTAGGCTGTCTAATTTGGCATCCTCCATTTCCAACTCAGGGAGGGGGACAGGGAGGTTACCAGGACCAGAGAACAAGTTGAGTTTCATTGGATCATCCTTATTGTCTCCTTTTGTTTCACTGTCAGATAACAGTTCTCCATTTTTATTGAGACCCAACAGAGATAGGTGAAGGTCAGATGGGCACCTTGACATAGAAACATTTGATGCAGATGACACTGCTTTTGCTGGTTCTGCATGAAACTTTCTGCTGTCCTCCATCTTTGATATGTCTTTGAGGTCATTTTGTGCAAATGTATGCTGAGCACAGTATTGCTTATGGCCTAGAAATGAAGCCAGGTTGTTGAAATTTTGATCACATTGCTTGCATGTCAGAAGCACGTCTAACTGGTCAAGATTTGCTGTGGCTAATGAGGTTGCTAACAGCTGATGTGCAGAGTACGGTGGTGGAGGCTGATGATGTTCCACCCCAAAACTGTCCATGTAACCTTTGTTTCCATCCATAGTAGTCTTTGGATGTGTGCTGTTTTGCAGGTAGCTCATCATGTCGTCTTTGGCTCTGTCTGGTGCATAGGGAAGGTTTCGTGAAGCATCAGAATGAAACTGGTGAGGGTTAGAACTCAGGTGATCTGAAGCTAACTGTGTTTTGGCTTGGGGCTGATGATAAAATGGGTGAGGGGGTGCTGACTTTGACATTTGACTGTCCTCTGAACTGATGTTAACAGGACTGGTGGATGCTGGGGAGAGGGAAGAGCAAGTACTACTAGATGCAGGGTTATGAACTGGTGAGGGCAAAGGAGATTCATAAGGTGACACCATCATAAGTCCCATAGGTGGGACCTGTAATGGAGGATAGCTATAGTTTCTTGATGCTGCTGCTGGAAGAGACTGGTTGAGTCCAAAATATACTGCCTTATTTTTGGATTCACATACTTGTGCGTGGCTCATCTCTACTTTAAAAGTTGAGACTGTATTAGTGCTATGTTTTACAGTCTCCTGTCTTTGGTTTGAAAATCCATCACTAGTTCTGCTGTTCTGAAATGAGCTGGGGTTTTTCAAGGAGCTATGTTTATGTGATTTACTATCATCCTGCCAGTCAGAGGGGGAAACCATGTAAGCCAATTTTTGATTGCTTATTTGCCTAGATAACTCAATTCTGTTTTGGTTCGGCATGGCAGAGGTTGGTCGTATCTGCTGCCAGGGCATTCGGCTATTTTTAGATGAATTTGGCCTTTGGTCGAGTGCTGGCTGGTTCTGAAACTGAAACTTGTCATTCATATCAGTATACTGAATTGTGTTTTGATCAGCTAGTGAATATGTCTTATTAGGCCCCTCCCATGAGTGTGGTAACCTATTTAGAACCTTATTACTGATGTTTTTGTCAAAGGGCACTGAGCCTGTGTGAATGTTACTGACTGGAGGGTTGTTAAATGTTTTGCTTGGAAAGTGCATTTGGGAGCCTGGACCTTGTGAAATATTTCTTGCATGGTGCACACTCCCTTGAATGAGTGTTCTTTGGTTGGCAGCTGTGTCTTTTGGGTGACAGTTCCTCTTATTTCCCGAGGTGATGGCTGCATCCCTACTGTCTGCCTGTCCAATAGTGTCTGTGCTCTCAGGCAGGGCAGTCTTCCCCTGCTCTGACTGCTGTGAGCTGGAGCCAGAGCTGTCACTGCTGGTTGAGTCCTCACTCAGATTCCTAGGACACTGGATGGAGGGTGTTATGCCTTGAATAAACTGTGACTGGGGGGGTTGAGGATAAGAGCTTCTATCCTCCGGCTGCTGTTCATTACTGAACTGAGTGCTGTTCTGAGCAACGTTTTGCCCTTCTCCAGGCGTAAAGGAAAAAGAGTTGTGGGTCATGTGAACAGAACCTAGGGAAGAGTCTGTAAAGTCTTGGGATTGAGGGTTCTGTTCACAGGGAAAAGAGTCAGAGGTTGATTCTTCCAGAAAATTATATCCATATTGAAATGGACCAGGTACAAAGGCGCTTGCCTTATTTGCTTCTGTAAGGGCAGTGGATTTCTGTGATAAAACCCCATAGTTAGCACCATTAAAAGTCCTTTCAGGAGACTGCCATGCATTAGAGCCACTCAGCTGAAAGTCAGCCAGAATCAGCTGGCTGCCATGCTGTGCACTGTTGTTCTCCATTGAGGCAGGCTGCTGCTGCTGCTGCTGTGACAGGGGTGGATGTGGGTGGGATGACATTCCACTCGAGGAACCCAGTGCCTGTGAGGTATAGCTTGAGGAGGTAAGGTTAGAGGAGGCCTCCTGGAAGCAGCGGCTGTAGTTGAGCTCTTCTTGTTGTAGTTCGGCTTCTCTCTCTGGTATACTGGGAACGTGGAATCTGTAGCTGCCCGAGACTGGGCCACGACTGGTCTCCAACTTCTTGGGTGGCGAAACCTTCTGCTGTGGGTAGGCAATACCAATGTTGGGGTTGGAGCGTGGATTTGTGATGCTAAGTCTGTACAGCTGCTGCGGGTTGCCACGCTCTGTCTTTCCTGACCGCTTCCCCTTCTCTCGGCTGCGGCCCTTTCCACTCGGGGACTGGGGGCTGCCTTTGCCACTTGGCCAAGTCCTGTCAGTGGCAAATTTTGATCGGTTCTGCAGTGACCTGAAGTCAATCTTCCCTGCCTGCTGTGGCCGTATGACAGCCTCACGCTGCTGAGGACAGTCCCTTTCTTTCTCTAGTTTTTCAACTTTGTCCCCTCTGCTGCTGGCTCTGGCCTCAGTGCCTGTGCTTGAAAAGTGCTCTGAAGACTCCTTTGTGGTTTTGTCACTCTTCTGTTCCAGTGCCGTCCCCTCATCCTGCAGTTTGGACTCAGCGTCCAGCTCTTTGACAGCATGCATTCGCTGAGTCTCTCCTGCCATGGTGCACAATGCGTGCGGTGAAGGCCTGGTCCTCAGAAGTGTTATCTGGGAGACAGGGGCATCGTCTTCTAGATAGTATGAATCAGTAAACATCCAGTGGCAGGAACTGCAGGGACAGGGCTGCTCGCTGCAGGCTCATTTCTTCACTTTCATTGTGAACCGCTAATCTGGCACCAGAGCAAAGCAGACCTGGAAAGAAAAGAGAACAGAGAAGATCAGATGACAAGCTTTTACTGTTAAATTTAAGAAAATTATGTAAGTGATTATATTATGTGCTTTTTCAAATAACATCTGACAATACTATTCAAACATGCAAGCAAAGCATTAAACACAATTCATAAAAAAATGTGTCTATAAAATAAGCAAAAAACATCTTTAGTCCAGTTAGTCCATTAGTATGGAAAATAGAAACGTGAGGGATTTCTACATGACACAAATAAAGTTATTACAATGTCTGTTCACAAGATACATTCTTAAATAAACAATTCCAACATCCACTTTCATGTGTGAGATGAAGTACAATTACAATATTCCTAGTTTCTGCCAGCAGAGAGCACTATTGCAGCATTTCACAGTGGTGCTGTCATTGCACAAAGAACCAGTGTAATCAATAGGGAATTTCAAAATACTGCCAAACTCATACTCCAAGTCTTGGAGATACTACTAACACTTAAATGCTTTATTCCTGACAACAATAAAAATACATTTCAAACAAGTAAAAATAGTTTCATCTGACTGTTGGATCACAATATCACAGTCAAAATCCTCCACATAAGCAATCACACAAAGAAACCAATTGGGTCTTGAAATGATGAAGTTCACTACAGTACTGAGGATGAGAAAAATACAGTAGATGGATCCAAAAAGCACTGCCAGTAAATGAATCACAGACTCCTTAAGAGCAGGGACACAATGCCACAGTGTTCTATTGCTACAGAGGGCTGCAGGTTTAGATCATGGAGGAATATCAGGGATTAGTCAGTCAGCCATTAGACAGTGAGAACTGCGGGCACACTGACGTTTGTTGCCTTTCCTCAGGCATCCCAGACACAGCTTCTCAGGTCCCAGTTTACTTTGGCCCCTCCACTGCTTCTGCTTCTTTTGAGGTCAGACCAGAAGAAACTTGGAGTCAGCACCAAAATGTAATTTCTACACCTGGTAACCAAACTTCTATCCCACCTTCTTGTCTGCTTCCCCTGGCTATTACCAAAGCCAATGTTGGGGGTGGACTAGAGGTTGGCGAGACCACCATTTAGCCAGAGGATTTGGGTTCAAGCCTCTATTTTGGCTACCTTCCATCCTGCTGAAGTGTCCTTGAGCAAGACCCATTCAGTTTTTGTGGTGCTCTTGTGGTTTTCTTAGGAGGGTCTTAGCCTGGGAGGAGTGAGTAAAAACTGTACAATTACATTCCAGTATTGCCTTATGAATGTGGCACATGTGAGCTTTGCAATGGGCCTCCTAAAGGGGGTCTGCTAAAAATATATGCAATGGATTGATAATTCTGACATCTTAAATTAGAGCACAAAATAAATGATACATGATTTCAATGTCCTGTTATCAAGTTGGAGATACAAATGTGTTTAATTACATACTGTATTCCCTCTGCAAAGACTCAAAGATGCAGTCAGGAGATTTCATTGTTCGGCCCTCTCAGGGTCATTTTAAGATCAGCATCAGATGTTTTCATCCATTTCCTGAATGCCTGAATGTCTCTCTACTAGTCCAGGGGCTTACCCTTTATCAGCTAGCTTACGGTAATGCATTGATTTAATTAAAGGACTGGGCTCTACAACCGAGTACAATTTTTCCATTTTTTTCCTGTTGCTTAAGCATGTTGGTTTGGGAGCAAAGTAGCTGCAGAAATATTCTCTTTGTTTGCAAAAAGACTGTCAGATTATCACCACACCACAGTATGAGGTGAGGCCCCAAAGTCGAACAATGCATGCAATGCATGCAGTGTAGTAAATATGAATTGTAGCACATGTGGTAATTGACAAAGTTCTCTTTAAAACATGCAGCAATATTCCCAGAGTGCAGTTAACTCTATAGTGAAGGCTCCATGCAGAACACACTCTGCAACACACCTAGATTCCTTTCGTAGAGACCCTATCTGATCATCTAAGCATTGAGGTTATGATAAGATTGTTTGACACAACATTAGCTCTGATTATCAGGGAGATGATGACAGATTGCACAAAAATGAATTCTTTGTGAACCCTGGTAAAATAACCAAACCATCTACAATCATGATGACACATAGTCCTGTTCACAATTAAAGGCACAGCATTTCTTAAGTACATGTCTTGTTGCCTTATTAATGGTATAAGACTAAAAACTGCATGGTGAGTTGACTGCTTTACAGTGTAAATGAGAGCTCACAGCTCCAGAGGAGTGGACTGAAGAGGCTTTAGTGGCCCCTGCTGCAGACATGTGGTCCCAGTGGGCACATTTATTCAGTGTATAAAGTCAAGGCCCACTCACAGGCAGAGAGAGGAGGAGAATACCTGGGGATGCAGAAATCAGATAAGATGGCTTGACCTATAGCATTGCAGCTTGAGGCCTATGTTTACATCCACAGACCAGTAGCCAATGTGTCCAGATACCACCTGACAAATGGAATAGTGAGATTTGACCCTCCCATCACTCTCTGCCATGTGTTTCCTTGTCTCATCCTCTAGTAAACCTCCCAGAGGTATTTAGCAGGTTGGGAGGGAGGCTTGAGGCTGAGACCTGGCTGAGTTAGGCCTGGTTGTGAAAAATCACATACCCTCTACAGCTCCACAGAATCTGAAAGCCGGAGTGTCTGCAGCTACCTCTGCCACCGGTTGGGGAAACTGATGTGAATGGCCCTGCCAGCATCTCCACCAGGAAGTGCTTGATCCAGCTCCGCAGAGTCAACAGTCACAATCATACATCATAGACCCAATTGTATTTGCCCAGACTGGCCGTTGAGGTTTGGGGTTGAGGATGAATGCCTTCAGCAACAAAAAGAGCAGTATGAGGATCACAGGGGCCTTACAGAAGTAGCACCAAAGCCTGAGCTGTCAGTTTACAAAGAGTAAGGGGTCATTTATATCCAAACAAATGCCTTGTCGACTTCCCCTACAGCCCTGAGCAGCTCTTCCCTTGCACCAATCTCCTCCACACAAGCCAGAATTACTTCACACACAGACTTTTACGCATATCAACCCACAATTTGGTGGCGTCTTTGGTATGGCTTATTCAGTTTTATCTTGAAAAAGTATAAATTGCTCTTTAACTGCAAAGAAAGACAGTGTGGTGGTGACAGAATTGCAAGCTGGGCAAGTTGATATCAAATCCTGTGTGACTGGTCTAAAATTTGTTCCATAAAAGTGTGTTTCAGTGGAGTTTTACAAGTCAATTAAGACTGTGTGTGTGTGTGTGTGATGTTTAGGCCTTCTGTCAAATCACCAAGTTTCTCAAGCAGTGGCGCCCCATATGGCTTCACCACAACACCACCCTGATGTTTGAGACTGCTGAGTGTTGACGAACTGGTGTGTTTGTGGTATAGGTGCACATGTTTTTGTGTATGCGCAAATACGTAGCTAGAACTAAACCGGAGAAACTGGATTTCTTTTCATTGCTTGCACAGGGGCATGTATTGGTTTCTCTCAGAGTTGAGGGAGTGGGTAAAAGGTGCTTGAATGAAAACTCAATTTCCTGTAAGTCTTTTTCCTGTCATTTTGGTGCAGGATGTATGTAGTGTTGGCTCGAGTGAAAATATGCTGGTAGCACTGTGAAAATCTCTGTTGACTCATCACATCAGTGCCTTAAGCTTGTAATTGCTTTTGCAATTTCTATTTTCCAAGAGGCCAAAGCCCCCAATAAGCTCCATATCTTTCCAAGTCAGTTAACTTAAAAGACTACAGGCTCAGAGTCTCTTTTTTTCTGAGCTGTTTAACATTTCTGTTGATGTGTGTTCTGCAACAGGAGAACACCCAAAGGTGGCTAAAAGAAATGGTAAAAGCAGACCACAGCTACCAAGATAGATCTTAACAGTGAAGCAATTTAATATTTGCGTAAGATACCACACAAAACAGTTAGATCCTGAAGACAACGACTCTCCAGAGACACAAAGCATTATTAGAGCCACGAGAAGGGCAGCAGCAGGCAGAGCAATCCACTTCTACAAACAATGGCTCCCTTTATAATAATGTAAATCAATAACTGGCATTAGCAGGAATTTCCCAACTTGTTCAGCTTTTCCAGATGCTCGCTCACTGAAATATCACCACACAGTAGTCTCAAAGACCACTGAGAGAGAGAAGACAGATGAAAGATGAAGATGAGGGGTGATGAGATCAGAGGTGATGGAGAGGAGAGGAGAGGAGAGGAGAGGAGAGGAGAGGAGGAAGAATAATCTTGAGTAGGGAAAGCCATGAAAGAGTGGGAAAATCATACAAAGGGATGAGTGTCAGGAAGTGATTGGGGGGATATTCAGTATGCTGCATAGCCCAGTAGGCTGCGTAATATGAGGGATGCAGGGGGGAGAATCAGATGGCAGAATAAAGGCTGTCTGACTGCTCTCCTCACACCCCTCTCAGCATGGCTGGTCCAGCGAAGGGAATGTGCAGTGAGAACGGCTGGCCCAAAACCATGCTGGCCCAGGACCACGCCACCAAAAGCCTCGGCCAGCATGCCTGCCTACTCCTCTGTATTTTTGGAAACATCCATTATGCAAGCAATTTGCCTTTAAGATCTCTGCACGTATGTCCATTCAAAGGCAGACTAGGAGGAGAGATATGTCAGTGATGTGAGGAGAGCCCAGCATGCTTTCATAACTATACCACCAGAGTTATTAATACAGAAGCTCTGGATGTGGAAGTGTGAGCAGTAGTGGCCTGTACGCAGTTTACAAACGTAATTTCCCAATTTATGATTTACAGATCATTAATGAGTCATCTATCTTCCTCCATACTGGTGACGTTTTGTCAGAGGCCTTCAGAATATTTGAAAGATGCCGGAGAAACCAACGTTTGAGCACTTCAAATGAGCACAGTACTGAAGGAGGCTTGTTGTACTCGTGCCTCCCTACTTCCACCACCCCTAACCCCACCCTTAACCCAATGTGGTTAGCTGCGCAGTGGGGAAGATGGAAGGAGTGTATGTGTGTGGTGTGTGTCTGAGTGTCTCAGTATGCGTCTGTGTGCATGCATGTGTGTGTGTCTAAGGGGGTTTTGGTGTGTAATTCCAGAGGCTCCCCTTACCCCCTCCCAGGTTTTTCCTCTTTCTCAGACGAGTTTTTTCTTTTATTTATTTATTTTTTCTAACCACTGGATTCTGGACTAGTCTGTTTCCATATTGCTAACCACAGCATTCCACAAACATGATGGAATCTTTGTTTTAGCGTGTTTAAAGGTTATTTTCTCCTCTTTTTGACACAATTTCCCTTATTTCTGCATGCTAATGGAATATTATTTGTGTGGCTGTGCAAAAAACCGGGTAAAGTGTGTGATAGACTTTAAAACATGACTGAGTAGAACAGGATATTAGTGAAAGGGCAAACTAGACAAACTTTCCTGACTTTCACTTAAATAACTATGATAAGCTTATCCTTAATGGACAAAATCCTTCTTTCAGGTTTTATTCCTCCTGCATTCCTTTTTTCAGCATATCAATATTTGCTTGTCCCTTTTTCTGCCTGGGCCAAAGTATTTGGTTGCCTCTCAAAATCAGCAAAGTTTTATTAAATGTAAAAGAAACTTGGAGATGGACTGGGACAAGGACTCATTAACGACTCAAACTTAATTATCGTAGTATGTCTGAGGCTACACTCTTACGTTTTAATGGGTGAATATTTAACAAAGAGACAGTTTATATTAAAGCACACTCTAAGGAGATCGGCACTTAAAAAGATAACCCGTACTGGCTACAAATATTTTGACATATAGAAGGTAAGGGACACTCAATCAATATTTTCTTCATCAAACCACACACCTTAAGAGACGTCTTGAACTCTCAGTAATTAAACAAAAGGTAACCAGCGAGAGTGCCGTTTTAAGGTGGTCACTGGTTGAAAAATATTGAATCTGGATGTGGTGGATGGACCCCCCACACACATAAACAAGAGGTGAAGGATGAAATATGGCAGTCTTGGCTTCAACGGTTTCTGCCACACTACACACGCTACAAGGAAAATGCGCTTCAAAATGCTAAAGAGAACCCAACCAGCAAAAAACAACAAACAAAGAAATCAAAGAAGAAATCTATTCTCATCACTCAGATATTGCCATTCAGCTTTGCCAGATATAAACAAGTCCCATTTTAATCTTTTATTTACAGTAATTAAAGGTTGACTGGGCAAAGTTTATTTTTATATGCAGATGTGACAAATGTCATTGTAACATTTTTCTCTCCCTTTCTCATCTTCATTCTTTCAGTTCTATATGGACATGAGCATACATGTGTGCAAACCCACAGGCAGATGCAAGCAGCTCATGCACACACACATTAGAGCTACAATAGCATGTAGATTTATATACATTCAGTAGTTTCTATGAGCATTACTAAACAGGCTCCCATTGATCAATGCTAATTTAGCAATATTTTAGAGAGGAAGCCTTTTATGTATGTAGGAACTGAATGTTTTGCTCCATTAACATTCACATATCCTCTAGCACAAGGAGGCCAGAGGCACTGAGAGAAGTTCAGGCCCACTACCACATAGGTGAAAGTCCAGAGAGGGGACTGGACCTGCAGAAGCAGAGTTCCAAGTGTCAGTGGCCTCAGGGGACTCCGCCTTAATGACCCATCACCCTCGCTCCCATGAATCAATAAAGAATCTCCTCTAAGACAAGCATGCACGGGCAGGCAGGGCTGTAGATAACTGTGTCCTTGTGTCACTAACCCCACATGTTTTGACAGAAGCTCCTTTATCCTCATACATAATGCAGAAATGGCAAAAAACCTATTCAGCAATCACCTTGTACTGAATATTTTTTTACCACAAATATGGAAGAAAAAGAGTGATAGGCTCTTTGCCTCTGGCCTGACATTTAGGAAAAATGATTTTGAAGAGTGACTCGGGCAGGTTGGGAGTGGCAGAAATCCATCTGAGTATATCAGGATAAAGATTGTTTGGTCTAAACCCCCACGTACCTGCAGGCCACACTCATAACCTTTCACCTTCACGTAAGACCTTTCCTTGTAATACTTAAGGAGTGTTTCTTTGCATATATCTCCACACAGGAGGACTGAGATTCAAGTTCCAACACGAGACTATGAAAGGGGTTTTCCTTAAACCTTGGGAAAGTAGGATACATAAATGCACCACATTTCAATGCCAAATGAAACAAGCTAATTCTCATGAAATACAGTTTCCCTGTGAGAATACAGAGTCGGTGGATATACAAAAGCACTATTTGTGAATGAACCATTGGTCTAAGTTCATGTTTGCAATTAGGAGAGAATGAGAGCGTTTCAGGTTTTACACGAATGCACGTACTCACATGAGTGCGTGTGAGTACATTCACACACTCAATTGGGTATAATTGTATATATGTGCATCTATGTGAGTGTGGTTGTGCAGTATTTAAGCATGCAAGTGCTTTCATGTATAATTTCAGAATATATTGTGTGACTGACATGCAGATTGTTAGTGGGTTTTTATATAGTAGGTATAATGTTACTTTTCTAAGCCCCAGTAGATGAATCAAAGTGATTCAGTCAAATTTAATGCTGTCTTGCTGGGGTCACAGGCTAGCACACAGACATTTAAATCAAAGGGAGAGAAATGTGACAGGAAGTGATTCATTTCCTATATACTTGGCACCAGGTAATATGTGATGTATGCAGAGAGAAACAGCTCTGAAACAAAACCAGGAGGGTGGGACGGAAAAAAGAATAGGGTCTGAAAACCATCATCAGTAAACTTCCACCTTCTTAAGTTCCTCTGCTTAAAACCACAGTGCCAGATGCACCATCCTGCCTCTTTACTTCTTTCCTTCCTTCTTTCTTTCTTGCTGTCTTTTTTTCTTTCTCCAACCCACATGCACATGAACGCAAATCTCTTCAGTTTGGCATTAGGTCACAGGAACTGAGGGGCAGGTTTGAGTCGGTGCTGGGAGGAAACAAAAACATTTGTAGAAGATTTAGGATGAAATTAAGTGGAGCAAGCGCATGATTGACATGCAACACAGCTAACTCAAAGAATAAGATCATGAGATGAGGTTATTTGGAGTTAAGTGTTTTGAGGCAAGTTTCTTTCTCCGGCACTATTCCAGTACGTATGGTAAGGGAAGGGTGGAAAGGGTAGCAAAGAAAAAAAAACATTGAGTAATATTTTTCTCTCCCTTTTTTTATTCTTCAGTCCAATTTGCACCAATGCCAAAATCAGTAGTCCCCTGGCCAATGGTAAAGAGGGAATTCCAGGCACAGTGTGCGTGAGTCAGTACCAGCATTTTCCAAATTCAGCCTGCCTGCCTCCCTTTAAATAGTCCAAGGAAATGTCCAAATGACCTAATTACGACTCAGGCTTTCCTAAGTAGCCCGTGTCAATGCATGACATGGTATTCAAAAATATACATAGTCACAAAACAGTAGGACTTTGGTGGCAGTGCGGGCTTTTCATCTGTTTGGTTTTATTAGCGTTATGCTGGGACAGAGAGCTGGATTCTGTCTGTGTTCCTCTCTGTTGTGTCTCGGCTCTCAAAGCTTTCCCTGGCCTGGGCAGACCTTCAAAGGCTCACTGGAGCTAAACTGTTTGCCAGAGACATAGATTTGACCAGATCACTTCATCACACTTTAATCTATGTCACAATAATATAAACCGCAAACTCTGTTTCAGTAATACATTCTACATTACTAAATTACAGTCAAACTACTACTGAAGTTCCCACTCTGGTATTGATGGGCCCTCACACACAAAAGCTGCCCTGCCCGAACAAACACCATTAAATAATTGTTTCTATTTTGGGGCCCCCGACACTTTGGTCCACTTCAGCAGCTTAGTTGCACCCACAGTAGTGCTTGGAAACAATAACAATGAATCCTGTTCAAACAAAAGCCTCATTCATACCAAGTGAAGCTCAGTTGAGCTGTCATTTAGTGACATTTCAGCAGGATTCTAACTTTATCCTTTTACTGTGTTTGTTTATTTAGCACTGTGGGAGACGAGGTGGTATGCATCCTGCTCAAAACCACTTTATGGTAATGGTTTGGAAATAGCCAACACAATTAAAGCAAAATGAAGGGGAAAGTGATGGACTAGTTGGAGTGCCTCAAATTCCTGCCCCGTGTTTAAACTAAGTGTTTTGTCAATGGGCCACCTTTGTGAGTGAGGCCCCTTTTATTTGCAGCTGCAAAAACTATCTATAAATACCGAGCGGGGGGGAATGACCTTGGGCAGTTACAGGATCTGAAATCAGATATAACAGAGTTCAGCAATTCACCTACAACAATTAAGTCGCCTGGGAGATCCAAAAACCCCAAAAGAGGGAGGGAGGGGAGATATGAGGAAGAGGAAAGGAAGTCAAGCAGAGAGGAGACAGATTCAAAGTCCCGGGGCTTCGAGCGCTGAGTGCCAATCAGATGGGATATTACAGCAGCTTTTCTGCAACAGACATACAGTTCATCAGGTTCCTCCATAATGTGCCATGGAAAAATGAACCTGCTGTTCACCTGTAGCTTGATCTTCCATCTCCAATTTCAGTAAAGTAACCACATTATCATTTTCACTATTTCTTGCTTTGCAATAATAGAAGATTTCATGGATAACAATTTGGACGGTCGTCCAGCCATGTCAAATTTTGGCCTCAGCAGTGTTCTGGTAAACATCTTTTCCTATCTGATCAGTGACTAGAGTAGCACAAGCCAACACTGTCATTTTTCCTTGCACTCCATCCCCTTTCTACATCATTCGCATTTTTTCTCTCCCTCTTTATGTGCCCTATTATCTTTTGCTCTCATCTCTCCCCTCTCTCTGCCTATTGGTCCCATGTGGGTGTGGCCTGTGTCTTGCTGTGGCTGCATCAGGAGGACTACCTGATGTGTCGCTGTGCAGAACGGGCTGCTGAAAAGCGGCTCTGTGCTGCATCTGCAGATCGCCTTACACAACCACTTCCTGCTTCCGACCCACTCCTCACAGGCAGTCCTGTGTGCCAAGGCCGAAAAAAGTGCAAACAGAGGGGTTCAGTCCACCCAGGGGCTGAGCACAGGACCCTATTCATCCTCTCCCCAATGCTCCTCCCTGCTTCTCCCCTACCAGCTTCAGGATGCCTTTATTTTAAAATTCACAAATATTCCCCTCTGTGAGGCTTTGAGATCAACTGGACGCTCATTGCCTCTTGTCAGTTGTGCTTGACAGACGAGCTGTGTCAGTGCTGCCCCCAGAGTGGGGAGGTGAAACATGCTGGTGTTAAGTGTTTGTACGAAGTCTGTCTGGCACAGCCACACCTCTGGCATCTGTCTTGTTACATAAGAAGGGAAAGAGAGGAGCAAGTGTCACAGATAAAAGGACAACTTTGAGCTGAGCAAAAGAGTTATAGAGATGTTACATGGGTAAATGAGTCTTGTAGTTTCATGTGAAAAAACTGACTCTGCATGGGAACCCTCACAGTCACAGTTATAGGTGTAGAGGAGAATGGGTGCAGGGTTAAAAAAAAATCCCTGTCTGGGGGGGTAGGGGAGCAGGTCGGTTTGGGTGTTGGAGTCGTGTTGCTATTACTGGAATGCTCACTTTGTCCCATCTAGACCTGGCAACAGTGGGAAGGACAGGAGCTTGGGGATAGTGGACTCCCACTGAGTTGGACTATTTAAGCAGGGACCCAATGAGGGCTACGGAGGCAGGGGTATTTAAGATTCTTGGGGAAATGGCAAAGTGGGCAAATAACTCTTAAGACAAACAAACCCAGAGCATTAATGATGAGTCTGTCACTGGACTGGATGTTTTCGCCTTTCCCCCTGTATATTGCAAGGGGAGGGCAAACGGCCTGAGCCACAGTCTGTTTTCACTACTGTCCTTGTCGTTTCTACCTTCAGTCATTGGACACTGCCTTGTTTTTCTACTTTAAACGCATTAAAACAGCACCCGATACGTCCATTCCTACCAGGGGGATAGAAAAACATTTAGCCTGCCGGCTCCCTGGGCTTCCCCCTCGGATGTCAGCCTCAGATGAGGGTGAGAAGAATGACGCTCTGTACGGCCACTGCAAGAAGCCATTCATACAGCCACAGCTCAGCCACAGAGAGTGTGCAGCACTGACCCATGGTGGCTGGAACAGAACCAGTACTGATCCAGTCAATGCTGTCCCAACACTACACAACATCAGTATTGATCTAATCCATGCTGGACAGGACAGCACTACTTAGACAACACGTCCACTGATTTAGCAGGATCAGCGCTGGGTCCGACCAACATAAACAACGCCGCCACTGATTCAATCAGACGGACAGACTTCTGCAGGATCCTGCTCAATTGGCTCAGTCAACACCTGCACGGATGAGAAGGTACATCAAGACGTTCAACTCTCTCCAAGAATGAATCACTACAGCCTGTCAGAAACAACATAGCTATTACTAATTGAGCACTATTAAGGCATTGTAGTGTATCTAACGGACGCAAACCTGTGTTTACAGGACTAATCTCTGGTTGATCAACAACCTCAGTCAACCCGGACTACTGTAAATTCTTTTCCACTCTCCCCATTGCCTTTGCCATGTTGAACAAGAGGCCTTATTATAGGTCAGCGGCTGACTCGAGGCTGAGGAACAAACCAAAGCCCCTGGCAGAGCTCACGTTGTTCCCTTCAGACCTGCTCAGGCCCACTGGAGACCAGTGCTGGAGGCTGGGATAGAGAAAGTGGCTTCTGTGCTTCAACCATGCCCAACCTCTCTGGCTTCACATGCCTGCGTGTGAGGCGGGCGGCTGGGCCAAGCCAAAGAGTGACCCAAAGAGAATGCTGTGTACTTTGGAATATTTTTCTCAACCCATGTCTTATGGAAAATATACCAGTTCAGGAGCACTTAATAGAGTATTTACGTAAAATTGACAAAGATAACACAACTTTTCCTCCCCTGTGATATGTTAACTTTTCTGAGAGTATATAGGATGAATGAGTGTGATTTATTCAAAGTCCGTCAGACGATGCTACACTAGAGGCCCAAAACATACTGAAAGTGCAAAAGTGCTTCTGACACAAGATCGGCTTAGTGCAGCAGCCTCAATGCTAGATTAAGAAATCCTCTGGATACCAGTGAGAGTTTACACACTTTTTGCTAACCTTAAACACACCACTAGCAAAAAGTCTTTGAGGGAATCATTCATCATGAAAAAAAAAATCACTGGGATTGTAATTGTAGTTTTAGCAAGTCACAGCTATCCCCTTATGAAACTGGTCTGAGTCACTGTGGGAGCTGGCTGATAAGGCCTGACTTGGGTACATCATTTGGATCCTCTTCGTGATATAGAAAAACAGTATGCAAGCTGGAGTAATCCTGTCCTCCATCACATGAATCATACTTTCCTTCTCCTTCCTATTTTTACAGCTGCTGTGCATCTAGATCTGCTCAAACGCTTAACTCCTTGGTGACTGAGAAAGACAAGAAGTCCAGAGTGTTCAAGACTCAGGTTCTCACAGTCACTCTGCTTCCGCATAGTCTCTGCATAAACAACCACCAACGATCCCCCTTGACCTACAAAGGCACGCAAACATTATGTGTGTGTGTGTGTGTGTGAGCATAACGCTCCATTCACATGCATTTCAGGAAAATCTAATCTGAGAATAAGTAATGATTTACAGGCTCTGTTTTTCTACTTTGATTTAGCCAATTGACTTTAACCACTGGAGGTAAAACTACAAGAATGTGATACCATATCAGACTGTCACAAAATCAACACTTGGAAAGCATTGAACAAACACTGAATTATTGTGTTGACAATGACCAGCACTTGAATCAGAGACAGGATACAATATATGAGTCACTAAAGACTAAGAAACCATTAGGGATCACCAGAAATAATAGTTTCTGGAATCATAAATTAGGATAAATCAGGGACTAAGATAGACGAAAGTGAACTGCTGTATCTTTTTCACTGTTTATATGTTTCACTGTATACTGTTATAATGACGTTTCATATTTATGACAGCTTGTAAACTCACAATCAATAACACAAATGAAATGACTATAGTGACTGTTACTATACAGTTTGCCAGCTACGCACATCAGTCAAATGAAAACATTTCCATTTGCACAAGCTGAGGTAAGGATAGCACACTGTAATTTATGTGTCAACCTCTGTACGCACGAAATGTGCTAGTGTTGCACCCATGAGCAGCTCTGATGAATAAACCATTTGGTCAGGCTGTTGGAATCGGAAGCCCTGTCACAGTCTATTAAAAGGCTGAGACAGAGGGACAAGCTAGGGTCTGTAACCATGCACCTTTGACCTCTCATCTCAGCATTGTGGTCCTCATGCTGCCTTCATGCAGATCCAATAGAAAAAGTGCCAGTCTGGGCTGCGGTCTGCCTTTTGCCCTTTTGCCCTCACTTCAATTTGTCATGCCAGCATCGCGTGCACAACCATTTGAGTTGGCACAGCTTGCATCTCTGGGGCAGCAGGAAAGCCACTAATCCAGGGCTAGTGGGTCTTTAGGGGCCATGTGAGGACCATTGGTCACCAAAACACACCCTGATCTTGGTCAAAGATGCAGTCAGAAATAGGAGCCATAATTTAGGAAACATGTATAAATATTTGAATCTGTAGAAATGCTAAATAAATAAGAGCTGTTCACAAAAAATGTGATTACTTCACATGTCTTTGATCCTATTTTCCTCTTCTGTTTTCACTCACTGAGGACTGACTATGTCTGATGTATTTTAAATGTGCATTGGATAAACCTGCTTTTGCATGCAAGCAGTGCACATCACAGACATAACATAAATGTAGAGTAGTCATATCATGTCCTCTTCAACTGCAACAAAATGAATTTAAAGACTAAGAATTACATCAACTTCTTTTTGTTTTCACAAAAAAGACATGCACTGAAAACTATGTGGAGGAGTACATGTATGCAACAGTTCCAGGAAAAGAATAACAAATGAACATATTCCCATCTGATTGGCGTTCTTTTCTCCAGAGGGTAGATTCTCTGTATCCCTTATCCACCTCACTATCATGCAAGCAGACCAAAGAGCAAAGGTGCAAAAATGAAATATATGGTCGTAAAGTTTTGAGAGGATTTTAAATGTTAAAAGCATTGACCAACCCGAATCTCTGTTGTGGTGTATTGCAGGGTCAGTGAAAACTTCGTGTAAAGATAAAAATGGAAAATCTACTAGAGGACATGCTCTTATCTTACATTGGAAATTCTTTCCTTTCTATGGCAAGATTGGCGACCACCATTCCTTCAAAGCAGCAGTGAGAGCCAGCAGAGAAGGTGCGAGGACTAGCAGTGTGTGTGTGTATGTAATCATGACTACAGTGTCAAACAGTCCACACATCACTAGGTCTTGTGAACTTAGCTACAATCTAGGAAGAATTTATGAATGGCGTTTGGTTGGTCAGGGGCTTAGCTAGTTCTGTGGTGTTTCATTCTCCCAGACTTTTGCTGCTGCTGCTGCTCTAACAGGCTTGAATAACCTCAGTGATGCAATCTCTCCACAGATGCCCAGCTGATGTTCCACTGTTACAAAAAGGATAAAGAATTGGTGCTAAGGGGTGAGCGCCCCTGCTTTAAGTGGGAAAAATGACATCACAGTAGTAAAAAAGGCACCCCTGATAAGGTACGTGACTCCAGTATATTTGTGTGATCTTGCTATGGACTTGAAGGGTCCATATGTCATTTATCAGCTATTTTGGGTAATTGCTCCGCTGTGATTGTGTACTTGGCAGCCAATGGTCTGCTCTTTATGTCGACTGAGTGAATATCTGAACAATATGTAATTGCTGGCAATCGCAGTGTGAGAGTGTGTATGAAAAGAAAAGGAACTGAGGCTGCGGTAAGGATGACATGATGTCTTTACTAGCCCCTGCCAAAGTTGGAATGTTGAAATCAAAGACGTTGAGAGCTGGGTCTTAGGTCGGAGGAAGGGTGCTGCGAGGTACAGTAGATTCACCATGTGATGAGCACAGTGAAGCCACCTGGTCAAAACTGTGCCAGACTTGCTCCAAATTGTTCAGAAAGACAAAACCATGGGTGTGTGCAGTCTAGAGAAGTCTCCTAGCATTGGGCAGATGGATGTTAGTGAATAAGGTCAAAGATTGTTTTAGTTTCCGAGGGAGGAACTCAACATCCCAGAGACAGTGTCTAGTATTTTTAGAACTCGTTCCCCTCTTTGGCGCAAATCACCAAATCCCAGTCCCCAGTGAAAACAAACCAACACTCACCTGTTCCATTCATTTTCCTGGAAGTGAGGGGAAAAAGAACAACGTAACAGTAACAGAGATGAGGATGACACATCAGGCTGGGTGGCTGGCTGAACTGGTACAGTAGCAAGTTGTGAGTCAGACGCTGAGACTGGAAAGCAGGGAAGCATTTGAAGAATGGGTGACTATGTGGTGTGTGTGATTCACTGCTTGTGTGGTGAACCTCTCATAGAAGGGCCATGCCACCGGGCCCTGTAAAAGCTTGTCTGTTATTTCACATTTCCAAGCTCTAGGTGCTTTTATTACGGCACCAAGACTCACAAAAGCCTTGGGGCCAAATAGGTGTGTAATGGCATTGCATTGAGCTGGCTGACTGGCGTGGTGAGAGGGAACCTTTGACAACATAGGAGTCTGATCCACGCAGCAGTCTCTACAGCCTCGAAGATTCATCTGTCCCACATCTTTCCCAGCACCCTTCCTTCTTTGCCTTTTTTGCTCTTACTCTGTCTCTGCCCTCCCACTTGTGCTCCATTTTCCATCTTAATCCCTCCCTCTTTTCTTGTCCCTTTTCTCTCTTCTTTTTGGTGCTCTGCAGCACTTTGACTCTCTCTCTTTGGAGACAGACTCTTTAACAAGCCTGCCCCAGTGGGCAGTAGACAGAGAGGGGAGGTTATTTTTAGATTGCACACAGATTAAAAGTGGAACGTTTTTCTTCATCCTTGTAAAGAGTTCTCTTCCCTCTCTTTCAGTCTGTAATGGAGTTTAGCATCTCTGTGGGGGATCTCGTGTTACCTCCCCCACACATACTCTTCTCTTCCCCTCCGCCAGACTCATCTAACCCCCCACCACCAACACACTCATCCTCTCCAAACACTGACATCATTCGACAGACCAAACTCCTTCCTCTGCCTGTGGGAGCTGTTCTGTTCTGTCTGTACAGCATGAACTGGGTGAGTCTTAGCTCCTGACACAAATCAAGGCACGGGAGAAAAAAACAAGCTGTCAGAAAACACACATCTGCTGCAGGAAAAAGAGCCTGATATATCATTACATCCTCAGTGCAGTTCTCCTCACATGACCTTTTCCTCAGCAACACTACCACATTAGATTGGTGGTGGCTTCTACTTCTACATGCACACACACACACACACACACACACACACACACACACACACACACACACACACACACACACACACACACACACACACTGTTAAAAGGGTGTTAAAAAAGTCATACAACTGCATTAGGTACAATTAGGCCAGTGCTTTATCCAGGAGTCTGGGAGGTGACGGGTGAGCTTACTTCAGCGTTTTCCTGTCTTGGACCAAAACCAAAGTCTAACTTTTTCCTCCTTACTCTGCACACACACACATACACATAAACACACACACACATACACACACTTCCCCCACCATGTGGATCACCTCATCTCTGAACTGAACTGGTGAAGTGAGAGGGGGAGACATGGCCCTCTGAGTTTTACTAGTCCTACTCTCACTGACCCATGCCGGGGTCTAAAGTCGGATACAGCTCCTGTTACTTTCCTTGAATATGGTCCCGTTCCTTTGAAAATATTCTGTTTTTAGCATTGCAGCTTTTCCCTCACCCTTAATTTGAAGGAGTGAGCTCTTAAGGAGAGGGTGATATTGCGTGGTAGACGGCCTGGCAGCGGCCAAGCAGGAAATCTTTCATTAAAACTCACTCAAAGTCCATCATGACTTGAAGCTCTGTGTTAGATATTGAATAATAAGTGACATAGAGCAACTTTCTTGAAGGGTTTATAATGCCCTCCATCATAGCCTGACTAATGAACCCTGGGAACTCAGTTGAAAACCAGCAGTCTAGATAAATCATAGATTAAGGACTAAAATTTTAAGCTTCTGATTGACAGCTGTGTTTGAAGTTGCCTGCCGGGCCTGTGTGTGCTTGATCAAAGACTTTTTGCCCATGAACTTTCATGATATTCTCACAATGGAACCAGAACAAAGAACGAAGAGTTTGAGCTAGCTGTTGTAAAAGAAGAGTGAAAAATGAGGAGGGAAAGTGATAAAGACAAACCAAAGGAGAAAATGAAGTCTAATCACAGAGCACTTTGGTGAGTTACAGCACATCAAACCACTTCACATTGCTCCTTCTCAAGCATATTTTATTGATGCTCTAGGATCTGCTGTCAGAAAACAAGGAACACATTTGGGCTAATTGTCGATCACACGTAAAAATATATATGTGGGATATGTTACTTTATCCAAAACACATGGCGCCACTGAGAGAAGCTGCTCTCCAACAGAAATAGATGTATCCAACTGCTTTACCAAAACACTGCCACCCCCGCCTTTTCTTATCCTTCCCTTCATCTCACTCACTAGGAAAATCATGGAAAACAAAATGTCAGCAATAATGGTGAACTTCTACCGTGAAATAGAATAGCTGAGGCCAAGCATATTATTTCATAAGCAGAATGCACACGAGTGCCTCTGAGAATATGAAGAACCCTGTGGCAGCTCTGGCTCAGGCCCAGTCTTTGCTGTGGTTAATACCCCTGCTCTGCCCACCCTCTTTCTCCGTCGCTGCTCCCCAGTCTGTCATTCTAGTCAAAGGAGGTGCCTGGACCACAGTGGCAGTCTAGCATCTCACAGAGCCATGAGGATTTAAATGGACCGGACAGAGGTGGCTTTCCCTGCAGCACCAGTAGCTTTCCCTGGAGCATCAGAGACAGGGGGTCTGTGTTTATGTCTGGATACAAATGAGAAAGAGTGGCAGAGGCGGAGAAAAGACAGAAAAGGGGTTGTTCAGAAGCAGGGAGAGTGTTGAAGATAACATCAATGTTCTCTGCTGATAGTGAGACAGCCCGGAGATTCCCTAGCCTCTCTCCTAGGTGTACGCCTGTGTCTGCAAGACAGCTAAGCTCCTGAGATGTGTTTAAGCTTCTCAAATAAAAGTAGCTGAAAGAAAGAGGCATTTGTGGTCTGGGCGATGATCTGCCTATTAGGCTTTCTATTGTTAGAAGAAATCTGAAAGCTCAAGGTTTCCTTTTTCAGACCTGCAGCAGGAAAAGCCTTTCTGCTCCAGGGCTACAGAGCATTTATGTTGTTAGCATACCTGGAGCTGTGCCTCCTGCAGAAAACATTCTCATTTAGCCCAGGATCTCTGGGAATTATGGGCAGAAGTATTCCTTCTGTGGGCCTGGCTGCCACACACAATGACAGTTGAAAAAGTTGAAAAGTTAATGACTTGATCTGCTTGATACAGAAATGTCGATGGTCTCAGATGTAATGTCCTCTTGGAAAGTGCTACTCAACATATGTAACAAAAAACAAAATATAACCCTTTAAAACTGTTTAATTTTACTCCATTCATACACAACTATGGCTTGATGACACTTGCAAGAATCTGAGCCATACGTAGCTTTCCAGAGTCAACATCCTTATGATAATGCTGTCGGCATGAGATGATTTAATACTGTGTTAACATGTAGCAGGACAGCCTTCCCAGGGTTATATAAACACCACACAAACCAAAACAGCACCAGCCCACTGCACCTCATACTGATGAGGCCATTGTTAGCCCACTGCGAGTGGATCACTCCCATGATCTGTGAATACATCCGCCTCCACGGTACACTCTCTGTATCTGTTGTATTTACTTGTAACACCACTGTGGCTCACGGGGAGAAGCTCTGTTAGTTTAGCCCAGCTGCACAAGCCAACTCACTAGATCTGGCTAAAGATGGAAGCTTTTGAAAGTCACCCCTCTAAAAAAAAAGTTAGATTTCTTACAACCTGCTGAGCAAAGTGGGACTATGCAGTATGACATGATGTACACCACTTGGTTTGTGTTTTATCAAAAAGTTCATTTGCTAACCTGGCCTCAAGGAGAACCTAGAAGGCTAATATAGATTAGAGACACTCTTATCTCTAGTGTCAGTGGTCATTTTCGGCCTCAGTGGTTGTCTAGGAGCTGATAGCATCTTGCAGACTATCAGTCTTATGTCTGACATTAGATGGAGAGATGAAGATTGGCAGATGAAGCCACACTCTTTTGAGTTCCCCATTGTTTTAACTTCTCCCATCTGCGTCAGCAGTCACACATGGTTCAAATAACAAATCCCTTTCTTCTCCTTGGCAGTTTAGGACTACATGCAAACACGGAAATGAGATATACACTACTGTGCTGAGGCTGAATCTTGAAGGGTGGGCACCAACTTTCTACTGCAGAGATATAACCAACAGATAGCCATGATAAACCACAAGGGGCCACTTTAAACAAAAACACATGTAGGTGAGTGTATACATGGCTGCACACACACACACACACACACACACACACACACACACACATAGAGAGAGACACACATAAACAAATATAAATTCACTCACACATCCATACCAACATACACACAGACTCAGTCAGTCAGCTGTGTTGATGGGGATGACCATTCCTTAAAGTCCATAAAGTCAAATGGGTTCAGGCAGATTAAAAGATGCTACATGACATAGGATTGTTGACCGGAAGCCAAACTCTGCCATTTTTTTGATAGATAGATTTCCTGTTTTTGCGATCAGTGAAATATTTATTTATGGCTTGGCAAATGTGACTGTCCACTGACAAAGAGTGGTAAATTTACATGCATAATCTGATTTAGTATTTCCCTTTTTGATCCCTTTAGATTTACGACTTTCCTAAATGTGAAAGCAAAAGGAGAATCTGGGATACAAACAGCAAAACTGAATATAAAAAAGAATCAAGCAAATTAAAGGTTCATTTCAACCAGTCTGACACTCCCCTCAAATGACAATGTTTAACTTTAATTTATACTGAGGTTTGTCATTACTCCACCCCATCACTTCACCCATCTGTACCTCCCATTTCTACAGCCCAGCCACCTGTTTAGCCCTATAAAAAGTGAAAGTATTACCCTTGAAAAGTGAGTGTTTAGCACTCAAAGAGTTTGTGTGAACAAATCGCATCTTTTCCCCACTGTGTGACTGTATATATTCAGACCTACAGCTCCATTTCTGTTTCCTGCAACTTTGCAGCACAAATACATCTCGAGCCACTCTCGTAATGGACCAAATGGACGAATGTGAGGGGAATGTAGACAGTTAGGAGCTTTTTAAAGAGATACAAGCTGTCATAGATCAAGACAGAGAGACTGCGGAATTTCTATGGATCTTCTGGCACTGACTGAAGAAATATGAAGCAATCAAAATAAATGAATCAAAACCAGTCTGGCTAAATTTGTTTCCAGAATTAAGAATTAATTCTACGAGCTTACATTCCCACGCAGTGTTAGCCTACATGTCAATGGCTGCGTACGTTTGTGAGTGTGTATGCTTCTATGCATGTGTGTGGGTGGTGGTTGAAGATCCTTTAAGTTGAGGGAATTTGCACACGCACACGCACAACCCCCCCCCCCCCCCCAAAAAAAAAAAAAACAGACTCTGTGAATGTTTGGCTGTGCCAGCTGTGTGAGCTTGAGGCTGGGTGTGGGGTGTATACAATTGTCTGACAGACTGCATGGTGTGTATACACATAGTCATAAACAGAATCTGGAGCGGAAGCACTAATCACCTAGATGTGCTTGACCTTATGACCTTGGGGCTGAACTGTTATGCTTGCCAATACGTCACTGGGAGCTGCACTGGACCGCAGCCAGAGAAACTGTTTGTAAGTGTGTATGTGTGACAGGACACACGTGCCAGAGAATTTTCCTGATTTCATCTTTATTGTTTAAATTCTTGTATGGAAGTATATATAAATGATCCAAAAGAATGTTTGCGTGTCTGCGCATGCAAGTGTGTAAACATGTCTGTGTCCAAGTCTTTGATGTTGACCACAGTGGCATTGCACTGTAGTGAACTTCAAGCTGAGAGAGAGAGAGACCCACATAGACCACATTTTTGTGACAAAACCATCTGCATTTAAATATAACTACTCTGAAAACACAAGAACAGAATTATATGTGTGCTGCAAAAGTGGGAAAACGAAATCTGCATTGCCAACTTGTTTGGAGAGGAGATCCTTAAATATCCGTGGAATAAAACAACAACTGCTATGGCCGGACACCTGAAAGAACAAATTAACAGCTCACCTGGATTTTCAAGGCTGTCATACCACACAGGTGAGGCAAGCAATGCTTTTAAAAACATTCAAAACCCTGTTTTCATAGGATGACAGTTTTACCTTTTAACCTGAGGGATCTATACACTGTGTCTAAGAGCAACAAAGCGTTTGACAAACATGCCATGAAATGCTAAGCATTGTCAGGATGTGGACCTTTTGCACTGATGCAGTGTGTCATGGGTCACTGGGAGGCCATATATATATATATATATATATAGAGAGAGAGAGAGAGAGAGAGAGACTATCTGATCTGATCTGACTATGTTGTCCAAATGCTGCTTTCTCTTTCTCTGTGCCTGTAGGTGTGTGAGTATATGCACCTGACTGAGTGGGAATATGGCCTTTGTCTGCTAACAGGTCATGTCATTCCAGCTTTCAACTCCTGAAGGGCCAGGAAGCCACTGGGAACTCCCTGAGCAAACACCCTGGAGCAAGGAGAGGGAATGGTGCCGGAGGAAGATCTAGCAAACATGCCCGTTTGAACCGGAAACATTCAGCTGGGTTAGAGCTTATAGCTGTTTGAACTGGGGACACTAGAGAGGACCTGGCAAGTATATGTGTGTTTGAAGGCCAAACAGTGTTGAAGGCAGAGCTCCCATGGGGAATCTGACAGTAGAGCCTGATAGTCAGCTGCTGCTGACTCTCTACTATGCTGACAGTTTAAATAAAAAGGCACAATAAGCTCAGTCATGTAGGAAAAGACACTCTCATCCTCTATATGAAGAAAAGGTGCCATTCCTAACTCCCCTATAGCTGGAAAACAATGGATTCTTTCGTATTTAGAGTGGTGCAGAATACACTATACACATACTGTACATACACATACCCAACACACTGAGAGACAGAGAGAGAAAGAGATTCATTATCCCATTCTTCAATGGCATGAGGTGCCAGGTTCATTGACTGACAGAGCTAATTAGAGAGGCATGAAAGTTTAGGCAGCATGTGACTCCTCTGACCCATAAAAAACCTGTCATGTTTGTTGGTTCAATTGAGGGCATCATCTTTTCATTTTATCTAACTATGGTATCAAGTTTCAGTCAGTTATACCATAAACAACCATAGTGCAAGCTTCAAATAAAACCCAGTATTGTCTCCTCGTATGAGTGGCAGATTATTCCAAATAATAGTGAAACTGAGATAACTTCAGTAAACCCAGTAGACGATGTAAGATAAAACAAACCAAAAGAAAAATATTCTTTTTTCTGGCTTTTGTGAAAAGTGGTGCCTCCTCTCTGAACCTTTTCAAAATGACATGTCTGTCAACACTTAAAATGAATGTGGTCATCTGTCCATGACACAGATTGCTGTGCCACAGATGACAATCATCAGTACTCCTAGACAGAAGCTTTGAAGTGAACCCACAGCACACTTCTTTCCACCCAGTTCTCATGGCTTTCCCTTTAAATAGAGCATGACATCAGACCCTGCGCAGGTCTACCGGCCTGGGCCCAAAACAAATGTGTCCAAACAATGCCACATCTGGAGCAAAACGCAGGAGTGAGAGGGGAAGAGCAGGAATGTAGCGGAAAAGGGGTTGAAAAAGGGAAAGCGGTCCTAAAGCTGTTTAGCTCTAGGACCCTGGCCAAGGTCTCTGGGGATGTGCCTGAGCTATAATTTACTGGTGATTCCCCTTGCTTAACTCCCCCCAAAGACCTGATGTCACTACTGCAGACCCAAGCATCAGGCAGAATGAAAATAAAGGGTGCTATGTCTTTTCTTGTTTATTTTAATGTCAGTACACTGAAAAGTCCACTACAGTCCACCAATACTGAGTAATATCAAATAACTCCTACAGACAGCTGCCAACCACTGTATTACTTGTATGGTGGTAATCCAACTTTAACACTATAACCTCTAAGTTGCATAAAGTTCGCAAAGCAGTTCAGAGAGAAAAGCAATTTCTTGTTTGATTTGGCTCCTTCTCCTGACTTTTCTGTGCAGATGCAGGAGGAGGTGAGGACTTCAGAAAGTCTTCTCAGGCAGCCTGTTCTTGTTGTCACTGTCAGAAGCAATCAGAGCTGCTGGGTCTGCATTCACGCAGCAGAAGGAGCGAAGGAGCAGGCAAATATTCAGGCCAATTTTCTGCCTGTTGGATAAAGTGTCTAATAAACACATGAGGGCTGATCCAACAGTTATTTGTCAGTAGACACATAGTATAGTGCCTTCCATCTGACAGAGATACCTGGACTTATAGTCAAGAATGCATAGAATGTTGCACAAACACGTACGTACATGCACACAGTAACACACAAATACATCAGTCTCAAGTCTGAGTGGATTTGTGTGGGAGCTCAGGGGGCCCTTTAGATTGAATGTGTGACCTGACAAACAGAGACGTATGGTAGGATGGAAAATATGCTGAATGTGTCCTGTTTGAAGAGGAGGACACAGATAGGGAGGAATAGGAGGAGAGGAGGGAGGTGGGGAAAGAGCTGAAATAATGGAACCTGGGGGACTCTCTTCTCCCGCAAGTCATGTGTTTTACATCTGCAGTGCACTGAGTCTGCTCAGCTTAAAGGGTAATTCCGGTATTTTTAAACCTGGGCCCTGGGTCTAAATGACTAATAGGTAAAAAAGTTTTGGAATTGGTTCAGTAGATCGCCTCAGCTAGCAGCTGCGAGACTGGCTGCAACGTAATCCTTGCGGACAACTGTAATCGTCAAAGTACGTCCACTAAAAGTGCTTGTTTTTGCCACTGACAGGCTCAGATTGTTATTCTAGAGTGTCTGACAACATTTTGTTAAAGAGTAAGATCCTTTTTGTTTAACCAGAAACACCGTCGTCTTCCTGCACAAACTCACCTCTGGCGAGATTTCAGAGACTTCTCCTTGAACAAGACTTCTGTTTCTGGGTTTTGTACCTATTAGTCATTTTGACCCCAAAATATATAAAAAATAGGGCCCAGGTTTAAAAACACCGGAATTGCCCTTTAAGAAGCCTCAGCCTCCAGATCCTATTTACAGACCCAATTCTAGGTGTGGGCAAACTAGGTGGTCAGTAAGAGAGCCACCAGCTGGAGAGGGCTGCAGAGAGGATGGAGGACAAAGGAATTTATAACTCTGATGCACCTTCTCATTTTAAAGGCCCTTCAAAGTCGTGTCAGATGTGACCATTTATGCTGTAAGTAAGCAGGTGCTCAGGGAGCTGCCTAGCTGAGAAGTTTGAGGGTGACAGTAGAGCTGAGGTCATGGAGACAGGCCTGCATGAGAGCGTCCCAATGTTACACAAGGCCCTTGCGACAAATCTTTATTTTCATAGTACTGATTTTATATAATGAAATGAACAAAACAAAGAGGGGTGCATTATATAAAATGCAAGAAAGGGAGAGTAAAAGTAAAAAATGTAGGTAATATAATTAATGCACATTAATGCACACACTAAAAGCTGATTTTACTGTCTGTATCTAGATAGCCATGGGAGCTGAGTCAGAATTAAGTTAATCGTGCTGCCATACCTTCAATATCTACAGCCCAAAGAATGAAAAACATGTTATTCAATTGTTCAAACTATGTACAGACTTTTGTCAAAAATGACAGTGTAGGTTATGAAAATCATAATGAGAAAGAACGCTCTAGCTAACACTATGGTTTCCATCCTCAGCTCTCTGATTTATTTTACTGTAGCAACTGCACTATAGATCATTAATGTTCGAGGCATGATCCATGATGATAAATCAAGAATTAACACAGGCCTATATTTTCAGTTATGATCAGTTGGCACACACAATGTTGATTTTTAATCATGAAGGCAACTCTTCAATTATGTATTTAAATTTAGCTGAAAATTATATGGGCAAAGAAATTAAGGTTTGGCTTTTTAATGTGTATATTGAAAAAAACAAAAAGGCTTTACCACCAACTCCGATGTTCTCAAAGTTTTAGTGACTGGGAGCAAATCTGGGGTGCCTGTCAAATGATATCTAAATATGATTATTTATTATACATTCATAACTCATGTCATTCAGGTATGTCCAAGTAAGAACATTATTTCTTTTCTTTCTTTTCCCCTTAGCTGATGCTGTGTCTTTTGCTCACGTTAAAGTAGCAACACTTTCAAACAGTTCTTTTTCTAATTCAAAAGATCGAGAGAGAGGAGTGCCGTTCCCAAGGGCCCATCACATCACGTATCTTTTTGCAATTCAGTGTATGTTTCCCAGGGGAATATCTACAGTATGTTGATGCCAGCTGGCAGTAAAAGTTAAAAGAAAACAGTATGGTATGGCAGTGTCTTCACAGTTTACTAGAGTCACAAATTTAGTTAGTTAAATTCAGTTATTTAACACCAGGACCCTGGTGATGAAGGGCAGATTAAACCACTGATATGAGCATTTGCTTCTGAGGTTGTGGAGCTTTTACTATTGAAGCCTAATGAAAGTCAGCTCAGGCCTGTCAGGAATGAGGCAGAGAGGTCAGAAGTCATGACTGCATCACTCATCGTGGGAATTAAGGGATGAATAACCTCCCCGGTCTTATTTAACCTTAGTGACTGGTCTGGACAGTACCTGCTGAGCTGATAATAAACCAACCTTATAGCCATTATCATGCCCCTGAGACACTGAACTAGATTTAATACTTAAGAGTGAGTAGTCTCACATAGTCACAGTATCTGGTTGGGGGATTATGATTAATAGGAAGGTAAGATGAAAATGCAAATGTGTATTCATCATACAAAGATAAGAAAGTGTCTTTCCTTGGAGTGTTGCATCAGACTTCCTGAGGTTTCTGTTCACACTTCAGTCTCTGCACACTCTCTCTGGTTACTGTGAAGTCATCCTGCCTGCATACATTTTCAAAACCCCTGTGGATGTTTCCTTAGAAGACTTACTTTAACTAACACCTACTGTTGCAAGTGTTGATCTTTCCATACTTCTCTCTCCCAGTAATCATGTATGAGTGTGGTGGTGCTGGTGGTGGAAGAGTGGGGGTGTTGGAGCTGTCAGGGAGTCTAGAGTTACATTAACGGGCAGTGTGAGAAGCAGGAGGTGGTAGCGGGGTCAAGGGTCACGGTGCCCTCACAAACAAATGAGCCACCCAGTGAGGAAGTCAACAAGAGATGCTTTCCGCTGCAGCCTCACAAGCCCTAGCAACAGCAGCTGCTGGCAAACATGTGTGTGACAAATGTGCCATCTGAACCAATGACAGGGTCTCAGTCATCACCATATGGGGTTGCCACACAAACATGTCACACAAACACAGCAGAGAGGGTGGGAGCTAGACTGCAGGGGGCGAAGAGAGACATAGGGGTGGGGGAGGCAGCAGAGACTGCAGACACAGTAAAAGATAACAAGGCAGATATTGATATGTCAAGTATTGTTCATTTGGGAAATGCGGCAACATAGAACAAACTTCCCCAAAGGCTCACTGGTGGTCTGTTTACAATACAGACACTCTCACAGCTGAGCAGACTGCTTCGGTAGGGTTAAATGTTATGATGACTCCCTGTTGGGAAAATCATGGGAGAGTTGCTGCCGTTAGCTGGACTGTAATCAAGCAGGTTTTACTATGGGTTCTATTGTTGCCCTTTGGGGCTTAATGACCAGCAAACAGTATCATGATGGCCTCCTTCTGCCATTCTGTCCTACTAAAATCCACTTTTATACACACTGTCCTGACTGACAGACCAGATGAAGCCAAACTGGAAGTTCACACACACACACACACACACACACACACACACACACACACACACACACACACACACACACACACACACACACACACACACACACAGCACTTCTTTATTTTTCTTCTAGGTTCCTTCAGAAGAATTTTAATATAATTTTCTGTGCCCTATGATGATCCCTCTTCATTCACCTCCAAATCTACATTGTATAGTACCCACAATGTTTTCAATCAGATTTTTCCGCCACACTTTCATTTCATAATTTTATTTGCCTCAGCTTTCTGTCTGTCCTCTATCTCATGCTCTTTTTGTATTTTCCTCTCTCTTTCTCTCCCCCTCGCCAGCTCTGGAAAGTACATTCGCACAGTTCAACAGTGATACAAGGACCGTCTCCTTCATGGCAGACCATGCTTGTGTTTTTTCAATTAAGCTGGGCTCCTGTATACTATTCATTTGGGAAACCATAATTCTCATGGCCCAGCAGAAACTAATGGAAAGTCGCTTAGGTTTTTTCCGGGAGAGGTATCGGAAAGACCCGTTCCCTAGAAGCATGTCTGACTTGTGGGGATGGAGAATAAAACCATAGGAATACTGTCTATGAGAATACTGGAGGTGTTGATAGGAGCTGAAGGCCTCACTAAGGGGTATCAGGGTGCAAGAACTCATAGGGTGAATGGGAGCAGGAAGGAGGTGAGTGAAAGAATACAGATGGATGGATTTCCAAGGAATGTGGATGAAAGTGAGTGAGTCGCAGGCCGGATCTGAATTGCCCAGCGGGGAGGAGGACAGATCCACTGAAATCACTTCAAAGCCTGGTGTCACTGGGCTGCAGATGAGTACAGACTGTCTCCTGTCCTTTTTTATTTACGGAGATGAGCCCCAATAGCCTGTTGCACCCCTCTGCCTTAAACAGCAATCAGCAGTGCAAATAAATATCTCCACACATGACCACACACACTCAGGTGCAGTAACACCTCCCTGTACGACATTAAACAGCTCATTTAAAATTAGAGGGTAGTATCACTGTATGGCTGTATATTACACTAGCAACAGCCCAGACCAACAATAAAATTCAAAAGATTAATATTAAATTTACCTAACAACAAAGGCAATGCTGGAAAAAGAGAAGTATCACTGAATGTCCACTTCCAGTCAACTGTTACTAAAGTTCCCATCCAATAAATGATGTCCCATCTTCCTTTCTCCAGAACGTCTCTGTCCCTCGTCCTTGCCTCACCATTAGGAGCAATTTATCACCATTAACATAAACCTTTCACTGAATGCTGACTCAGTCTGCATTCATACATAAACAATGCAGGAAATGTGCAAAGACAGACACACACATACAGTTTGTGCATGTGTGCATGCTCACACAGACCTACCTACATACTGTATGTGCACACACACACACGCACACACATCACACACACACACACACACACACACACACACACACACACACACACACACACACACACACACATTTAAAGTGGGAGGGACCTAAAATGGATTACACCCCCCACTACAACAATCAACAGAGACAGACAGACAGTAAAGGAGAGCAGTGAGAGAGAGACAGGCAGGAGCAGCACACAAGGAGGAGACAGTCTGAAGTCTTACCTCAAGAGTAATGCTGTGGAGCCGATACAGGGGAAAGCCTCATGACTGTAGCGGTCTCTCTCAGCCTCGGTCTCTTTGTATCTCTCAGCTGTGGGAGACGGGTGCTGAGACGCACAGGCAGCACAGTGCAGAGCGGAGCGGCGCTCGGCACACTTTACAGGCAGAGAAAGCAGTGGAGCCGCGCAGACCCCAGGCCCGTCCGCTCACACTCTGCCTTCTGAGGATGAAAAGAGAAGACTTCATTACCAGCTGTAGACCACGCCTCCACCCCTCCAGTCTCCCTCCTCCAAAGCCCTCTCTCCCTCCCTCCCTTCCTCCTTCACTACCTCCCCGCTTCCCTTCCACACTCCCAGCCAGTAGCACGCTCCAGGGCCTGTCCCAGCCAAGAGAGGGGGAGCAGACTGCCAAAGAAAACCTCCCATCCTACTGCCTGCCAGCGCTGTGCAGTGCACAGAGAGAGAGGGACAGAGAGAGATGAGGAAGGAAGAGACAGAGAGATGGAATATAGCATATGGTTTGAATCCATAAACTGTTACTTGTTTGTTTTGAAATTTTACATCGAGTACACTGCTGCAGAGTTGTTTTAGCTTAACAGTTTTGCCAGTGGAGCACTTGAAAAATGCAAATGAGTATGAAGTAAATCGAAGAAGGAAAGCAGAAGAAATTTGGACCAAGTGAAAAGTGTGAGGCAGCAGAGATTCACTTGAAGGAGGGAGGGAGAGAGACAGAGACAAGGACACAGGCAGGGAGGCAGACGGAAAAAAAGAACACAGTCACTCTCACAGAGCAAGATGGGTGATCACTTTGACAGTTATAGGGAGAAAAGTAAAACTTCAAGAGACATATTTAACCAGTCGTTGTTGGAAGTTCTAATTAAGACTTACTGTAAGAAAGATCACATCAAAAGACTGTCGCTCAAGAAAAAGTGTGTGCGTTTGTGCTGGATTGTAGGGGGTGGGGACAATGTCTGTCTCTGTGTGTTTGTGTGTCTATAAACCTGTCTTTAAGTCTCACCAGCTCTTCGCAAACTGTTTCCATCGTCAACACCCAAAATAAGGATGACAGTTTTTGTCCATCTTCAGTCCGTCTTCCCCCTCCTTCTCATCCTCTCTGCCTTTTCTTCTTATGCCAAAGTGAACTCTCTCCCCATTAGACGGGGAAAATAGGCCTAAAAGCACTAGCTGTTTACTGTCTGTAATTATGAGGGGCTGGGTACACTCAACCCAAGCAAGCTCTGCACCCTGCCCCCAGTGCCACCACACACAAACCTAGCTCTACCGAGTCTGCCAGTTTAAACCGGGCTATGACACAGACAGAGAGGTGCAAAGTAAAAGAAAAGAAGAGTAAAAACAGGGAAGTTTAAAGTTTCATATCAAATTGTAAGTAGGAAAACATTGTTAGCAAAGGGGAATTCACTGAACTTAAGAAAACCGACACAGTACAGTATATTCTAAACAACTTACAGTTATGGGTTACAGTTATGAAATAACAAAGGTTACATTTTAAAGTAGTGACTTCCCAAGAATCTGAGAGCTCATTTGCTGGGAAATGCTGGAGGATCAAGGCTTCAGTTCATAGAACGACAGTTGAGCCTTGATCCTGCTGAAAATTAGAAAGAGATACTACATCCACCAGGACCAACACTCCTGCATATGATGTCCCATTTGAAGAACTTTCACGGTAAAACCACTGACTTTAAATAAAGTTACACAAGTCTAAGATCCAGTAGTACTTTCTTCTCAACAGCAATAAGTGAAAGAACAGCGAGTGGTAACACAAATACTGTATTCAAAAACAACGTGAAGAGGACTGCAGGAAAAAAAATTTAAGTGATTCAAAAGATCACAGAAAGGAACAAAATGCCAAAAAGTCTGCATGATGTAATAAAAAAGGGAGGACATTTTTTGGCAGCACATGATGAGGTAAGCAGGGATTATACAAATCTCTGGCGATCTCCAACACTAGCATTAACACCTACACAGACCCTCTCTGTGGTATAATGGTGTTAAATTTACACGGGTCCACAAAACAGTACTTAGGTTATGGCTGCCTTCATTGTAGGTTGTGAAAGCCCAGGCTTGGGGTTGGGGTTTGAGACCGATGGAGTGGGTTGGTGGAGGGACGACAGTGAAAGAGGAGACAAACCCATTTCAGTGCACTTTATTGCTCAGAAACACTAATCCTCCAAAACCAGAGACATGGACAGCCCTTATGTGGTGTTTTATGTGTTTAATCTGGGGTTTTAGTCACAGAGAAAAAACTAATCCAACATCTGAAAGCTGTTGTTTGTTTACTGTCTACTATGTAATCAAGTATTGTCATTACCATAACGATAGTAAATAGATAAAAAATAGCACAAAGTGGCAATATAATAAGGAAAATTAGAACTGTAATGATAGGCTGTCAGCCACACTTTGCAGCAAGAAAAATGTGATTGTGCTTCAGGATCTTAGACTGGAATTTAGGACTGAGGTGGAATTTACTGAAAGGACACAATATTCTATCCAGCCACTAGGGGCTGAGGTGAGCTGTAATGTGCATACAGTCCATTTACAGACAGGGATGATGCAAAGTTTGGCACTAATCATTTTACATAACATCTCCCTCACCCTGCTCCCTGTGTCTGCTTTTGAGAGGATGAACCTTTGCACCTCTTGATTTCATTACTGTACCTTGCTGGTTTTTAGGGCGGCTCGTTTTCAAGAGCAATTCCTCCCCAAATATATTTCAATCATTTATTTAATCCAGTGCAACACGCACATTGAGCAACAACTCATTAGGAAGAGCAGATACTATCATTTCTGTTGAATCCTGTAAACTGAATTCAGTCCAAAGACCCAAACAAACACAGGCTGCATGTGTAATGAGAATGCCACATGCTGCTTGGCGCAAAATCTGCTTATTACAAACAACAGAGAGGTCTTCAGGCTTGAAAAAGTGCTGTATCACGCCAGAAAACCTCAAATGTCTTCTTGATTGCACATGAAAGCATCAATTATGACACTTGTCAAAAATGACAACATTAAATATCTAAGTAAGGGGATATAGTATATGGGTGAATAACACCACTGGGTTAAAAATACAGAGCAGGCTGGAGGAAGAACAACACCATCATCTCACAGGAACTTCAGGTTACAGAAAAGCCAAAACAGACTGCCTCTGCGATTGGATTTCAAAAGCCACAGGAAAAGGTCTGACTGTCAGGCATCACACATATTTGGCAAAACAGCCAAAGGGGAGTACATTATGGTACAAAATTAAACTTCTTAACGCCATTAACTCCAAGAATAGTTAGCGATAAGATCATATATGCATGCAAGTGAACTAAACTGGATTTAAAGTGACTTGCCTTTGGATGGCAGCTGGAATCATATTAGACTTCAGGATTCAATCATAGGTTGTTGTGAAATTAAAATTTCACTCTTAACGACCTGAATTGAAAACAGATGGAAAGAGAGGGGACTTTCTGTGTTGTTAACACAGAAAACCTTTGTGAGATGTATCAAAATGAGGGAGCCTAAGATCGACTCCTCAACATTTCCAGGGTGAATATGGAGATTGTTTAAACCCAGCTGTGGGGCCTATGCATATCAGGACACCAATGGCTTGTATTATACTAGTCTAAACAAGTATTTTAGTTCATACAGGGCATTAATGAAACATTGTTTTATACTTTACCCTTAAACCCATAACTTCACTCTGCCAACCGTCTAGGGTGGGTAAATGGTGTCTCTCTCTCTCTGGCAGAAAAAGTCATATAAAACACCAATGCTAAACATATAAAGTGTTTTAATGACCTTAGAGTATTCTAATCTCCCCTCAGGGAGTAACACCTGGGTCAAAAAACAAATTAAACTGTGACCTTTTGGAAGCAACGTGCAGGTAGACATTAATTGACCTACTGTACAGTTATTACTAAATATAATTCTCTAAAGCTAAATATAGCAATGAGAAAAGTTTTCTGACATCTGCCTTCCCTAAATCTGTACAGAAGCTTGTCTTTTCATCTGAAAAATACAGGGAGACAACATTTAGGAACTAATTCTGGACTTCAAAGAAATAAGGGTGAATCAGTGTAGCCATGGCAAGATGACAGTGGAGTCAAGTGTTGTAGCCTGGCTATGTGCCACACTGTGTGCCACAACAGTTGGTGCACTCTCAAGCACACACAGTCATAACTGTGTGGTAACCAGGACTGCTGCTTGAACAAGACTTGACAAGGAAGTGTCTTTGCTGCTAAAGAAAAGTTCAAGCCTCAGGTCTGTGTTTCATTCAATAATTGCTACAGCTTGACATGCATGCAGCTTCATGGTATTAGAGCCTATAAAGTACAGTAAGAGCACTGTTTTTCTTCCGAGATGTATAATGATATCTGCAACCTAATTTTGCCACAGTTATAGTGAGGATACCAGGGTACCAGGTCATTCCAGGTTATGTGGCTGACACGCCTAGAGCCCCAATGAAAGGCCTCCCCATCGCCACCAACACTCCTGTAACTTTCAGTTAAGGGCACTGAAGTTGACTACATGTGGTAACTGTATTCCATGACTCACTGACTGCTACACACCTGAAATGTCCAATAAAATCAATCATATTAAGACTTTATATCAGGAATATACAGTATTTTACAAAACAAGGACTAGTTCTATGAGTGTATTGTGTGTTTGTGCACTGAGACAACAAAGGGCCCCAGGAAAATGAGACTGTGGGTTTCAATTCAGACACAGGAGATGGTGGCTAACCAAAAGGTCCAACACATCCATTCCCTCCCTCTGTCTGTGCAGCTTTTGGGCTCTGGTGCTGCCGGGCTGAGTGGCCAGCCTCTGCTCTGGGAATTTCACACCTACGATGGCCATGACCAGCAGAGCAAAGCCCATCACACCCTGGTGTGCCATTTCTGACCCAGAAAGCCCAGCGGCCATGAACACATGCTCTCCCCCAGGGCAAACACGGGGCACACCAGCCATTGTAGACTTTAGCAGCTCGGCGATGTGTACTCGCCCTGCCATGTGGACCAGGAGTGATGATGTTCCCAGGGAGACAAGGTGTGGGGTTTTGGGCTGGGAGGAGGTGGGGTGGGACCGGGGGGGTTAGAGGGGAAAGAGGAAGAGTTGAAGAAAGGGGAAACGGTCCACCTTAAGTGCCTTGTGTTCTTGAAGGAGCATAGACATACGGTTTTTTAAATATCTGGACATGGGAACTAGGGTATGACTAAAACACTTGGTTGAGGTTAGTTGGTTATGTTTATGGATGCATGTTTGACTTTTTATCTCCAGATACTGATTCCCCAGCTCAGGGCATTTGCCAATATCCAGTACAGATTCATAACAGTGCTCTCTATATCCCAAATTTAAAATCTGTGTTATAAACTGTCTTAAATGTGGATTGGTCATGTCCTGGCTGATACCCAATCCGCTTAACAAGGTCAGTGTCTGATGATCGGTGCATCTGTAGGTAAGGTTATGAAAAGGTCATGATTATGGTTAATAAAACTGCTAACGTTAATTGCAGGTCTGTGATGGGAGGCGAACTCCGGTCTCCTGTGTGAAAGTTGGACATACCTCATGCCCACCTACCAGCCGGACCTCCACACCCTCACTTTCTGCTGCGCTACATATAGAACACACTACTAGATAATTACTAAGATTGACAATCATCCGATATGGATGTCATTCCTAGGGATGCTGCTTCGAGCACAGCACTCGCAAGACTACCTGTCCTGGTGCTGATGAAGGCAAGAATTACATGACAAAAAATCTAAAGTGAATCATCAGACATTTATCTTTCACAAAGAACAATAAATATCTTGACTGAACCTGATGAATCCTGCAGCAAAATGGGTTGCTTGCATAGTTGCACTTGATTCTTAAGAAACATTAACTAGAAGAATATCTATAGGAGCTTCCTTTTATGCTTGATTCATTCAATTATTTTTGCCAAATATTTCTTCATTTACTCGGCATGAGAGAAATAAGGAGTTTGTATCCTTGGGCATTTAAAAAACCCAACCCATTTGCTAATCATGTTCACACAGTGAAAACAAGATAATCACTATGCTGTGCCTCGCTAGACTGGTGTCTCAGGCTAAAGTGTAGCTAATTGAAGGGTAACTGACTCAAAATGTCATTTATGTCTGGAGCACAGTGATAAAGTGATAGAGTTAAATACTAAAACACATATCGATGTTTCCTCTTTGGGTTTCATCTTCCGGTGCCTTTATTTTGTCCGATTAAAGCGTCTGGGTTGAAGTAGAGAAGGGTGGATAGAGCTGCCGTTGAACTGTAGCAGAGCCACAGCAAACCAAACACAGAGCCCTCATCTGCACAAATAGGCCTTTCAATCCTTCCCCTCACTTTTGTCCCATCAATACTTCACTCTTCATGGAGACCAAAGCCACCAACTCCAACCTTCACTCTGCCCCCTCCAAACACACAGAGAGGTGAATGGTGTCTACTGTACCTTCCACCACTCCCCTCTCTGTGGGGTAGAACACATTTTGACAGGCCTGTATTTATGGCCGACCGGAGTCGTGTTGGAATGAATCATGAAAAGGACCAAAATCATCTCGCTGGATGTTCATTTATATTGAGTGCTGGTCAGCTGTGTGGGTCTGTGTGTGTGGCCTGTGTAGAGAGAATGAGGCTTGTGTGAATGTGTGCGAGCGGAGGATTAAGATAAGCCCTCTAATGAGCGACAAAATGTGTTTGCTATTCTGTGTTTATTATCTGTCTGTGTCTGTATGGATGAAAACGCTACATGCTTTCTCTGTTGAGACTGTGTTCCTGTCCAACTTTATAAAGCCTGCCTGCTTGCTGCAAAGTGATTTTGTAAGTACCACCATATAAACCATTATAATCAATACTATGGTATTAAAAGATAGATTACATTTAAGTCTATCTTAAAACAATACTCACATGCCCATATGCACATGAAAAACGTTACTGGTTGCTGTAATCATTCTTCTTTTTCATATTGGCTGTGAAGAGATCCCTTCCTCATCTCACTCCTGTGTAAGAGATGGGGCTCAAAATCCACAAAAATTGCATTTTGAAGTTCATTCAAAGCTAATATGAGGCTTCAGCAGTCTGAGCTATTCAAATCAAGAGGGTATCCCATCTTTGTGCTTTCCTGGACAACGTTTCCTTGCTGGGCTGTGTTGGAGGGATAGTAACACAAAGAGGGAATCTTGTACCAAAATAACTGCTATTTTGATTGCATAAGTGTGTTTACACTGACAAATATGGCAAAATGCAGTGCACTGTTAGTACCCAGAAGGTGTCCTCATAAAGGTCAGAAAGTTGAGTGTGGAGCGCTGCACAATTCTCACCCTCAATGGTTACCATCTTGGCCACGTAGCAGAAGGGGAGGACCACCAATGTATGAATGTATGAAAATGCGATTGTTATGACTAAAAGTAAAAGTATGTTCATTTTCATTCATTTTTAATCAAACTGAATTGAAGTCAAGTGAGCAAATGAGCCAGCAGATATTTTGGCGTGCGGTAATCATGGTAAAATGTTGGCGATAATGCTCCGCCGGGTTGCAATTTGACATTAAAAAGAAGAAAAAGAAGAAGCGGTCAAATTGTTGCAATCGTCATTTCTGGTAAGCGCACAACAGCCGTGTTCGATTTGAGACAACACTACCCTGTCAAAATGAACGCACTACACAAGTAAGTACATAGTGTACACAGTGTACTTCATATATGTGTACTAACAGAAGTAGCCGAATTGGGACACAGCATCAGACTTATATTAGCTTCAGCTGAGGACTCAATCTTTTCCATTGAAATCCCGTTAGGAAGGGATCTTCCCAGGCTCCTGATGAAAGATTACAGTGACTATCTTTCATATGTTCAATGAACATATGGGCCTGTGAGTTTTGTAAGACAGACTTTGGAAAAATGCGAACCTATCCTTTAATTATAAGCATTGTACACTTAGGTCAAAAATGGTGACAGACTTCAAGCGAATGGTTGTGACTCATCTAATTTGAGACGAGAAGTGTTGCGTTTCTGTAGAATTTTCATTATAAATTGTTGTGCTCTGAAGCTGCTTATCGAGCTAGATAAGCTGCCCTTATCTGTTGAAGGGAGGTTGACCACAACATAGCCTGTGAATGACAGCAGAATTCACAAAACAGATAGATAAATGGCATACACTGATTTTTACCGTAACAAATACTTTGGATGGTTATTGACTTTTGGTTATTGACTGTGTGTCAATCTCTCTTTCAGTACACACACACGCGCGTGTGCGCGCGCTGCACGCATCACCGCATGAATCCTTCAGAGTGTACTGTCTCAGTGGGTGTGTGGTAACAATGGGAGCTGGGGTGAGCTAAGGCAGACTTCTCTGGTCCTTCTCCACATAAACCTTTAATATGAGGCCTCCTCAGCACCAGTCGGCCATCTAAAGGCACTGTACCCTGTAATTGACCTTAAAAATACTTTCCATGGAGGTCGGCAGCCATGTCATTGGCCTTCGGCCCAAGCAGCGGCCGCATCTCCCCAGCCCAGAGGAGCCTGGGAAGGCCTCACAGGGTATATTTAGTGGCCCTGTCCTTTGAGTGGAGCAGGAGATGCAGATAATGCCAGTCTGTGTATAAAACCACTCCGCCGCCCACGAGCGGGCCTCTCACAGGCACATTTCCCTCTCCCACGGGGGTGTGTTTCCTGAGGTCAGAGGTCGGTTATTGCAAGCCAGGTGAATGTACAAACACGGGAGACAATGACCGGAATCCACCTCTCCTTTAAAGGAGGGGCATGCCAACCTTTTGGCCCTGTAAGGCAGGCTTGTTGTTAGATACAGACTTAAAGTGCAACACACATCTGTGGCGTCACATTGCATCAATTGATGCTGTAGCACAAATCGGGTACCAGGCGATACAGACAGAAGAAGCACAGTAGCTCGGATTTGTCAATCAGGGGACCTTATGTGATCAAATTGCTGGCTTTCTGAAGAGATGATGTGCATCAATGCTGAGAAATATGACAGTGATGCATCCTGACGAGCTGACATGTGTCAGCCCGCAAAGACATGCGTCAAGACAACGCCGGCGTGCATCGCCATTTCGTCAACATGACTGCCACCAGGCAGAATGAGTGGAGGGGCTCAAAAAAGGAGGGAGAAAAAAAAAACCCCTGTTAAATGTATCTGTTGCCACATCTACTGTCTGAGGGGTGTCCAATGCCCCCATTTCATTTATAGATAAATCAATGCTCTTCCTTCACCACACACCTCCCACAATATAGCTCAGATTACCCTGATCCGCTCTGGCCAGCTGTTTCTCAGTTTGTGAGTTGAGCATTTGTTATTGTTGTTATTAGATCATAAAATTATCAAATCCATCAGAGGCAAACGTAGAAGTAGAAGAAAGAAAATGATGAAAGAAGAGTGAAATGTAATATCCACACATTATTGCAACTTTGATGATGAGTAGTATAAAGGGCAACACACACCAGCGGCGTCTTGATGCACATCAGCCTGCAATGACACGTGTCAACTCCTCAGGATACATCAATGTCTTTGTATCTGAGGCATCAACACACGTCAACTCTTCAGAAATGCAGCAATTTTAGCAAATTTTGTCCCATCCCAGATTGTCACATGCCAGCTACTGTACCTTGACTACTCCTACAGTCTGTATGGTGTGTCCAGTGTGTGCTACAGGTATGATGCATGTAATTGGCGTGACTCGTGTGTTGCACTTAAAGGATACTGAGCATGTCCTGATCTGGTCTGCAGAATCAGCATCCAAACCAGTCAAGGCATTTTTCACTTGATCCATATAGGCTATATAATACCCAATCCATACCTGATCCTTAGGTTAGTGTAACCATTTCTACAGGTCCAACAACTGTCAAAAATGTCTTTTCGCATCTTAACGTCTTGAGTTTTAAAACAAAGAAAGAGTTTTATGTCTATCTCAGGGACATTTCTCAAGAGCGTCATGCCTCTTAAGTACTGCTGTTGGTGAAAATATTTTGATCATGCTGTCCAAATCCTGTCCAAACCTTCCTGCCACAACAGATCAACACTGACTCCTGTCTGCAAAGGTATTATACAAACCATATGGACATTATACTAAATATTATAGACATGGGAAACCATCAAAGGAAAGCTGTGATGCAGGCTATCTTGTCATAATCCAGAGCTATTCAGCTCTCAAACATATGTAAATTGCTTGACTAACTGTCTACACTTTAGGCTATGTATGCACTGTGCAGCTGTATTATATAGAAAAATATTAATATCAGATCAAGCTTTATATATGCACATACTCAATATAAAGAGACTTGGACTGGGGTCGGGAGTAATGCAGTTTGTTATATCTATTCTGGTATTCCTTCTTTGCTGAGCCTTTTTTATTTTAAGAATTTATTTTTGTTTAACGCAAACACTAATACCAACACTTAAGATAATAAAATAATGAGAATAAATATTAATAATACTTCTTTTGTCATCTTTATTACTTACTTTTATGATTGATTGATTGGCTTTATTATTAGTTCTTAATCCATTGTTCAGTTCGATTTGTTTTATTATGTCATCTTGTTGCCCATAATTCATAATTACAGATGTACAGTGTGGTATGTGCTGTATGTGTTTAGTAGTTGGTACTGTGACTGAAGCATGAGCCTGTTCACTTGTTGTTCACCAACCACAACAGTCTTGCTGGTTTCTGTTAGAGATTGTTGTCAGGGGCATCTGCAAGGTAATTTATGATTTCTTTCATGAAAGACCACTGTTGGAGATAAATCACTTTCTTCTGTCTTGTAAATTTTTTAAAGGTGAAAACTGGAGTTGATATAAGAACAGAAACACACCTCCTTCGCTTCTCTCCCTGACCGACCGACACGGTGACAGAAAGCCTCTCTGCATCTCTGGAGTCAAGCACTGTTATATATCTGAGGACAGTAGAGTGATGCAATGAAGTCTTTCACCTGATGCAAGCACGTTGTTTGCACACTTTTCAGAGTTATTAACCATTCCAATAACAACAGATTGCCCCGCATCACTGACAGTTGGAGTTATGAGCAATCATAGCAACAAGAACTGCTTGACTCGGTGCCACTGGCCATTGATGTTATGTAATAGTCATATGTCTATCTCTTGTCTCTCTGAGGCTCCTGTCTAATTTTTGTGTGTCAGTTCTGCTCAGTTATGGGTGAGAGAGAGCAGATGGGCCAGTGTTTACTCGTAGCGCATGCAATCACACCTTTAAATTCCTCGGAGTAGCAGTGAGAGAGGTTGCAGTCACATGTGTCTGCCTCTGCTCCTTACCAGTGGAAACCACAAGCCTTGGCAAGCTTAAGCCACACCAGCCAGCTCCACTCATCTAACTATAGATTTCATGGCCTTCAGCAACGTGCACTTGGATCTCACACAACAACCAGGCACTAGTATGACTGTGTCCTTAAATCATCCATAGAATTGTTCAAATGCTGTCATAAAGTAAAAGGATATCCTCAATATTTTACAATAACAGATCAGCTCTTACTATCTTCACATCTTTGTTTTGTTTAGAGGGTCACGTGCACAAAGCCATGAAGATAGCAGGAAACAGGATAAAAAAAGAGAGAGAGTCTCAAAACTTCTGGATTCTCCTCCAGAGACGCTGCCTCTGAGTATAAAATCTGAGCCCAACAATAACAAAGAAACACTTTTGATCCGCTGTATAAAAGGACAGCTACAGAGCTCAACAGACCAGGGGTTCATATGCTCACCGTGGTCACGGTGACAGATCTGCCGACCACTCCTTGCCCATCTGTGCTGCCGGTGGCGCTCTGCCTGCTCTGTGAGGACAGCGAGTTCAGACCAGTAATTTAGTTCAGATGAGGTAAAGCAATATTTTCAGATTAATACGAGCCATATTCCTTCAGAACTGTCCTTTCTTTCTTCTTCTCCTTCCTGCATTTTTTTTTTACATCTTACATGTCCAAAAACGTCTGGCTGAGGATGAAAGGAAGAAGTAGAAGAGAGAAAAAGAGAGACATAGAGAGAGGGAAGATGAACAAGTTTTATGCTTTGTGAGGCAGACACATGGGATAGCCAGTAGCAGTATGACACTTCTGATCACTTCCTAAAATGCTTAATGATCTAATTGCACTGTTTATTTGATAAGGTGGGGGGAAATGTGTGCTTTGTGCTCTTCTCTTCACTCCCTTTGTGGTTAGTTTCATGTTATGCACAGAGTGGATAGATTTACACACTCATCATTGGTCATCCATTCATCATTTTTATGTCACCAAGTGATGTTGAATAACTTAAATAAACCCCTAAGTAGCCTTCTGTTGCTACTAGGCAGGCACTCTGAATCCTAAAATACCTGGAACAGATTCAGCCAGCTGTGCAGTACATGTTTAAAGATGCTCCATATAACTTCAAGCACTTTTCTTTTTCAGCTGTTTTCAAGATAACACCCCTGATCATAAAATGTTGCTGGAATTCTCAAGAACTTAATGTAAGCTGCATCATGTCATACCATATCGGAATGAGAGTGCTCCAGCTGTGATTAGTCTGGCTTGGCAACAGTTTCAGTAGTTGGGATTCAGGAAGTCACAGCTGTCACTGTCCTGCAGCTGCTGAGTGAACATGTGACTGGCTGCATAATCAGCCCATCCTGATGATACGCATCGCTATAAATCTGTAAAGCATTCAGAGAGAAGCATCTTGTTACAGTATTTCTGATACGTGCTCTGATAACGGCAAACCAGATTTAAGTTAGCAGGAAGAAGCTAAAACCACAGATTAATTGACAACTGGGCAGCTGGCTGGCTTTGTTGTTGGAGCAAAGCCAGCTGGAAAAATAGGAACCTCACATGCCGAAGCTTTCATCAGCTGGCCATTTTGTTGATGTATTTGGAAAATTGGAGATTAATCAGCTGTCTCCCAATAGTTTCTGGAACAATACCTCAGATCCATAGTCCCTGTGCAGTGTTCCCCATAGTCTTCAATTATATTCTGAAGGACGTTCATTTACTTCATATACAGAAAATAAGGCAAGCAGCCACTTTGGCTGTGTTTCTTGTAGGCTCATAGCACAAGCATGCTGATGAAGGACTGATGATGGACGTACAGCAATGGCACTCTGCAGGGCTGTAATTATTTTATGGTTTCCTTATCCTAAAGTAACCGTAGAGTGTCACTGTGTTCCTGCCTCGTAAGCCAGACCTCTGGCTGGATGCCACCCTCTAACCAAATCTGCTGATCATTGCTGGGCAACTAATGAAACAAGAGTTTAACTCCTGCTTCTGCTGCAGTGTTTCTGGTGTTTTTTCTGGAACGTTCTTCCCCATCCATCTGCCACACTGCATGACTGTGATGTCATGACTGGGCTTTCTAATTGGTTGGGCTTTCAATTGTACCGTTCAAGCCCTGCGGGTGAACGGTACAATTGAACAGCGGGTTTGAAAGGGAACGTAAAATTAGTGGTGACTCATCTCTGGCCGCTATGTTATTATATCATTTCTTCACCAGCAATGATTTCAATCGATCTAAAGTTCCATGAAATCAGACCAAAAATACCCAAAAATATGTGTCTGTATCCAAAAGATGGAAAAAATGTTGTTTTTTTAAGACCACGTTTCTTTCACATTCTATAGATCTTAGATGATTTTAAGTGGGTACAAAAGGTCTAACATGGAGACAAGCTTCACACATGCAAGACATTTCACAGAATAAAATGCCTACATTACAACCAAAAGCTGATAACCTTCTGCCCCTCAAATAACTATTTCCACAACACTGTAATTTGTAATATAAGGTGACATGACAAGGACATTTCATAGTTATTGACAAAGTGCAAACTAATGTGGAAAACTACTGGTTTTACACCACCATTTGGCTAGTTTTATGGAGGAGGGGAAGAGAATGTCTTTGAATGTTTATCAGATGTGCAGAGGACTACCTCAAGTCTGTGCATTTCTTGTGTGTAATTTTAGAACTACTCATTTGAAATGAAATGGACAACTGTAGAATAAACTACTGCTAATATATTAATTTTAATGTGCAGTCCATTGATTATCTACAAAATGCAACAGTCACAGTCACCAATAAAGAGATGAAAACTGTTACATCACTTTCCCAGGAAAACATCTTAAAAATACCTATTTCACAGCTATTTCACCTGTGGCTGAAATATCAGCAGTCAGGTGCTTATTTTATTCCCTTCAATATCATGCGCTGACACAGCACACTGTCTGGGTTTTGCAGGTGTTGAAATGATGCATATGTAATGTATGGGGTATTACAATTGACAGTAGGAGGGCAAAAGCACGAGATGTGACATTGACATGGAAGCTGGCACAAACATCAGCATTATAGCATAGCAGCTGTCAAAAATCGAGGCTGGTGGGAAGAATTGACACTGCAAGCTCTGTACAGCACAGGAACACCCAACTCATCCACACATTCCCATGCTTCAGCTTTACTTTAACCTTGGTGACCTGTTGGTGTGTGTGTGTGTGTGTGTGTGTGTGTGTGTGTGTGTGCACGCACGCCCTGTGTATTTGCACATCCACTGTTCCTAGCACAGTGGAAGGCCAAGGGACCACACCAGAAGAACAGAAGAACTTTGCCTTTATAAACAACTTTTAAATCAACCATTGCCTAGCTGCAGTATTTTTCCTACAGATTTCTAGCCAATAGTTAGGAGCTATAATTCATGAATCTTCTGTGACAGTAGCACATTTAAAACGATTGTGTAACTGTTCTACCAAGTCTTACTTAATTCTCTACACGCTGGCAAGTTGATAATTACATTTACAGCAACTCCGTCATTATCACTATTCCCCACAGGAGAAATGGTTCCCAATACACTTTCTCACACTTCTCCCAGATCAATCCAGTGTCCTGGTCTAGCCATTGTATTTCATCTTAACCCCTATTGCTACAGTATATGTGCTGAATGCATGATCTGTACGTCACATGAGCTGCACATTTCTGTTGAGGTAGCTAGCCAGTGCACGTTTAGCCTGGCAGAATGCAGCCTTGCATTGCTGAGCTCGGCTGAGATTTATGTGACTGCTGTGGGGTGTGCATGTGGCTAACAGATGGTGGCATCCTGCTCCTCTTTCCTCCCTCGGCACCTCACTGCTTACTCAGTCCCCCCAACCCGTCCCTATCTGTTGTTCTTTTCTTCTGTTGCATCTGCCACGATTTGCTCTCTGTCACTTCAATGCTTCAAACTTGAATTCAACACTTTCATGGTCAGTTGCAGTTATCAGCAGTTATTGGGGACTTGCAATTGCTCACTGGGTTATCAACACCAGCCTCATCCCCAATACGCCCACTCTCACCACCCTCCAAACTATCCATTCAACACCACTTTAATTGACACTCAACACTATCTAAGCTAAAACAACACACACACACACACACACACACACACACACACACACACACACACACACACACACACACACACACACACACACACACACTGCCTTCAGTGGCCTTAAGACTCTGTCTTCACACACAGATACTTAACACACAGTATGTTCCAAGCACTCATTGCTTCACCAAAATATGGTGGAATGTACTGCTATATTTAATATAGCATATATAATATAGAGTATATATAACATAGCATAAAGTATACTACTACTTTTGTGTTGCACCATGGCCCTCCTCCACACTCAGAAGCTCTGCCTGAAGCTGTGGGTGATATTGGCTCTCATTAGAATGCCTGTCAGCCTCAATCATAATGCCACTGGAAGCAACTGCGGTATAATTTCTAAATCTACAGCCTCTACGCAGCTACTGCCGACCATGTTTGACATGCACTTTATGGGACAAATTGATACCAAGCAGTGACGCAGAGAGTGTCATCAGCCTGTGATGACACTCTCCATCTGTTTCGCTCTTTTATCAAAACCCTCACATCAGACAGGATGGTCCTGAAGAATAAAAGTGAGGCTGCTGACTCCGATTTAGCTTTCACATCAGATGCCAAAGCCCACAAATCTGGCACACATGCATATCATACAGTAGAGGAGTCATGAAACTGCTCCAACACTGTACAGAGCTGAAAACTACTTCAAAAAAGTGTGTTTTTACAAAACAGCAAGCAAGCAAACTATCCATAGTGTCAATAGTTACAGTAAAAGAATTAAAAATGAAACAAAATTCTATTCTGTGGCCACTAAGATAGCATTGAGCCATACATAATTTACTGACAATCAAAGAGGCCATTCAGTGTAAAGACATCCAATTATATACAAGCTAAAATGGGCATGTGGCACACAGAGCCATTTACGCAGCCATAAAATGCTGATCTATGGGAGCTCACTGGAGAACATTCACATAACCTAACAAAAATGCAGCTAGTGCTGAGTGTTCCCTCCCACACACCTTGGGCTGGCATGAGTCTCACAGACCTTGTTTATGTGGAGACACAGATAAACACACAGATGCAATCAGACAAACACACATCCATCGCCTACAGATGCAAGTGTTCCACTTTGCTAATCTAACCCCACTCTCAGAGTCTGGGAATGTACAGCTGTGTGGTTAAGTGACACACTGGGCCCCTTGCCATGAGGAGTCACCTCGAGGTGTTCTGAGTCGTGTGTGTGTGTGTGTGTGTGTGTGTGTGTGTGTGTGTGTGTGTGTGTGTGTGTGTGTGTGTGTGTGTGTGACGTTTCAGTTCATCTAGTCCGTGAGACCACAGAGCTGCGACCACAAGGAGTTAAGGACTTTTACTGTTGTGACAAACACATGCACACACCCACACATTTACACATGCACTCATACACACACGGAAGGAAACCTACGCCCTGGTTCTCTGCTAAGGTCTCAGAGAAAGTGATGAGATGGGTCACATGTTACATGCCTATGGGATCATAATTAAATTATTTGATCCCACAGACACTCAACAATTGAGCCAAGATAGCATAATATTGCTGTCTGACATAACTTCAGACTACAATACATAAAGAAATGTCCTGTCCTAAGGCATTTATTAGTTTCTGACTCTGGGAAAAACTGTAAAATTCCCCAAAACTACTGTTTCTCACATTGAGGCTATTCTATTCTATTAGGTTACTAATGTAATATTTTTTCACTTTCATTCACTGAGCCTCCCCTGAAACAGTTTGGAGCCCCCCTGGGGAGGCCTGTCACCCACTTTGAAAACCTCTGATCTGTAATGGTTTCAAAACATACAACATTTATTATATTTATATACACAGTATAAATTACTTACACATCATATTGCTGTATCCATTTGCTAAAAAAATAAAATAATCAATTGCTCTATATCATCATTAAAAATATGAGCTCGTGAAATGATAAACATTAAATTATTATTTATGCTTTGAACTCACATGGACATGGGCAGAACACATAAAACCAACCCTGACATTAGAGAGGCATTTTCCTTTTCAGAGGATTAACTTTTTTCACTCGTAACTCAACTGTTACTCAGCGGTTTTAAATCGTTCCTCGCCATGTTAAGTAGCCAGAACATAAAAGGACAGAACGAAACTGAGTATCCCTTCTACAGTACTACCAGTGATCTATACTCTAAACCAAAGCAATGAGACATTAAACAACTCCAAACAAAGATTACTGGGGGAGATTTATGACAAGCTGAGTAAGAGCTCATGAGAGGAAACGCACAGAAACTGAGGTCAGGTCGAAACATCAAAATTCTTCATACACATTAGTAAACTATAGCCCATCCACAACAAAATGTTAACTGATTAAAGCTGAGGTTGTCATCAACAGCAAATACAAAATGAGGGTATTAACCGTTGATATAAATTGCTTGTTGAATGGATTTAGGCAGCCAGAACCTGAGCAAAGTAAATGGCTTCAGATATTTTGAGCAGAGGAAACACTTATCTGGGAGGAAATGCTTAGTGAGGTCTATGTGAAACTTTGTGGTGTTTTGAGATAATTCGGCAGCACTCCAGCTATGTCTGCGGGCTCTGATGCCATTTGTTTTTTATTTCCTGCAATATTTCCTACTAGATTAGCACTTATTTGGTCTACCAGAGTCTGATGCTCTGATGTCTGTCAGTGAGGAAAACAGGAACTAACGTCCAATGGCTGAGTGTCTTCCATCATCTCAGCCAGAGAGTACGACGCCACAGCAAACACACAACTTGACACCCCGTGCCCCGTGCTATACACCCAATGAGCTAGACTGCCTACAGCTGTTTATCCTATAAACCCCAGCTCCACCACACACTCTGGCTGTTATTGTGGGCCAATGTTTTTATACAGCTATACACACATAGGGTGTTACGTCTGAGCTATTAGCAGTGAAAAATTAATTCATGTAATATTTCCCTGCTTTTGGCTGCTAATATTTCACAGTAATTTATTACTGTGAATTAAATCATTGACATTGTAACAGGCCAGTGCCTACCTGCAAATGGCACCTGGCAATCTTCAGATATTATAATAACTGGTAGCGAGAAACTAATCAGCAAGTACTTGCAAGCCTAGAATTTGCTGATTTTTGTCTTGGTTTGTTCCCATGCCATGGGGCAGATATTTACACTTTGACTTATTTAAATGAACCCATGGACGTGGTCTGATAACCGCACTTTGACAGCACTGAGAGAATCCTACAGGAATCTTTAAGAAACACCCTCAATGTGTCTTTCGAAATGTTTTGAGTGTTACAGTGGGACAACTTTAATCCCTGAAGGCATATTGAGGTGTCCTATTGTTGCATGCATTGATAAATGCAGGGCATCAAGTGAGGGCTTGCATGTGTTGGCTTTTCCTACATGTGAGAATGCACTGTGTATCTTGCTCTGTGCATACATCTCTACATGCACATACAAATGCAAGAGGCCAGCTTGTGCTATACTTGGAAAATATTTTCTGAAATTGACTTACCTTTCAAATTAAAAACACATCAAATTAAAATTGGCAGTTTGACAAAAGGTTGTCATAGAGACTGCTAGAATATAGAAGGGAACACTGAGATCATAACATACTGTGATGAGTCATTGGTTGAGCTTTGATATTCAGTGAAATTCAGAGAGAGGGAAAAAAAATCTGAGAGGAAGGTGGTACCGAGCAGAGTGAAAGGAGACCTCAGAGAGAAAAAAAGGAGCAAAAATAGGAAAGAAGAGTGTTTCAGAAAAGCTTCAGAGGTTGTAATTGACTAATGAAAACCATACCATTGCCAGAACAGACCCAGAGAGGCCCTAAGGCAGGGAGGAGGGAGGAGGCAGTATGGGATAGAGGGACAGGAGAAGGCAGGGGAGAGGTAACGTGAGGTAAAAAGTCTGCAGCGCTGATATGGTTTTCATTCCAGCAGCATTTACTGGGCCATTGAAAAGCTCTATGTGCCAGGCCAACATTGCTGTCTTACAGCTGGACAGGGACTCTCTCTCACTTCTTTGCCGTCTCCCTCTTTTGTCACACCCTTCTCTTTCCATCTTTCCCACTCCTTTCGCTAATGGCCTCAGGTTTTGTTCCCTTGGCTATCAATGACACCTTTGGCTTTCTGTTTCTCTCAGCCAACGTTTCCAGTGCGCACTAACTTTATGTAAAACATCCCACGTCCATTCTATTGTTCTCAGTGGAATCTGCATCTGGCACCTTCAGCTCGCAACGTTGTACACCTGGATTCCTGACCTCACCGCCGCCTCCAATCTCATAAATCAATCAGTTCACCTATAAAAGTTTCAAGGGAATACCTGGATAGTCCCTTGATCACGGACACATGATTCTGATGCTGACTGATGGACAAATCTGGCAATTTGTTATAATTTTTTTCCCCGTGATGTTGTAATTGTGCTGCCACCGTCACTCTTATCAAGTAAGTCTGAATGGTGTTGGCCTTGCACAGGGTATAAAAGCTTATGATAGGCTGTTTGTATGGGTTCTTGAGAGTAGCTTGGCAATCCAAAAATGAAAAACAGACATCAGAATCTGTAATGTGACGTCCTCTGCAGTCTGAAACACACAAAGTTTCATGCGTGTACACAGAACTTCTTATTTATGTCCTGGTGATTGCAACCAAAAAAAGCAAGGTTTATAGTCTTGCTGGTGCTGCTCAATCTGTCATACACGCACACACACACACACACACACACACACACACACACACACACACACACACACACACACACACACACACACACACACACACACACACACACACACTTCCCATTTCTCTTGGGAATGGTACATAGTAATCTAAGCTAATAATCTTGAACACTGAAAGAAAGTATGTAATATACACACATATCACAAAATATATCAGTATTGGCAGCTGTTTGATTTGTGTTGTTCATCACTAACTCAGAGATTCAAGATCAGAAAACAAAGACTCCCCTGGCCAAGTCCCACTCACATTCTGTAATACTGTTGTCTCCTTAACTCAGACATGCTGATGGCACCCCTGGCAAAATACAACATTACACTCACAGGGGGAATGCCACACCTGGCAGCTCTGAGGATGATTTTCCACCTTTTAAATGTGTGTGGTAGTTAGGCTGGCACAAGGAGGCAGATTGGCATGACCGAGCAGGTTCCACTCGCAGGGCAGAGAGGATAAAGTGGGTGTGGGGAGCGAGGGGAGGGGAAATGGAGTGCCTGGTGGGAGGTGAGGGAACAGAGGTTGGGTGGGGGCACTCAGGTTGGGAGCTGGGTATATTCACTGCAGAAGCAGCCCTGATGAGGAATCTCAAACATTCTACAGTGACCTTGCTATCTGCTCTACCTGAGCCCCACCCATAGGTCACTCAGCCACACCCTGGAAGCTCTTAGCTCTCAGCTGTCACTGGTGTGCTGGAAGCAAAGCAAGTTAACAAGAATGCACAGATAAATCAATCTGAGGGTGAATGAGAAAGAAAGAAGAGAAAAAAAAATCTTCTGAGGTATTGATAGAGCATGTTCAACCAAAGTATAAACAGTATTATTATGCATTATTATAGCATGCAGGTATGGGCAGGACAATATCACCACTGCAGCTACTTCTTAGCATTTGAAAGTATATTATAATGCATGCATGCTTGCAGATTCTACAGAGATGCTCTTACATAAATTTACTACATCTGCTTTCTGCTTCTCATCACTGTCAAAACATCTGATGTCTGTTGCAAATACAAATCTTTTACCAAAGGAATTCAGCAATTTTAAATGTGACAGCAAAATGTGCAGGCAGCCCATATTGTGGCCAGATGAGTTCTTGACTCTCTACGGTCTGTCTGTCCTTCACTAGGTGTCCACTGCTGACACAGCTGAACAATTTGTTGCTGTTCATACATCTCTCAGGAACCCACATCGAAGCTAAATCAAAGAGAAACAAACACACGTGCAGATACATACATTGTGACTTTCACAACGTGTCTTTTGCTCCGCTTCTCAGGGGGATTCATACACACACACCAAACTGTGATCTTGGAAAGGCAAACCTTGTCACACGCACTTCAGTCTGATCACTGACATGAGGATGGTTTACACACAGTGAATATGAATAGCAGCCTTCATTGAGGTGGATTCAAAGAAAGATCCACTGCATGCAGCCGCTTGCTCAATGCTCTAATTCAACCATAATCATGGTCGCACTCTCACCTGCAGACATGTTTACATATAGACACACAAATATACATGCACACAAAGGCACACACTCATGCACAGGGAAAGCTCACAAACTGGTAAGATATTCTCCCTTCACCTCACCTTTGTGGGCTGCACAGCGTCTCCAAACTCCAATGTGTGAGGTGTGTGTCCGTCTCTCCTCTCCTTTATTTCTGTCTCCCTTTCTTTCTCTCACTCACTTCTCAACCTGTAGTCATCGCGTGGCTCCAGTTACGCTCTACTGCAGGGAACTAAAGCAGAGGGAAAACGAAGGAGGGAGGGAGGGATAGAGGGACAACTGAGTCCTGCCCATACTGATGAGAGAGGCTTCCAAAAACGCCCTCAGGAGAGAAAAGATTAGAACATTTCACTCCACTAAAATTGTAACTTTCTCACCACTGCACTGTTTCCACTGATTTCTTTTTACCACTCTTTTCTCTTCCATTCCTTTTTCCCAGCAGCTTTAAAAGTTTTCCTAAAACCACTTTTACTTTCTTGAGGTTCTGCCAATCAGTAAACCAACCGCTCTCTCTTTTTAAATTCTTGCTTTCTTTCTCTATCTGCTTGCTTTCTCCACTCGCAAAAATATTCTTCTGTAGTTCCCTCTCTCCCCCCCCCCCACCCCCCACCCCCCACACACACACACACACACCCCCACACACACATGCACTCACTATGCTTACAGTATGTGCCTTTCTATCCGTATAGCTCTACCTCACTCTCGTGCTCTGGTGTGCAGCTGTATGATGAGGGAGACACACCTGCTATTATTAAAATGTGTGTGTGTGTGTGTGTGTGTGTGTGTGTGTGTGTGTGTGTGTGGTAGGGAGCTCACTGTACGGCAAAAGAAGGAATCCTTTTGGAGTTTGCGGTCCATACTGTTTCAACTGTAGTCTGGTTTCAGGAACTGTTAAACTACGACTGTAAATCTATGGTCTACTGAAGGTATTTAATAGATGATTCTGAGACATGCACAGGTCAGCTCATGGATGCCTGACTGCTGCATGTGACATAGTGTAATATGGCCTTCCCAGCTGCAATGCACGCACACACACGCACGCACGCGCACGCACGCACGCACGCACGCACGCACGCACACACGCACACACACGCACACACGCACGCACACACGCACACACACGCACACACACACACACACACACACACACGCACACACACCTTTCACTTTAAGGTTTTAATAGCGTTGACACTGTCTTTCCAAGAATGTGAGGAATGCACTATGCTTATTGTGCAGCCTGTGTGTCCGTTAAAAGGCAAACCTACTGGGAGTTTCCTCAGAGGTCATGATCTCAATGAAGGAAAGGAAGAGAGTGCAAAGAAAAGAAGAGAAGTGTGGCTAAATTTTGAATTGATTGTTCAAGGCAAGCCGTGAGACTTAACCAAGAGGCCAGCAAAAGCCTGTCCTAAATTAACGAGAATATCCTCATCGGCTTTTTTACTGCATGTACACAAAAATTGCACTTGTAGAGACAAAAGTGACAGGGTCAAGAGGAGGAGAGTATATCCAGTCCAGCTCTTCGGTCATCTTGTAACCTGATCAAGAGATAAACCAGAGCAGTGCTGACAACCTAACCATGACCTTGACATACAACAGCTTTCACAACACATCCCAGCCCTGCGGGAGTGGAGGGATTTGTACTGGAAAACCAGATCATGATCATCAGTTTAGCCCTAGCTTTATCACCACACATGGGATATCACAATGGTCATCAGCTGCATCCTCAACATGCCTTTGATTTTGTTCACACATACTCCTCCTCTCCGCTGATAACTGGCTTACTATCCCTTGCTTCATTTCTGACTCTCTGCCCATCTCTAAAACAGAAAAGCAGAGCGTGTTTGAGTGCAGCATGTGATTCACTGCTCAAATTATGAGAAAAATCCTGTTTACAGGCATGGGGGCCTTGACCCATGAGTCATAGTGTAGTCTTTGAGAATCTGGCACAGCTTCCTCTCTCTGCTGGATGGTCATCCCTCAATCCCCCATAGCCTCCCCAATTCCCGCTTGTCTTGTTTAAAACATTTGCATTTCTCTCACCCTCATTCAGCAGAATTTCCTAATGTGCTAAGACCTAACAACTGTTCACATATTTAGGCCAGTATCCCAAATGTCTGCATGTACAGTATGTGGCTGTGTCTCTCAGTCTTCATGGTTTTGTGTGATTGTCTGTGTTTTCTTGCATGCCAGCATATGCACATGTAAATGGGATATGCATAAGAATGTGTATACCTATGTATGCAAATCAATAACAGTACTTTGCCGTCATAGGCTGCTCACACAGCGTTGGTGGTGACAGTTTACATGCAGGGATCAGACTCCAAGATACCCGCCCGTTAATGGTCTGATCCAACAATAGTCTGTCATACTTGAAGACAACCAATTCTGCCTCTGGGACATCTCTCAAGGTCTCAAAAGAAAAACTAGTATGTCCGAATTTTTTGCCTTTTCTTGCCTAGTTTGAAAACATCTATGATGTGTTTGGTGACACTTTGAATGCCATGGTTTTTGGCATTCCTGATCCTGGAAGTTTATCTCTGGCCCCTCCTGTCCAATCACCCTTTCCTGTCATGTGGTGTGTGTGCCAATATTACATAGTTTATCTGTGTGTGGATGTTGTAAGCAGAGGGGTCATTATTTTATGTTTTCATCAATGTTTACCACTGCTACCATCTTAGTTTAGTATGTAAGCATGCAAATGTCTGCTAATTAGCACAACAACTGTTAAGGTCTGCATCAAATCATATGGTAATCCATCCAATAGTTGTTGAGACACTTCACTCTGAACCACAAATGTCAACTTGCTGGTGGCACTAGAGGAAAAGTCAGGGAATCACTAGGAAGTCATTAGGATACATCGATTTTTATAGCCCAATATCACTAATCACAATTTGCCTCAAGGCTGTTTCCCTTGGTAGATAATGAGATATTTAAGTGATAACTTTGACATACTGGCGGCGCTCAATAGAAAGTCTGGGGATCATCAAATTCATCAGGATACATCTTCTGGGAGCCATTAATATCTTTACAAAATTTCATGGTAATCCATGCAATAGTTGTCGAAACACTTCACTCTTAACCAAAACCTCATGGTTAGACGAAAGGTAAGGGAATCTCTTAAGTCATTACAATTCATCCTCTGAGGCCCATGAATGTCTGTACAAAGTTTCATGGCAATCCATATTTGTGAGATATTTCAATCTGGACAAAAGTGATTGAACAACTGACAGACCATCATTGCCGTCCCTTGAGCCACGCTGCTAGAGTGGCTAAAAACTGCAAGCAAACCTACTGGGTTGTGCGGTGTTCAACGTGTAGTCTGACATGTTTCTTATCCAAGCCACATCTAGAACTTTAGAGAACATGATCACCTAATCTGACATAGTGACCAACTAGACAGACATACACATGATGTGTCATGAGTGGGGGCTTTATTATGACCCCTAACCTGGGACGTCAGATGATCTCTAATTAAGCGTCTCATTATTTTTACTCTACTGGTTGTGATACCAGAGGACTTGAAGTGATGGGAAATATTGGAATGAGTAACACACACACACACACTGGAAACTCTGCATCCCAATTCCAGTCAAGAGTAGGGCTTACGAGCATCTACAAGGGGAATGACAAGGAATTTAAATGATGACGGTGGTTATTGGAAAATGAAGGAAATCGTGTTTTTTTTATTTCATGGAGTGGAGGTTTGGAAACAATTCACAATAACTAGAATCATTTAGTCATCACCAGTAAGGTTTGTTGTGCAATGGCAAAGGGCAGAAATATATTCCTGTAAAGGCGATGAAGTGAAATCACTGGAAATTGAATCAGCCTGGCATGTGCCTTGAGATATGTCAGTGATTTTAAAATATTTAACGACAAAACAAGCGTTTTTTGGCTTCTTTACAGAAGACCTCCCAAGTCTCCAAACACCCACATATTTTCCAGATCTTCTATGTCTAATGGTGTCTACAGCACCTACTTGGCTGACAGCATCTCTCCCAGTCTAATACCCTCTCATTCTTCACAGTCTAAATAACTCTAACCACAGGCAGGTGCTTCTGTGGATAAAAGTTTACATAATGCTTATGACCTTATTATGTACCCCATACCAACAGTGAATCATATAAGCCCATCAGTTCATACGGGTACACTACTGTCAGATTAGGATATACTCAAAAAAACTCTGCATAACAGGGTCACAGGGCTCACTTAAACAGAGGAGCGTCCCAGAATGATTAAAAGTCTCACTTTTAATCAGTTACTAAAAGTCGTCCCTGGTAAAGAGTCTATAGGTAAAGAAAAATAAAAATGTAGCCCTCTAGCTATAAAACATGCATATGCATTACATGGGTGATTTCAGCAGATAATGATTGGAATTCAAATTGGGTGCGAAAGTGCATATGTGAGAGACAAGGAGAGAGCGAAGGAAAAAGAGAGGTTGAGCCAGAGAAATCAAGAGTTCTCCCATGGGCCTTTGTTTGCAGTAACACCTGCTCTTACTATCATTCGCCGCAGGAGACAGGCATACGAGTTGATGCAGGCAGTGCCTTGAGAACCACGCATGATCACACTCCAGCACACGCCACACTGTAGCCCCGCAAGAATCTACTGTATGTATAGCACTTATAGATTTTGATTTAAAGCGTGGTACCTATAGTTTAGCCATGACTTCACTTGACTGACAGTTTCTCTATGACTCATGAATGACCTGAAAAAAGCACAGCAGTGTCAAGAGAACAGTGAGTAAAATATTAGATGTATGAACAGGTCTTTCTTTTCAAAACAGTCACATTCCCTGAGGGTGTAGAGCTTTGTGCTCCTGGATAGATATATATCTCATACGTTATCATCAAAAGAGACCAATGTCCTATGGATCTTCAGTAATACACACATGCTCACTATATTTATGACATAGAAGAATGTGATAAACAAAAAAAGAAAAAAGAGACAACCTATGGAAAAGTATATTAGGCATGGTCGTTATTGTAATCAAAATTCCCTTGGCCCACCCTAGAGTCGAGCACCACATGAAAGAGCAACTTTTACTTATGCTTATGCCTATGACAAGAATGAAAAGTTACACAATAGGAGAACAAAATCCAGTATGCACGATTACTGTATATTGCCCCTTCAAATGTAGCCATTCAGAGCAGCTATGAACACACTTTTGCCTTCCGACGTGATTGGACAACATGTTGTATGAACTACTTTGTTTTGAACATACCCTTGCCTTCGGTAACACCATATTCAGACAGGAATTGGCCCTGCAAAATGTGGACGACATATATCGACTGTTTGTTGCTATGGAGGATAAAATGATTGCTGCCGTGATAACTTATCAGAATTGTGAAGTATTATTGTTTGCTATGCAGTGTTTTAGGGTCTGATGAGCCTTCAAAACCTATGGGTCTACAACTCAAACCAGCCTTCCTCGATTGTATTTCATTGTCTCACTGGTACCTGAAGCAGCACGCCCCCACAAATGCAGCCCTTTGTGTTTTGTTTTGTTGTTTTTGTTTCCTCTCAGTGCTATTTTTGGTCTGAGCACTCGGTAACTCTATGTTACAAATTTGTCTGAAATATTCCAAATGATACAATCCCAGTTCATGATTTTCACTAAATGGAAAGTACACAGCACAGAACACAAGTTGCACTCAAGTTGAACCATCCAAAGTGCGACTTAGCCTCATTTCATAAACACACTGCAATGCCCTATAATACCACAGAAAAGTAGAGCACAACCTGTAAAAATAAAATAACACTAGTACTATTTTTGGTTACATAAATTGCCTAAAAAACATTTATGTAACCAAACCAACTTTATGTCCACAAAACAGGTCCAAAACAAAGATTCTGAACACTACTGAGAAGTCAAGACAAGTCTTGTAGTAACGTAGCACAGTTTCCTAAGGCACCTACAGCCTGGCCTCTGGACCACTTGCTCTCCCTTTATCTGCCCCCTACTGCATTGTGGGTGTGTGTCGGACAGGATGGGGATGAGACAGGATAGGATGAGGAGGACGTGCAACCTAAATATGGCTCTTGCAGCCTAGGCCACAGGGAGACAGAGAAGGGGACCACAGACCTCGGCAGCGTACAATTATCCAAAACAAGAGAGTCAAGCCAACCTCCACTCACTGAGACTCACGACAAGAGCATAACAGAGTAAAGTCAACACAATATTTCACTGTCCTTACATCACACACATCACATACACAGATATGTGCAAATATGCACACACATATACGGATGTATGCACACACATATAAACAGACACAGATGTATATATACACACGATAATCCACTGCATATTCCCAGAGTTTGTACGGTGCCACATTACAGTGAACTGACTCCATATAAATCATCTACCTCTCTTTATTCCACTTAGCAGGTATTCTATGTAAACATCTATCAACACAGCTAAATGCATCTCACAAATGCCTTATCATTAAGGCCCATCTTAGGCAATAGCTAAACCCCAATAACACATTGCTTAAACATCTGAGCATAGTGTAGCATATGGCACAGATATGAGGGCTCCTCTGCCTTTGGAGTGAATTACTGGGAGCGAAAATGCTGGAAGTGGCAGCCACTGGCATTCCTTAGGACTGGGGGCCTACAGAGGGAGACAATAACTGGACCTGCAGCGCACAAGTGCTCATGGATGCTTGCAGCTCTATCCGAGAAGCCCGCACAAGTTCCATAGCGTGTCCCTGGGGTGACATACTGTTTGCATAGATACAGTGAATTAGATCAATGTTAGATCAAAATCTAGATGTATCCAGGCTGGACAAGCTTGCGGAGGCTCACCCTTATGAGGAGGCCCAGGAGGGGAGAGAGATCAAAGGCCCGCCGGCATGCTCTAGTGTGTATGCCGGCTGGACCCATGAACATGTTACAGATGAGCAGAGGCGCCAGAGAACCATGATGGGTTGTACAATGGTGCTGAGTTCAAGGCACAATACTGTGGACATAAAGAACACAACAGAGAATACGGAAATGACTGAAACTTGGCTTATTTGTGTGAAGCACCTCCCTTCTGGTCTTTTATGGGACTTGTTTAATTTTTGGCAACAATTACTGGCAGTGGCAGTGAGGGTGTAGTTGATAATTAAATTGGTCAATAATGACAACCCTTTGGGTAAATGAGTCAAGAAATAATTAATCATTTGTATAAATTTGCTGACATGATATTGAAAAATATGTCATATCATCCTCCTATCAAGACATTTCTCCACATGGAGTATATTAAGCTTGAGAATGATATCAACATCGGACTAATGCATCTGAATAAATGAATCTGAGAAAGTGATAAAGCCAATTTGATCTTTTTACACCAGAAACAGCTTAGTGAAACGAACAAAAAGAAAGCTTCAGCTTTACGCTAGTGGCATGGCTCTAGGGACAGCAATGATCTACCACTTTGGTCTGGTCTTTGTTCACTCTTTTTTCCTAAGCTAATCAGTCGCATCGCCATTCAAATGCACTTCAGTACGTACAACAGCATGTGAACAGCATCACTGTTAATACCACCACAGCATTCAGCACTGATTCAGACTATCTTCAGCTCAATAGCACATTCGGTTTGTTGCTACTCCAAGCTGATTACATTCACTTCAGTACAAAACCAGCCAATACAAGCACTGCACATAAGGTTAATAGCTCAACAGCCTATTATTTAAGACAAAGTAAAAGGAAGTAACATACTATGTAGCTGATAATGGTGCTCTTAGCCACCAGTAAGCGGAGCTCTACTGCTAAAAGCTAGTGATTCAGCCAGTGACACTATGGTGATTCAGTATAGCAAGTTAACTTTGAAGATTCGATGTGAAAGAATAATTTGTGCATGAACTGAACATTTCTAGCATGTTCACTAGCAGATTGAAGCTTTCACTTATCCTGTGAAATATCTCAACATCTACAAGATGGATTGACACAAAAGTTTGTACAGATATTCATGGTTCCCAGACGATGAATCCTACTGACTTTTCCTCTAGCACTACCAGCAGATCAAAATATTAATCCTTAAGCCTCAGCTGTACTTTGTGTTTAGTGCTTATTAGCAAATCCGTAGCAAGTAACTTTGTAATGCATCTTTTAATTTGCGTTTTCTCTTTCTCTCTCTTTCCCTCAGTGTTTCAACCTGGCTGTAGTCTCTCATCCTCCTTTTGTGTCCAATTAAAGATTGCTGCAGATTTTACACCTGTTTTCCCAGGAGTTAAAATTTCAGACCCAGCTTCCTCTGCCACAGAGGCCAAATTTTCATTCCCTCCTCCCATATTTTGCGGCTCCAAACAGGAATGCCTTAAAATACATATTGCGTGAGACCAAACACGCAATTTTCAGCAGTGCCACTTTTCTTCCACTTTACCTGCGTATAACCCCATATCCACCTTTGTCAACATTCACTGTCATCTTTTTTTTTACAAAAAAATAATTAAAAAAAACAAAAGAAAAACAAAGCTTTTCCTTTTTCTCATTTTGTTTCTCCATGGTTTCCTTTAAAAAAACTATCTTTAACTTTCTTGTGGGTTGAATAATGTACTGTCATCACAGTGCTTGAGGGGAAATTGAAATGAAGAGGGTGAGAGAGAGAGACATGACATGTGAATGCTTTGTTTGACAGATAATGGGCCTTTGCTGTAACACATAATTAATACAGTATTGGAGATGTGGACAGTACAATGAGCCAGTGTGAATAACTGTGGCTGGAAGTGTGTGCATGTACTGTATCTGTGGTTGTGTGCCTACATGTATGTCACTGAATATGTGCAGAAAGTGGTGATGATCTCACTTCTCTCTATGGGTAAAACTCTGTGTTAAATAGGGATATCTCAACAAGCCCTATCTTGAGGTTGATGGTATCCTTGATATCGTGTCATCTGAGGAGATGAGTGACAGCAAAAAACCACAAGGAAAGGGGAACCTGACGAAGGTCGAGGTAATTGATAGTATAAGTGGTGATAGGGAGTGGAAACAACCTTTTCAAATAAAATATCACATAAAAATTTAAAAGGCAACAAGTCCATAAATGTGAGAACTTACACAATCAATTGCTTACAAATAAAATTTTAACTTTTAGAAAGGCATTACGTAATCCCAGTCAGCAACCAAAGAACCAAAAGAAACGCATTTGCAGTTGGTAATGCGTAAGGTGTGGGGGCAAAACAGTAGCTATGGGCTTGAGAGTATGTTTTTCAAAGAGAGTAATCTGAGCATGGTACAAAGTAAGTGCTGGGTCATTGGAAATTATCCAGTTGAATATTTTACAAACTTGACTTTTTACCTTTTAATACGTTAATTGTTGTAGTTAGACCAGCAAATTTGCTTTTAGCCACAGCATTTTTAACAAGATCTACTTCAGTTCTAATAAAACCCTGAAAGGTCTCTATTGGCCAGAAATCCAAAACTGACACTCATGCAATGTTTGTCTAAACCTTATCTACAGCTTTATATTAGAGCTGTCTTTCTAAGCATGTTCATGAGGCCTAACGCATAGGAAATCAATTCTGATATCACTGCTACCACTTACATGTTTTCTAGCTCATTTGCTATGGAGTTTTTCATTCATATAACAATAGAGATTAATCCTACAGAACCATTATACTATTTTTTATTTTCTGTTCACTGAAGACAGAAATGAATGATTACCAACGTGAACAAACTCAGGCAGGAGGTGCTGTATGTACTACAATGACATTTTCAGTGACTGATTCAGTTAGGGTCAAGGTGCTACAGAAGGTTCTGAAGGTACTATTTTGCAGGGGCTTGTACTGACTTTGAGTGACTAACTTCAAGTGACTCAGCTTGAGGGCTTTACATATTGTAGCATAGGCTACATGAGTTTCATATTATCTAAACAAAATAGCACAAAGTCAATACTATATGTCTAGGTAGTCATTATATTCCTCTTCAAATGTACTAGACTTTGAATCCAGAGCCACATTCAGCTCACTAGAACGCAGCTCTCATTGTTGTATTACTCACTGTGGTCATCATGCAGTTCGTAAAATCAAAGCTGCATAAAGGCTGTAATTTTGGAGACATATAATTTACCTGTTTAAGTTTATAGCTAAAGGTTAACCCTTGGTGTAAAACTATACATGAGTTAACTTTCTGCTCTGAGTAATGCAGTTGCAGTATTTTGAACACTGTTGGGGTTTTGGTTGGGGTGAGAGTGAGGGCAACACTGGAGGGGTCATCTCCAGGATACACACTCCTCAATTAGCCTACAATGGTGTTTAAAACACAGGCTGGACTTCCTTTAAAACATCTGTAGTCTGCGAGGCTATTGTAAACACAACAAAAAAGCTGGATTTATGTTCATATATGGCTGTAAAATAACCTTTACCTTTGTTTGAGCACACTTTTTGATGTATTTATCTCTGTGCCACAGTTCAGAAAAGGGAAAGAGTAAGTGATTGATTTGTCACAAATTCTCCGCAGGGTGATCTGGGTAACAGATCCACACCCTTCCTACATTAATAAACCACTTGTCTGTAACTAGCAAATATTATACTGGAGTGTCAGCCTGTCTGGTCATGAAACTGGGTCCTACTCTCAGGTATGCACGTCTTGTGACCTCAAAAATCATTCTCATCTGTCAATCACACAGCACGCTCTCAAGGAGGGGAGGGTTAGTGAATAGGAAGAACAAACACAGTATCAAAACTGGCTCACACCAATCCTTCTGCAGGGTGTTCTCCAACCATTCACACTGACAGGTGTGACAAAATGTTTATATTGAATGCAACTGAAAAAAATCCAGATTGCATGTATCTGTAAAAATTCACTGTGAACACTTTTCACTTGTTTTTCCTACAACATCTGGTCCTGTCAATTAGTTATTAAGGTTGACTGGTCCACCACCAACAACAAAACACTTATAAGATGGATTGCCATGTACAAACATGCACGTCCTCCCCAGGATAAACTCTCACTCTTGTTATAGTTATATTTAGGCAAAGCACTTAGTTTAGGTTAGGGCTGTGAGGTATGGTTAAGGTTTGGAACACTTGATTAAGATTAGGGAAAGATCACAGCCTTGGTTAAATACTGAAATAGTCGACACTGACTATCCACAGGCCAGGCCATTGACCAGTGACCGTAAAACTATATTGTAAATCAGTTGAACATGAATGTAATTCCAAGTGTTATCTGCCTATTCCATGGAGAAAGGAGTGGTTATGTATTGGTCCTTTTTTCTTGTGAAAATAATAAATCCATTGAAGTAAATCATTTTTTGATTAAATACAGCAGGAGAAGCTGTTAATTCTCCTACTTCCCTTCAAGTTTCAGCCAAATCTGAGTTGCAGATAAACAGAGTGAATTATAAATCAGTATCAGCCATTAAAGAATTGGGACAATTAAAAAATATGTGCAAATGTTGACACTTACAAATGACAGTTTGTGCTGGAGAGAACCGCTATAATGACTCATTCACACCTGCACTTGGACAATAATACTTTATTCATACCACTCAGTGATTTATGCTCAAATCATTCAAACAAATATACTAATCTAGCCATGAACTTTACCCCAACACATTATCAGCCACCAGTGAAATGAATAGTTTCTAGTGACTATTCATTCTTTCCATCTTTCCTCCATTTCTTCCTGTTTTTTTACTTAACACATTTTTCCATAGCCCCCAGTCACTCACCATTTCCTCCCTGAATCACTCCGCTTATCCTTTGGGAGCAAAAGCTTACATGCTCATCCTATCTCAAGACCCATGGTCTCAGTCCTTGAATCTTACTTATTCTTCCCAGCGAACCTCTTCATCACCCACATACGCGTCTACCAGCCCATTTTCTCCAGTGATGTATGCCCCATGTCGAGGTCTTGTTTTTTGAGTTTGATCTACCTCCTCTTTGAAGTGACTATTTTTCCAGGTCTGAGGCGGTGATGGCTTCTAGCTAATGTGGACATACTGCAGTTTGGATGGCATACTTTTCAGCAGAGCACACTAATAACGGCCATTTTTCTCATCATTTGTCTCCAGAACATGGCTTTTATCTTTACTTGCACGGCATTCCTTCCAACTCGCACTGTGTGTGTGCATACATGAAAGTGTGCATATGTATTTGTGTGTGTCTTTGCATCTGTAAAGATTTGCATTAATACAAGGGTACACGTTTTTTGAGTGCCTTTGAATGTGTTTAAAGATTTATCTTGTCCTAAGCCCTATCATCCAAGCAACCTTGACCATGAGGGAGTCCCAGATACTCAATCATTCACACCCAGAGACAAAGCAGCAAGAGAGGCAGTGAGGAGACTCTTAATCTGTTGAACTGGTGCACAGTTTATGTCCCGTCCCATGGTACCCCACCTGAAACACATCCATTACATCTCCGCCTGTTTGCTAAATCCCGGCAACAATTCATTATATCATTCTCATCGCGCTGTCACGCCATTCAACACAGCCTCAAATGTTATTCTTGTTCATCACACAGATATGAACAAAAAATAACTTTCAGGTAAGGGAGTCAGTTTTCGTAAAATGGAAAGGATTTCATAAAAAGATTTAAAAAATGACTTGACAGGGAGCAATTACACATAATGGTAATGAGGTAATGGGAAATATCTGGACCCAAACACTGTGTGCAGAGAAGCTGTCAAAGTTTGAGGACCTCAGAGGACGAATCATCCAGCTGAACAAAAATGGGGACAATTCCCAGCTGAAACCTCCTGCACCTCCTACAACAAAAATTAGCATCTGAAAAAAGCAAACATTGTAACTTGGCCGTGCATAAAGCAGTTAAAAACTAATAGTCGAGTTTTACTGCGGAGACCTAATGGTCTGGGTGGAATAATAAATCTGATGGATTTGGTGAGTGGGGAGAAGGATCTCACATTAGGGGTAGAGCATGGCTTAGCCTTAGGGAGAGCAAAGAAGCCAGGCTCAAAAGTGTCCTCACTGCCTCTGACGTTCTTTAACCTCTTTTGTGGCTTTGAAACCTCATGTCTTTGGCCTCCAGTCACTCTCTATTTATGCAAGAAAATAAAGAAGAGAACGCTGCCCCTCCTAAATCTGTAAACTGCAATTAAGCTAAATTCCAAGTTTATTTCCAAATGCCGTCCTTGCTCCAGACCATGTGAGAGACTTGAGTCTAAAATTATCACACTTTTGGTCAGGAGGCCAAGACGAAGCCAGCGCTAGGACTGTCTTCTCACAGCCCACAGGATCACAAAGATGCTTGTGGATGGCTGAACCTATTGTAATAATCATTTGGATTGCCATAATTCAGAAATGTATCATTTAAAACTCCTTTTAAACATCTTTTGAAGGAGGTACTGTAGTGTGTGACTAAGAATGTGTGATAAAATTTGACACAGGGATCAAAATGTTTACAGATTACAGCTATAGATGGTGCTGCTGCTGTTTTAACAAGACCAAAAGATAAAGAAAAAAGAAGTGAAATGTAGAGACAAGGTAATGACATCTCAACAATGAAATGACTTTTGTTTATTGTTTTATGTTCACTCAGCCCCCTGAAAGCCAAAGGGCTTGTGCAGTGAGACAGCTTAACTAAAGGCATCATGTCGATTTAACTGTTTTATGTTAGCCCTCCTAACCAAAGGTCTGACGTCTGGAGGCAAACAAAAAGAAGCCCACGCACCCCAGCACGTCTCTCTCTCCCTCTAGCTGTCTCTCTCACTCTGTCTGTCTCTCCATCATGTGTTTACACGTCGGTAGAGTAAGTGACAGGGCTGTAATCGGAAGTCTACAACCGTGTCATTTGGAAGACTGTTGTCTTTTCCTGGGAGCGTGGTGGTCAGCAGAGAAAAACAAGATTTACATCTCACAGGGAGGGGCAAAGTGTCAACCATGCATTATCCCCTATTGGCTGTGGTCAGGGATGGGCGTTAACGTGTGGGAGAGGTAGAAGAAAAGATGCAGACCAATTTTCACCCATGGGAGACATTTTTATATCAAACACTGGGGAATCTCATAACTTGAAAATACATGCAAAATAAAAAACATATGCCACACCATTCTATATGAGAGCCTGTGTCACACGATTCCTCCTATTGTCATGTCGTGTGTACTGTTTCTTTGTGAGTCACCAGTAGTTATGAACTTAAAAGGATTAGACCAGGTGTGTGTTGTACTTACTGTTGATGGCGTCATTTGTCAGTCAGCCTCCTTTGTGTGAAAGCAAATGCCACCTATAAACAAAAGAGAGAGTAGATTTTGGTAAATACGGTTCATAAAATGTCAATCTGTGGTCTTGGAAAAAGGAATGGGGGTATTTCTGAGGTTATTTTGTGAACTCTATATTTTTGTTTTCCTTTGTGATTGCCTTTGATATTGGAGCAGTTTTCCACTTTCAATTGGAAATAAAAAATAACAACCAGTGCATAATTAAAACTTCCTCTATAGCGCTTTTATTACAGCTTTATTTATTTATTCACAATGTTTACTGTTTATTCTTTCTAAAACTATGACGGGTTTACCACCACAGGCCTTCTTTCACCTCCTGGAAAGAATTAAACAGAGAAGCTTGGATTTCTCACAGAGTTCGCCTAAACCTGGCAATGAGGTTAAAGGACAGGGAGATTGCTATATAAAGTGAATGGAAACAGTAAAACAAAATTCAATTAAAATTAGGTGTGTTTCCATCATATCTGTTGAAATGAATAAACCAGCAACATGTCAGAAAATAGAAAAAACACCCGTAATTAAATAGAAAGCCTCTCAGAATTGATTAGTCATGGACAAATAAGGATTCTGCTTTTATGGCAGATGGTATTAGTCACCTTTCATGCTGTCTGAAGGCAAAAAAGCAATGCATTTTTAAATATTGTAATGTTCAAATTAACAGTGCCTCATAAACAGTGCATGCAGTGCTGTTTACCATCTGGCATTTTTAACAGCATGCTGGGAATATGAATATCTGGGTTGATGTGAGAAATGTTGCTAATTCATAATCAACTTCACCCCTGTATTTCCTTTATTAACTATCACTAGAAGAACTCAAGTTGCTTACATTTTTCATTGTATGGTTTTCAAAATGTTTTAACTCCATTTGTGTTTTTTTTTACTAAAGATATTCTTATTTGCGTGAATATTTTGGATGGAAAAACAGATTTTGACTAAAGAGCAGAACGAGTCAGATTCCCCAGCAGCGCCATGCCCTGTTTTCAGATGAATCCAGCCAGACAGACACGCTTAATCCTACACAGGTTCAAAGCTCCGCCAATGCACATGTGGCAACAACCTGAAAAGAGTTAAAGAGAATAAAAGCAAAAAACCCCAAAAGAACAAAAGAAGTTAGCAAAGAAAGGACTGTGAGTAAGGTATTGATATGTGTTGTGTCTCTGGAAAATGCAAGACTGCTTATTTTTACCAGCCATATGTGTATGTTTGTGTGTATTTGCTGTGGTAATATTCACATTTCATTGGTGGGTGTAAGTGAGCTCAGCAACCCTGCAGAGCATAACAGAGTCTTTTTTTGTCAATAATTGCTGACTAAGTAATCGGGCACCCCGTTCATTCCCATGACTCATACAGCTAACCCCCCCCCCCCCCCAAAAGAGACTCACCCCCCCATGAGACTCACCAAAGAGTGGATCATCCACCAACGCAGGACGCTTACTAAGACCAAATGGTCAGTGAGGAGGCATTCACACAGATTTTGAAAAAACATCAAAGCCAGACATGCAAATGTGCATACACACAGGCAGACTTTTATTTTATCTCAGACATGAACCAAGTAAACCCACTGCCACGGACTCCTCACAAAGTAGCCACAAAGTATTTATCTCCTAAAGAAAAGCACGAGTTCAACACTATCCATCCATTAAATGCACCATGTGAACCTAAACTAGACATGAAAGCGCAACTACAGACCTTTATGATCATTCCCACTGTAAAAGAGAAACTGTTTTAAAAGCACACGTATATATGGGAAGTTCCCAGGTTCAAGGTTGACAAAAGCTACAGTTGTGTCCCATTTAATTGTCCTTTAGAAAGATCTGGAACCTCTGCCAGTCTATGTATAGTGTTTTTGCTTTAGACAAGATCATAAATACTAACAAGAAGACAAGCTTAAAGATGTTTTAAAAAGTACCCTGTTATACAAGTACAGAATTATATCTCATAAAAACACACAACTAAAATCACGGCACAAAGAAACCAGAAACGAGCAATGAGGCATTCATGCTTTTTTAATTACAAGCTGAAATCACGTATAGATTGATCATGTATAAAAGTGATTGTCCTGTATGAAGAGTAAATCACAAAAGTACGACAAAAGACTAAATCATAAAAGGGGATTTGTTCCGTGTAGTAGACTAAAATACATTCTCAGAAATATAAGCCAAACACTCCCACAATAAGACATAAGAAATGGTTTTGTTCATGTTCAAAAGGAGATCTCCAACATCTGTGTCACATATTGTGTCACATACCAAAGGTTCCATATGACTTATAACCATCTTCACAGTGGAAGGTAAAACAGTGCACACTTAAATTCAATTTTAATTCAACCTTGGTTTTATGATTTGCATCTGGCATTTGAATTTGACATCACACCTCTGCACTTCTGTGTTTTTGAGTTTACATCTGAGTATACACACAGCTGAGCACTTGCAACTTGCACTTGCACATTAACCTCATGCTCTGGGACCACCCCAGGATGTTAGAGTGTGAAGGTAAACATTTCTCAATGAATTCGGCAGGGGGAAAGCCCTGCAGGAGTGCGGCTGCATTGTGAAGGCCAAATAGTGCTATACTCAATCTAAACAGTCATTGTGAGAGCTGAGGGACTCTCAGAGTTCACGCTTCAGCACAGAGATGTAGAACCCAGGCAAAAAAAGGAAAGAAAAAAAAAAGATCAACAGGCTGTGTAACAGCTGCACATGTTTTTCTCTCAGCTGATATCATGCAAAGAAGATTTGGATAACCAATCTATTCAGAAGAGCCTAATTACTCTTCTTTGTCTCATATGTTGTACTAGATTTATGATTCTGTGTGGAAAGAGTCACTCTCATTTTGAAAAGAGCTTGAACTATGAAACTCATACGTCATGTTGCGGAGAGACATTATGCCAACATTAGGTTTTTCCACCACAACAGGATTATGTGACTTAATGTCTTTTGCACACAAGATAGACTGACATGCCATGTACTCCATTTAGGTGTGTCAGTGTCAGGGCCCTGGATCTGTACATACTGGCTCACTGACATGGCAAACTGGAACACAACAATGGAACTTCTTATTAGTTCCACCTGTGCTTTTCCCACTATGAAAACTCAAAATGTCTGCAGCAAAAAAGGCCTATAGCATAAACTGAACATGCAATTTTCACCTTTTAGTCAAGTGAAAAGATTACAGCAGCTTAATAATCGTAGCCTACTGAACTGCCATTTCATTTTTTATTTGATTCATTCAGCTGGACAATGTGTTCATGTTAGCCATGTCTTATTGGGAGGGGGTTATTTTGTTTTGTTTTGCCCCAATCAGTAAGTAGTGAGTGACATACCTGTCCCACCAATGTCTTTGTCAGTCAACACAGAGGCTGTGGTAGCAGTTGTTCGAACCAGTTAATGTTTTTACATTGATCGTTTGTTTAAAGTTTGTTTAAGAATAGTTAGTTAGTTTTTTATGAATGTAACTAGTTATAGCTAGTTAGCTATGTAAGGAGATGGCGTCCTCATTCTTATCCTACCTACTACGCTCTGATTGGTCGACTCCTTCTCCAACAGGGAAAACATCCGTCAATAGGCACAACAGACCTCTTTCACGACAGACATTTAGAGCTGTCAAAGCAGGAAAAGCACGCGTGAAACTAATTTTGTTAACGATTGCTCAATTCCATAAAGTGCCCCGGTAAGCCATGCCAGTGAGCCAGCATGCACAATACCAGAACCCTGGAGACAGCTCATCTAAATGGAATGCAGTCACTTTTAATGTTATCAGTTACACCTGTGCTTTTCTTGCTATGACATGCCAAAATGTCTGCTGTGAAATAGGTCTACACCAGACCTATTTGAATTGCTGAACAAATCGGAGATGTGGGCAACGATTCAGAGGTCTTGAACCAGACTAAGATTACACTAGGTGAGGCAACAACAAAAAGAACATTTTAGGTTAGGATAAAGCAAAAACGATTCAAAATGTTGTCATCTCCCCATGTGCACCGTGGTCTGCGCAGATGTACATGTGCAGCCCAAAATGTATGACTGCATGTGTGCACGTGTGGACACGGCTATGCAGACACACAATGTAGTATAAACAGAACCACGTGTGTGTCCGTTGTTTGCCCTGCTGTCCACATCCATGTCCGTTTTGGAGTATATCAGGGCTTTAAGGATTAAGTCAGTTGTTATTAAACTTACTGGCTTATGACCTTTTATAGCCAACCAGTGTCTACTTGTGACCCCTCGTCATGGTTGGTCTATGAGTTGTGAGCAATTGAACTAGTTGAGTTCAACAGTTAAGGCATAGTTCAAGGTTCTGTGAAATGCCTTTATTCACCTTCTATTCCGTGAGTGAGATGCACTAAAACAATCAATTATTGTTTTTACATTTCTGTTTGTGTATGGTTTAAACAAATGAGATGTCGTATTAATCACTGAATTTCAGAGTTGGTATTAGGTGTATTTCTGAATTTTGCAGAGTGCCAGGCTAGCTGTTTCCCCCTGCTTCCAGTCTTTATGCTAAGCTACGCTAATCACCTCCCGGCTCTAGCTCCATGCTTACTCCTACTTCCTGTACAGACCTGACAGTGGTTTCAATCTTCTAATCTAACTCTTGTAAAGAAAGCTGATAAGCCTATTTCCCAAAATGTTCAACTAAGTCTTTAAAGTCTGGTAACCAAAAATGTGATGAAGGCTCAGGTAAGGATTTGTTAATGATTAAATGAGGAAAACGTTAACTTACTTGCTGTCATGATTTAGCAAGTGAATCAGGATCATAAAGATAAAGGATCACCCACTGTGAATGCCACACCTTCACAACAATATTTCACTGTCAACCTGCCGCTGATACAGTAATTATGTCTCTTTCACATAATCTGGAAGATGTTTCAGGTCTGTGACTCATCTCTAATGTGAAGTGATTCATTAAAAGGTATCATCCCAGAGACTGTCTGACACTGTATGCTGTCTCCTTGTGTATGTGCAGCATCTTTATTCAGGTTCCAACTGTCAAAAACAAACTGGAATGCAAAAAGGAAAACAGTGGTACAAAGAAAGAGGAATGGGATTAAAGTATTGATTGAACAAATAAACCAGTAGAGCCAGCAGATGAAAGAAAACTGTTTTGTCACTTCCTCACTGGGTAAATAAACAACCACACCAGATGTCCCCACTTCTCATTCACCCTGCCAGTTTTTCAGTCCCACCCTCCCTCTGTTCTCTCATCCAGAGCAGAAAGCAGAACCTGTATAATCTGCGCCTTTCCCATTCAAATACAGCATCAAAAACAAATGTCCACTTGTCATCGCCATGAGCAATGATGAATCAAACAAAACAGGATGTATACAAAGGCACATATCAAAAGGCACAAGCTACCACCCATTTAACATACTTTCCCAACAAATCTATCACACAATTAAGAAAAATCTCACCCAAGCAAAGCCAGATATGGTTGACTCACGAGGAATGGTTACTGTTAACCTTCAAATCAACCACCAGTGACTCACCACTGTCTGGAGAATTGCAGGCTTTTAATGGCCCACAGGTTTTCCATCAGCATGATCTAGCCATGACCTTTCTGTTGCATTAGCACCCCATGTGGACCAATAGAATCAGACGCATGGACCACCGATGCCATTCTCAACTTGTCCCAGTATTCTTTCTGGAAACCTTCACACACACATCTCATTAAACCTTTAATTCAGACAGTGTGATGCCATTGCCTTTCTACGCATATTCACGCCACTGCATGTCTGTTTCTGTGTGTTTCTGCTTATTGCACAGAGCAAAAACAGACGGAAATCTAAACAGTTCCAGGACAGTATTTGCTAATGTTTTCTGAGCTTTTATGTTCTTCTGGAGCTCCCCAACACCTTTTAACTGTCCACGACACTTCCCCTTGTCATATATATAAGCAAACAAGCTTCACAGCACACACATCTCTCAGCCCCCTAAGGGCCTTGGCTGCATCTCATGAACTTTCGGGCTCTCAGTCCAGATAACACAAACCATCAAAACACTCAAGAACACAAACCCAGACTCCAGCCCTCTGGCTATGCTTTGGTTAACCTCTCTATCACGCTCAAGCCTCTGGGCCCTGCTGTTGTCCAGACACAAACACACAACCCACACAGCCAAAATCATAAACACAGAGTAAAAACCAGACTGCACTACTGCTCCAGCCAGGCGCAGACCAGAACAAAAATACTGATGTTGTCCATTCGTCACTGGCCAGTCCCTCGATGTCATTGTCCATCTATCTCTGTGCTAACCATTCCCCAAGACATCAGTAGACATCCATGCATCTAAACAGGTATGTGTGACTGCTTTACACTCGGCCCCTGAACAGCTGAGCTCTCCATGTGAGCCAGAGAATGAGGCAGAGATCTTGTGTCTGTCAGACAAATAGTAAAACAGATGAATCTCTGAGGGCACAGGAGAATGAAAAGTTATTTCCTGAACAAAAAACACACACACACTAAAAACATTATAGTTATCCAGTGCCAAAGAAAATGTCTGTGCCCATAAATACTGTATGTGCCCGAGAAGATTAAACATGCTAACCAAAGAAGTGGGTCGGACAGCAACTTTTCTATGAATGAGCAACAGTTTGGCTGGACTGCGTAATTACTAAACACACAGGACATTATCTATCATCCTCTCCAAGTCTCTGAGTCACAACAGGCAGTGAAGCCTCTATAGAGAGGGAAAAACATGCTGAGAGAAAGGTTAAACGCAAGTTAGCTGTCATACAGTTGCACACACAGACCCATTATAGAGGCAGAGAGAGAAATACACTCATACATATAGTATCCATACACACAAACACATTACACATGCAATATTCTTGCTATTAAACAGATGTGCATTCCTCTATCAGATGTGGTTTTGAGAAATCATTTTCCTCTTATCCAGCCTGTCAGGCATGTGGTCCTAGGTTTGAAAGTCCTCCAAAACCTGCATGAAGTCGGTCTTACAGCTCCCAGAAAACAAAGGACTTTTCAGAACAAGAGGGAGGAGAGTCAATACTGATTGGCAGTTGGCCTAGGGCATATTCATCATGCTATCTGCTGAGATGGTCAAAGCCCTTTAATTCAGTTGTAAAATGTTTTTGCTGGTTGTTTGAAAGCCACGTCCCGTTGGACAGCCATCTTGCCGGTTTCACCACTCACATAATACCCAAACCGCACTGATCCCTATTTGAATATCTACAGGGAAGTCGATAATAGTTCCAAGACAGATCATCTTTAGCGCATACGTAATGTAGCCAGTCGTTGCATGCCTCATTGGCCTCTCCACAGCTCTTTCTTTCAGGAGTTATGTTTTTGTCTCTCATTCTTAAATCTCCTTTGTGACCTTTATCCTCCCTGCTCTCTTTTATATTCACCGCTTCATCAGCTGTGTTGATTAGCCGTTCCACAACGGGGCTGTTAGAGAGTCTAGACTATAGTAGACTGAGGTGGGAGTGCGTACACACCCAACAACCACACTCACACTAATGTGTAATCTCTGAGTATGTTGTGCCCCGAGCTGCTACACTGGGCGAGTTTTGTCTGGATGGCTGTGGTATTCCACCGATGTGTGTCATTACAGCAAAGCTAATACCACTCTGCACACCCTCAGTGTCCCACCGTAAGTATTTGTATACATACACACATGCATGCAAATACACCTCAAACCACAAGCATGCATTTACATTTGAGCTCATCCATCTTGTTAGGGTGCACAGGAGAGGAAAGCTTTGAACTCACTGACATTACACCACCATTCCAACACGCAACACGCTATACATGTGAGGACCCTTGATGACATAAGCTATTCCTTAGCCCCCCATGCTAACCTTAGCCTCACAACTACATACTTAACCCAAACCATGTCCTCACTCTCAACACCTAAAAATGGTCCTCACAGAGATAGAAGTACAAGAGACCCCCCCCCCACACACACCATCTCAAATTATTCAAACTAATATGACCCTGGAGACCCTGAACCACTATTACTCAGGCACAGCGATGCTATCTGAAATCCATAAAGTGCTCCTTGTTAGCACCCAATCAACTCCTCATTTATGGAACCAGGAAAAAGAAAAACACCCCTCTGGGCTTTGAGCAGACAAGCAGTGAATGCAGACCTTTAGAGAGCTTTATTTATTACCCTTAGGGCTAAGTGGAGGGCTAAGCAGAGGGCACGATGCGATGCGACGGTGAAAGGGAGCATGACAAGTGAAAATGAACCATGGCTGCACGCTGAAATATGGGGTTTGGGTTGTAGGACGGTGGTATTATCAAACAGAAACACTCTAATGCACGTGAGCACACACACACACACACACACACAGAGAATACACATGTAATCATGTGCACTCGCAGACCATGAGGAACAGTCCCGTCTTTATCCCTGCCTTTGGCAACAGTCACTTCCTCAGGATATGGACCCATTTTGTTTAACTTCAAACACTGCCTCTCCCTAGTTCCTGCCCTGTCCTGTTCCCTCCTCTCTACCCCTCTGTCTCGCTTTCTGTCTGTCTCTCAGTATCTCCTATTATTTGTTCTGTGTCCTTCTCATTTTCCTTTTTCTTCCAAAGAAGTGTACGAACACTGAATGAACGAACGAGAATGAAGAAAGGAAAGAATGACAAGAGGAGGAAACCGCTTTCTAATCTGCAGTAGACAGTCAGAGAGATGGCATGAGCTACCGTTCCCTACTGCTGACTTCAGCCTAGTCAAACCAGCACCAGCCATAACTTATATCCTTACCCCAATACCAACCACAGACTCAACCCCAAATTACCATCTGCCAAGCATGACAATCTTGCAAGCCCACCCACAACTCCAGCGATGCCGCTACCTCAAAGCAGGACAAAGACCCACAACTACCACCTCTGCCACATTCAGCACACTGTAATCAACCAGGACTTATTGTGTGTGTGTTTCTTTGTGCATTCACATGAGGACGTGCATGGTAGTGCATATGCAGGCATGTGTGTTCATTTAACAAACTAAAGGGATTAAAATAGCTGATGAGCAGGTGTGTATGCAAGAGAGAGAGAGAGAGAGAGAGAGACAGGACATGCTGCTTGTCGGCCACATATCCTCTCAACCTCTGCCAAAGTATAGAGTCTTCTCCACTGCAGCACCTGATAGCATTGCTGCCTTTGGTTATCAAGCACACTCAGATGGTGCAGCAGAAGCTACATGATCTTATCTATCACATTTGTTGTGAAGCTGCGACAGGTATGTACTATAAGCAATTAAAAAAGAGGAACTGAGCTGGAAACTGCGCCTGGAAAACACTCAAATCCCATTTAATCAGCTCATCACCCCGCTGTAGAGTTAGAGCTGTTTGTAGTGTCTTGCCACTATGCGTCATGCCAGGTCGTAATTAAGATGATTTGAGGGCTGTTAAATGCAATCAGTCCATGTGAGCATAATGCCAGCATGTGATCAGTCGCAGCAGGACAAGCCAGTCATCTTGATAATGCATCTGACTGGATTAATTTAGTCATCTAATCTAGTCATTAGTGATGTCGTCATTGTCATCTATGTCTAGCCCCCCCCAACCTCCCCCTGGGACAACAGCTCGGCAGCAGCTTGGCTGAGATATAGAGTAGCTAACTAATAATGGTAGACTGTCAGATTAATTCCTGGAACTGAGAGGAGGGTGCGTTTCAGCTTTATTTTCTTTTTCTTTGCTTCCAGCTGAACACGTCCTGTTTGATTAAAGCAGGTGATTCATTCCATTCACTGAATTCAGTGTTTATCTTTTGAGTCATTTTAATATACAAAGTTAACACATACTGCAGCACTTAAATTTACTGTAACATAGACTGCAGTTCACAGTTCAGGTGTCACATTCTGAGACATTTATAGTATTATACTCCAAAGTAAATAGCTTACTGTACAGTGTTGACTCACGTTATTTCTACTGCTGAAAAACAATATGAGGAAATGATACTTTAGTGGAAGATGTAGTCAGAGAGAGTAAAATGCTGCCACAAAAACAGATCAGAGAAGAAGCTTGCACTAGGCCTTTTCACAGAAGACATTTTGACATGAAACAGTAGAAAAGCACAGGTGAAATAATAAAGTGAATAAAGGTTGAATTCCATTTAGTTGCTTCAGCTTCAGGGTCCTGGTATTGTGCACGCTGGCTCACTGTCACACTGTCATGTCTTACTGGGACAGAACAGAGCCATCGTTAATGTTCTTACTAACACCTATGACATGTCAAAATGTCTGCTGTGAAAAATGCCTGTAGGACTAAATCATTGAACAACCTGTAAGACATTTGATTTTCTCATTGCAGTCCAATGTTCGTCCGAAATGTACAGTGCCACTTTTGCTACTTACTGACACATAATACTTCCCAGAGTCAGAAAAGTGAATGAATGTCTTTGTTCTGTCTTTGCGTGCAGTTGATCTTAATTAATAGATGTTTATGGGATCAGTGGCAGCTCTGCTCAAAGTTAGGGAAGCCCACCTTCTCCAACTGCTTTGTACTTATAAGCCTGTAATGGTTTTCAACTGTTTCCACCAACATGGCTCTGGACACATGTGGACTGGGTGTTTGATATGAGCTCTTTGTTATCAGTGAATCTAGTCACTGTCCATTACACCATCAAACTGACAGAGAGACATGAATAATTCCAATTATTTGAAAAACAAATCTTTCCCTTCACTCTCAATTTCAGCGACCTGTGAGGCCTTCACAGCCCCGTCTCAGAGGCCCACAGCTCTGGAGGGGTTGCGCTGACAACTGCAGTCTTGGTGCTTAGGGCTCTTGTAAAACCAGGGGGACCTGTCTGCACTATATAAAAGACATCAGTAAGGCCTCAGTAACACTGAGACTGATCCTCTCAAAAATAACAAGCATGACCTCCTGCCTCCTAACATGGGCTTTCACCACCTATTCATGGCACTCTGGTATGATTGCATTAGTAAGAAGGCCTTGATCTGTTGTGTGTATGTGTTATACAGTACGTTATTTTACCTCTGTCAAAAAAAAAAAAAAGTGCAACCAACTGTATTTCACTCCAACAGGTCTGGACTATTTCAAAACAAGCCAAATGTTTCTTCCAAATTGAACAGCATTCAAAAAGAGAATACAATTAAATTCTAAGGCCTTTCTAAAACCTTTCTACATTTGATCATTTTTCATAACCTTTCCAGGCCTGGAAAATATAATTTTAAAATGACATGACTTTTCCTGATTTTCCAGGAGTGTGGGAATCCTGGTAGTGCATTCAGGTCTGGGTGTATTTCTTATTCAGTCAAGCTCATGTGTGTCTTGGCTCTACCCCCAGTGAAATTGAGATGAAAAATGAGGAGAGACAGCAGGCTACCTGTTATCACTTTAAATATTTTCTTTCCACATACCCAGAGTTTAAATTCAACAAATGACTGCAGATTAGATTAAATACAGCTAATGTCATTTAAATCTCTCTTCAGAGAAATGATGATCTTTATGTAGCTCACCAGTCGCTGAGCGGTCAAAGCTTTATAGTTCATTGATTATGACTAATATGACCCACTTTAAATTACTGACAATAATTAAAACATAAGGATATCATGTGACTGAGGTTGCATAATGAATTCCATACTTCTTGGAAAAGTCCTGTTATTGTTCCAGACAAGTGTTCAACAGATGTAACAATACTTGTCAGAGGAAATATGGGATTTTGCATTTCTCTTTAGATTTTGACACAACTGGCTTTAAGTAAGACTTCACACATTTTAGGAGATCGCTGTGTGCCTATGTGCTTTTGTGCCTTCCTTAGCAATTTTCCTGTTGCACACTACTGGAAATTTTCATGTATGAAATGTCAGTAACTTGTGTACATTAGTTCAAGAAATGCATACAAGATACGGTCAACATTTATAAAAGGAATCCTTTTTGATGATTGCACCAAACAGCCATTTTATGCTGCCGTCTGAAGTAGCAGCAGTTATATTTTGGCTGTACAGACATAACTATTATCCTTTCAATACCCCTTATTAATTCTAAATAGTCTTGACCACTAGAAAATTAAGGGATAGCAGAGACATACTGGCAACTTGAGCTCATCCTGCTGCTTAATATCCATTCGTTGTGCTTGAACATCTCGGTAATGTTCCTATACCTCATCATCGGTGCCAGGCTGTGCTGTGGACCATGTCCATACAGACTACTCCCCTGCCTCAGCTGTGGTGTGGGAAGCTGTCCATGTTGGCCTTGTTTAAGTTCCTTGTTTAGCTTGTGTAGCGTCACCTGCCTGTCAGGCAACTGAATGGATTCCAATGCTGAACAGTCCCAAACAGGCACTGTCATGCACAGAGGAATCAACTGGAAAACATTTTGCCAAATAAAAAACAAAAAACAGCAGCACACACTGTGAAGTAATACCACCATTGAAATGCAAGGACTGGCAAAACAGTTACCAGTAGTCAGTGGAGGATCACACATCACCTCAATCTCTGTGATATGAACAGTAGAAGATGTTTAACATATGAAGAGTTAAACACATTAGATTGGTGATGACAACACACCAGCCAATCAGAGCAGAGGATCCAGCAGGGTTATACAGTATGTTTTATAAGAGAGAGTCTCTGGCACTGTTAGTGATTCCTGCTAATAAAAAACCATCAGAGGCCTTCCTGTTTTGTCTTCATGCCGCTGCAAGAGCTGACAATCATTCAGGCCTGAAACATTCTTCAGTGTGTTTTCTTTACCTAGGCAATAAAGGCTGAAACCTGACCTCTGCACAGAACCATGAATATGCCTCTCCAAGGGCTTCAATAAGGATGTAAAATATAAGCCATAAATTGGAAAGTTTGGTCACATGGACTCTGCTCTGTAAGGGTGGAAGAGAAGCAGTGGCAGTGGACTATCAGCTTCCAGATTGAGGAATACAATATGAGAAGCTTGCAAAAACAAATTGTTGGATGAATATGTGCATTTGCCACATCTGAAGGCATTTTGACCTTTAAGAACCAAAACCTTGCAGCAAAGCCAAAATTAACAAAATTCTAATAGTTTGCCTGATTGCTATAATTTAACAGCTTATTTAATCTCAAGGTTTGAATGAATTTTTTTTTTTTTTTAAAAGGGCCTTTTCAAAGTTTCTCAAAGAGCCCCTTGTTTGCTCCTGCATTGTTTGATCACTGTAAATGGTACCATATTTTAATTGGAAATTTTGTATTTACTGAAACATTTTCCTGGGAGCTGATCAAAATGTTTGGAACGATGCAAAATTGGATTCAGTATTGAAAATCTATTTGCAATCTGGAAAAAATTCCGTTTATTCATCTGAACAATTTGTTGTTATTTTACAATATTTGCTTTGATAAGTATCAAGTTAAATACACCATGCACAACTGGCAATATCACTTAGCTTAAATTATTTGATTACAATCAGTGCTTAACCACATCAAAATCCAGGTGGAAATGCACCAAAGCATTGCTCAAAGCATTTCAACAATTGGTCATGGATGTAGCATGACTACAAAGAACGCAAGCTCAAATTACGTTTTCATTTGCATTGTACAATAACTGTTCGGCAGACATGAGACGGATGGCAGTAGCTTTTTCCGCTGTATGCGCAGAGGAAGTGATTTGATTGTGTTAAATTTGGGCAACATTTGGGAAATACCCTTATTCGCTTTCTTGCAGAGCGTTAGATGAGATGATTGATACCACTCTAACATCTATAAAAATAATAATTTTCAATAATTAAAACTGTTCAATTATAGATGAATATACATGTAATTTAAATGGTCAAAAACTTAGAGGGCATTTACATAGCATTAAAGATAGAAAAATGTTGCACATACTTTAGAGCAGTGCAGCATATAGTACAGGTATATTCTGTATCTGTGACAACATTTCTCTGAAGCTAAAATATCTCACACTTCACACAACATCAGATGGAATATAGAGGTGTTGTGATGTTTGATGCACTTTCCTATAGAATTCAATAAAAGTTAAAGATCTTAAAATAATGTTCTGTGGGTTTGAACAATGCTTGGCAGCACAATATGCAATCATAAAGATGGATCCAATGTTGGGTGTGAGGGGTTTAAAAGCTGAAAACTGGGTGACATGGTAAAAAAGTCTTTTTTGATTTCATTGTGACTTTAAAGCTCTATAAAGATGTGGTCCAATGTAGCATGATAACAAGTTGACAGCCACAAAGTGGCCAAACATTCACACAGAAGTAGTCATCGGGCCTCTCACAAAAACCTTAACAATCAGTCCTCAGAGCTGAAAAAATCTTCCAGAGCTCAATAGTCACAACTAACAATAACAATAAATGTCTAGAAATATCAACAGAAACTTATTACTCTCTGACAGGTTTAAATCTAAAAACACACTATAATCAACACCCAACATCAATAAATACTTCAAACTCAAACCACAGGGAAGACAAATGAATAACAACAAAGCTCACACACATTCACACACGCAACACAGGGTGAGAGGAGTGCTAAAATAAGCAGTTACATTGCAGAAAAAGAAGCTGAGAAGCTAAATGCTCTGTAGCTCATTTAAATATATCCAAAATCAGCTTCACTTATTTGCTTTAAAATACACACACAAATATAACATCTGTATTCGTGTTATAATTAAACAGGAGGGCAGAGTTTAAACTTCTTCGGGATTCTTTGCACTGAAAAAAAGAAATTCAAGAGCAACAAGGTGAATCATAGTGACTCATAGTGGTGGTTTTAGGACAGACCATCTCTCTTCTCTCACCAACATACTTACTGTTTTCAGAGCTGCAAATCCAACTGTGCCAAGGTCATGGGTGAGGGCCCGGCATCTGATTTGGATGTGCTGACATTCGCTGACTTTCCCTGACCCGCGTCTTTGTTTCCCTCACTCACCGACTCTACCTTTTCCTTACCCATTTTTACTCACCCATTCAATTACTGCCTCTCATCAACCCCACCAGTCTTCCCCTCAGTCACATACTTTGCTGTGGGGAAGTTAATTGCACGCAAAATAGTAGTTCATGTACAATACAGGTTAAAGGGAGAATGAGAAAGATAAGGAGGCCTTGTTAAATGTCGTGCACGATCAATGGATGGAACTTGTTACTTACATGCATGCACACATAAATATGCACACAAAATGTACGTTCATGTACACACAGCAATAAAACAGCTTCTCTTGAGTGCTGATTATGTATATCATGCTTTTCTTGAAGGGGAAGTCCAGCAATTTTACACATAAAGTTCAGGTTATCGGTCACTAGGAGTACTACACAGCCTGTGAAAACAGTTGAATAATATCTTCTGTGGCTCTGGAGGACACTTTCCAAAGTAAAACAAACCTGCTGATGATGTCATAAGGGTTATCACGGCTTGGACTCAATGATTCGTGGCCTGCATTACAAACTGGAGATGTGGGGTTTGAAATAAGTGGGCATTTAGAAGGCAGAGGGGGGGGTAATAAAAGATGCTTTGGAGTTGCATTATGGGAAATGACAGATCTGGCGTTTCTGGAGCTTGACCCATACTAGACACTAAGTCAGGATATCTCGGCCTCTGCTGCTCCTATTTTCACAGTTCTTCTTTTAATCTGTCTCTGTTGAGTCCCCTAAATTTATGGAGTGGCAATTCTACATCACTGGAGTTGCCGTTTCAAGCTCCACCAGGTTGTTGATATTAACACTAAATCCAGTGTCTCCCTGTAATGTTAGAGAATGCTGGAACTGCACATCCTTTGAAGTCTAAAGGTCTTTCAGCAACTAGTTTGTTTGGTTTAGTCCCAGTGGCTCACGCAAGCCAACTATATACATACCCAGCACAGCAAGAAAGTCAAGCATCTAGCAAGCTAAAGAGCCTTAGTTATGTGTTTTTAGTAGTTGTTGGACCAAATCAAGGTAAAGCGCCAGTGAATACCAGACGTAGATTTGACAAGTGAGGAGAAACTCCAATGGGATGCCTGTTTCTTCTGGATTAGTGTTAGTAGGCAAATGTTTGCTAAAACATATTAGCCATAAGAACTTTAAAAACCCTATTGTTGATGCTTGATTGGTTTGCACAAGGACTGCCTCTACTCTACTTTCTCTCAGGCTCTCTTCAAAATGGTTTCTCTATATATAATGCTTTACAGCCCAACCTGCAGAGCCAAAATTTTCACTACTTGACCCTGCAATAGGTCACTCCCTTGTCCCCATCATTGAGTTTAACTATATTTTTCTTGATATTTCTCGCAACTTTTCTCTCTCTCGTAAGACATTTTATTTTATATCTCCCACTGCAGCTTTCTTGACGTAAATTATTCCACTTGACACTTTCCCTGAATACATCTGACTGTCTGCAGCCTGACCAAGTCTCCAGCTCTGCACCACCAATACCCCCTGCAAGTTACAGACTGGCTCATCCATAGAAAGCAGGAATTTCAGTTTTCTTTTCTAGGATTGTAACGTAAGATGTTAAACTCTGGCAGAGCAAATGATTTTCTGAGGACCTTAATCCCAGAGCAATTCCTAGGCATGCCACTGTAACATATGTCAGCTACAATGGTGATAAAGGCCATGGTGAAATCGCTTTATTCTGAAGTGGCAGGTAGGTAGAATTCAACATTAGGCTGACTAATTTTAAGCTTGGCATTTGTACAGCATTTGTAATAAAAATGTAATGACGTAGCAACATGATTGTCTCCTTTTGACCTTCTTCTCAAGCTTCCTCAAGACATCATAACAAGATGATGTTTTACCAGCTGTAATAATTCCTCATTTATAGTGCTGTTTATGTTTGATCTTTTGTAAAAACAACAGTATAGAAGAATTTGGAATGGATGTTATGTGTTTAAATAAACACACTATAGCTCATGCTGACATCTGAATTCACTGCCAAATATACGTCTATAAACAAACATGTGCCTTCGTAAAACACACTGACAAAAAGCACATATACAATTAGTTTTATTATAGATTTTACTATGCAGGGCCCTATACGCACAAGATAAATCTAAGTGTGATTAAATACACCACTATAGAACTCTGTAGGTATGATGTGTGAGAGAGTTCATAGATAATCCCAGAGTATTGCAGGGTGCGTATGTATTATCCTACTCACAATGTTGTGTTTGTGTTTGACGCAGACTAATGTGAAAATCCTGTAAAAAAAACAAACATCTGTCCTCCTCACAGTCACTGATTCTTACAAGCCTGGGGATGCCTGGTTGGATATAATTTTCTCAAGCGCTGACACATTTCTTATGCATTAGTCAACAGGAAGGACAGCATTGTTAATGACTGTTTGAATCAGAATGGCAGCATCCACTTGTCATCTAATGCACTGATTGATATTCAAAGAGTGAAGACAGAGCCTGGGATACTTCCTCACACCTCACAAGAGCTGGTGTCACTAGAAGGATTAGGTATTTCTGACATGATGATGATGGCTCAGTGAACCGCCTGAAGATCACTGTTAGATTTCACAATACTGTCATACTGTCCGGCCTGTCAATTAATGATGGGGCTCCTGTTAAACAATAGCTTTTCCAGACATCACTGTACAGCCTGTGTACACCATACAAAACCTGAGAACACTTCTCATGGCAGTGGACCTAAACAGAGCTAAAAATAACCTGAGCTGAGATACAAATTGAAACCCGATAGCAACAGTCAACTTCTGCTGTCTAACAAGAAAGAGGGATGCAAAGTTACTCTCTGTCTGGTGCACAACCAAGACGTGTTTTCATGAAACTCAGCTGCAACAGCAATTTACAACATGCAATTTGAGGCACAATAATTTATGTTACTCTGCTAGCGTTTATTTAAGCAGAAAAAGGAAACCGTTGTGTTATTGTCTGCTATGTACCTGGAGACAATATCAGCCATGTGGCAAAGAACAGTGGGACATATACTTTCAGAAAGTCAATTACCATTATGATAACATTGCTTTCCTAAAATATTGAATATAAAGGCATTTATTGTGGAGCAGAGTGGTGATAAATATAAATGTTTCCCATTAAAGGATTTCAAATCTTCCAGTTCATGACATTTTAAATATATATGATGGTTAACAAGATGAAATTTGATTTCTTTAATTAAATCTAATGTTACTGCTTATTTTTTTTCAAATGCACTAATTTTTTTCCAGGTACAATTCCATTTAACGTATCCAAAGCAGACTTGGTCTTGACTGGCCTCCCTCTCTAAACCATTTCTACAATTTATCTATGAAACTGCAATATACGTGGAAATCCTGTACCATCTTCAAAAACATAATTGAGGAACCAAATCATTTTTTATTATATAAGAGTTGAAGTGCTCTTACACGAGATAAAATTTCTGGGGATGAAATCAAAAATGTATCGTCAACCAAAAAGAGAAGACCGAACCACAACACGTGCTTCTGAGAAAATTGGTTAACATCTAATGAAAGCTTTAATGAGTGACCTGTAGAGGAGACAGGGGAGGTAAAGAGAGAGCAGTGTTAAAGTAAGGTGAACATGTTGACAGTTGCCTGCCTCTTGTCAGTTTCACAGCTCTTACAGAGCTGTCTCTTCGCTCTGATAATACTCTAAACAAGAGGCCTTTCTACACTGCAAATGAGCCGTACGCCTGTAACATCTACTTACACACAGCACAGAGCTGATGGGCTGTGATAGGAGCATTGCATCTCTATTGCATCACTGTTGGATAAGATTGGGGACAGAAAAAAAAAAAGCAAATTACCACAGAGCATTAACTGTTCCGAAACACAGCCTGCAGATTGAAAGCATGCATGTAGCTGCGGCCAGACAAACAACAGCGCTGCCGTGAAACCCTCTATGTGAGGACTAAGGTCTGCAAACCACCAGAACACAATGAGCTGGACCACTGAAAGGCCTCGTGGCCACTTGGACAGTAATAGGTCCAGAACCTCACCACAGGTTAAATAAGAGTGTGACCAGACTCTAACCGACAGATCCCAAAATTTAGAGCTAGAGTCCCCAAGACACGATCCTGCTTTGGCTCTGAAAGTGGAGTCAAGGCCGTGCAACAGAGGACACCAGTAAACTGTTCTGAGTTTTAGTACATCTCAGAAAACTACAAAAGAGGGCCAGTTGAATTATATTAGGTTGTTACAATATTGCATTCTCTATTTTGGTCTGTAACACCCACAGGTCTTCCCTTGGTTGTTCTTCTTAAAAAATATATATTTGGCAATGAGCTGGCTTAGGGTTAGTTAGGATTTGTAAGAAATTAGTGAGAGGAGACAGAAAGATAATTTCTTCAAATCCCGGAAAAAGTGTTAGTAGGGAATTATTAATATCACTAGGAAATCCTTGCAAATTTTCCATTACCATCAACAAATGCTGAAGGCAGGAAGGCTAGTGGACAGAAGCTGAACCGTCCACAGAATGAGACTATAGCTGCGAGGCACAGTGCCAAGAGGACGTCCGGCTCGTAGTGGCTGGGGTGTGGGCTGAGGCTGGGCAAGGACAGACCAGAGGCTTGGAGCCCGTCCAGGATATAGTTTGAGGTTCTGGATGAGGTCCAAGCCAGCTGGGGAGCAGCAGAGTCAAGTCCTACAGTAACCTGGATCTGTGTAGCCTGGCCGCACTGCTGACAGATTTATCAACCTGGACCTGGCTTGGCAGAATCGCCGGCTTAAATTGCAATATATCTACAACTATATCTCACTCATTCACTGCACCCCCTTTCTCTTTCTCCTCTGCTCTCTGCATTAATTGCTTTGGATTTTTTTCATCATTATTTCTCTCTGACGTTCTTTTAAAGTAAATTTTACTCACTCCCTCACTTGCATGACTACATTATTTCAGCAACAGAAAATTCCACCTCACAGTCATGTGTGCATAACTGAAAATAATTATGCACTCAACACCGGCCAATTAATTTCCATGACTGCATGAGTCCATGGCACATCTCATATTCAAGTGATACCTCATGCTGTAGCAATCTCTCCAATAACAGCAACTATTATTTTCTAATCCATTAATATTAAAGCAATATTAATATTACTAGCCATGACTGCAGGCACACTGAGCTGCAGTAATAAGACTGAATGAGGGGAGAGATGGCCAGGAGGACGCATAGAGTCAAGGAGTGCGCTGTGCTGCTGGGGTGAGGCGAGTGCTGAGCGGCACACCTGCCTGCCTGATTAAGCTGTGGACAATGAGGCCTCTGTTGCTACCTGTCCACCTGTCTACAAAGTGGAGCCCCTACGGTCTATCTCTGCAACCCTGAATTCCTCTCTGCCCCTCTGTAGCTTCTGTCCATCCCAGGGTCTGCTTTAATTCCACAAGCTCTCTCCCGCTCTCTCCCTCTCTCACACACACACACACACATTACTGGAGAATTGATTTATAAACAGCAATGTCCTGCAGGTACGACTCAGTCAGACAGAGTGCATATTAACTTTGCTGTTGTACGCTACAAACTCATAAGCTGCCTGGACACTCCTGTTCTCTAAAGAACCTGTTTCAGATCTTGTGCTGCTGTAAAACTTTCACTGCTGACTTGGACATTAGTCATGTTACTTCTGAAGCCTCTGCTGAATGTTTCCATTACAGTAAGTTTCTCATTATGTGGATATTGATTAAAAATCGTGTCTTTTTAACGGCTCCTCTCCTCTTTTCTCCTCTCCTCCCTACTCACCAAAGTTTTGGTCTATTTTCAACCCTAAACAGAAACATGCACCCCTGCTGTGTCCAGATCCTTTTTTTATGTATGAGACATCTGTGTGGTAAAGAGAGGAATTAATAGTGTGTGTTTATGTGTGAAAAGAGAATGTTATACATTCCCCCAGTTACCCCAGCCCCAGTACTTAAACTTTCTTAAAGATACAGTACTTAACGAAATTACCACAAAGATTAAATAAAGCTCACGGAGGCGATAACGTGCTGCTGGGAATTGGCTAATGAGGGATTCTCTGTAACTGACCTATCTATCAGCCAAAACTAACAAAGTCCTTGTTTGCTACTGCCTTGCGAAACCCTTATCCTCTGTCTGTTTCCAACCCATCCTTGAGCCTTTTCACATATCCCCTGTCTGGACCACAGCCTGTGTTTTATGAAGAATATACACAGTATCACAGACACCAATGATGAATGATGTGAATGTGACATTAACATTTAGAGGGATCATTGAGCCTAAAAGAGAGGAGTCTCCCCGTAACTGGTGGCAATTCCGTGGTGCAGAATTGACACTCTCTCTCTCTCTCTCTCTCTCTCTCTCTGTGTGTGTGTGTGTGTCCTACATATGTTTTTTTCCCCTGCTGCCTTTACTGCTTTACTCATCAGTTTGAACTCTCTCTCACTCTCTCTTTCTGTCTGCTTCTCTCGCTTGAATTGCTGTCTTTCATTCAAGCATCTCTCTCCCTCACTTGTTTTGATTTACCTGAGTAGTTGGCTTAATGGCTTGAACAGGGTTAAAAAGTGGGAGAAGTTACAGTTACTGTATTTTGGGTGTCCAGGGTTCCAGAAGTAAAAGACTTGCTCATTTTTTGCATAGACATTTTTGAGTAAAGCTGAAATAATTAGTCGATTAATTGATTAGGCGATCGACAGAATTAATTTTTTATAACTGCTTACTTTCAAGTAATTTTTTAAGCATAACTGACAAAAATTCACAGGTTCCAGCTTTTCAAATGTGAATATTTGCAGCTTTTTCTTCTGTTTTCTATGATAGTAGACTGAATATCTCTGGGTTCCATTTGAAGACATCTGGGTCACATTTGAAGATGTCAACTTGCATTCTGGGAAGTTGTAATGGGCATTTTTCACAATTTCCGGATACTTTATAGACCAAACAAATAATCAATTCATCGAGACAATAATTTACAGATTCATTGATAATGGAAATATTTATTAGTTGCAGCCTACTTCCGACACAATGTTGTGGAACGGTGTTTAAAAATATTTGGTTGTTTGATAAGCAGTCAACAGTACAAGAAAGTGTACATAAAAACATAAGGACAAAAGTCTACCTTGGCTAAGGTGAATGTCAGTAAGAAATGTCCAATCAGAGTCTGATTTTTTCTGACTTTTTCTCCATAGCAACAGAAGTTACAGCAAAGTGCCAAACTGATGCAAAAAACTCTTTTGGAACCAGCAGCTCCTCCCACTTCACAACTGTACTGAATGTCACCAGTATAACAAACATAACAGAACAAAATCCCCATTCCTTCTTTCCTGCATACAGTGTCTTCATTGTGTATGTCATGATATTATTCTCACAGGAAGTCAAAGCAGTGTCTTCCCGGGAGGTGGTGTATCAATGGTGGTCTTGCTTTCTGCCTGAGAGGCCCACATCCTCAACATTATGTGCATCACATGTAGTGTGGCCATTAGCAAGGCCAATTAACCCTTATAAATCCACTCCCTTGTGTGTGTTTGAGAGAGTTTGTCATCACAGCCAGAAAAAGCTGTAATGTAAGTGTGCTGTATGTTTAATGGTCGCTCATCAAGTAGGAACCATCCAGTTAAACACATTTTAAAAGCTCACAGACGCAGGATTTAAAACTCTTAAATAACAATGGTATTTGCTCTAAATGTAGCAACACGTTTGAAGGAAAAAACCTACAGAAGAATGGTGTTAATGAGGTCCTACAGTGATCCATAATCCTTGTTTTTCCCTTCTAACATGCTCAGATGTACTTTAAAAATAATAATATATATGTCAAACTACCTAAGGTGAAGAGACTTTAACAAAAGCACTGACATTCTGACCTTGCAAATTTGTCAAAAACGATTTACCACATTTTTCCAAAGCAGACTAATGAAAACCTTTTTGGAGAGAGCGGAGAAAGTGTCTAAGGCTGTATTGTTAAATGCCCACTTTTGAAGCCCTCCCAGCTGTGCTCTGTCCCAGCGCCAACCATATCCATTAGAAAAAAAACCCAAGGGTTCCAACTTGTATTGTTTTATATGAATCTAATACCCAATGTTCCAATTATATGGCCCCAGATTCCAACTTCACCGCAATCAAGGCATCAAAAACTTTTTGTGGCTGGAAACTTTGTCATGGCCCAGACTGAAAGAAGGACAGATGAAAGTGGTGGTTTATCTCTATCAATGATAATCCACTTTCCCACCATTCCCCTCATTGTTTCACTCTCTACCACATCAACACACACAGATAGACAGGAATAGCGTGTGGTCAAGTGCCAGTGGGGGGTTAAGGTTGGAGCTTTTTAGTCCAGGCGCAATAAAATAACCAATAGTATGTCAAGCACTCACTCTCAAGAGTTTATAAACTAGCTACTAATGAATGTGTTATTAATGGGTTTGCCAATACAAGTGTATAAATTGTGATCCTTTCCCACAGCTTGAACATTTTGCCTGCTTGTCCTTGAACTACTGAGTAGCCAACAAATAAACGTTCTAAAATTTAAATACATTTTTGCTCCAAAGCAGCAGCAACAAGGTCAATATTTTAAAAACAGTCTATCAAAAACATCCACAGAGCTCTTTTATTCCCGTATTATGTTACTTACTCCACTTCAACAATACGCAACAGAGACACTGAGCCCAGGGGGGATTAAGAACACGATGGAGTCTGAGTGGTTTCTGTGCCACTAAATATCACATGTAATTAACTGCACGGCATTTTTTGGAATTGAAAACACAACTTGCGACGCAGATGTTGGAAAAAGTGTAAACATATACTGGGATAAAGTTTACTGAGGCAGAAAGTTCATTCTGCCTGATGTTCATATCTGTTTAATATGAACATCATTGTAGAGAATTGTTTACAACTGAATGTTCTCATTGGAGAAAAAAGGGCTTTGGATACAGGAATCCCTAACTAACCTGGAAGGAGACAGGAGAGAAAGGCCTTGACTGCGTCTTTATTAGACTTCAGCCTCTTTGCTGAGATAAAGTGCTGACATTTATGAATCAAATGTCTTTGACTATATTTAGAAAATAAAGAAGAGGGAGGAGGGAGACAGCAGAGATGGCCACTACCTGCTCTGTACACTTTACATCTTAGCAGATCTGTCCAGCAGAGAGCAGACTCACAGCGAGCCACAGACCATCGCCCTGTGGTTTCACTCTCAACAGGCCAATTACTTCAAGATGTAAGTGTGTGTGTTTGTAATTGTGTATGGACGTGCGTGAGTGTGTTTGCAGGTGACACACAAATAGTTTTTCCCCATTAACTTGTAGCATTACTGTTTTCTTGTAGGGCAGAATGTAGTGTGTGTGTGTGTGTGTGTGTGTGTGTGTTGCTCCTGAGGTATGTCACCTCCAGTGATCTCAGTGGGCTGTTTTCACAGACTCAGTCTCATTAGTAGCTCCACCATTAGCTGTGATTAAAATGCTATCATGCCTCTCCTCTTCTCTTTCACAGCTTCCTCTGCCCCTCCCCATAAAGGTTCAGGCTTGTAGGATAATGAGGTAGTTTATTTGTCTGTCTGTGGACACGGACACACACACACACACACACACACACACACACACACCAGTAGTAGATGTCTCACCTCTTAACATGAAAATAGTGATGTGGGGTGGAAGTCAAAGAAGTAAAAGTTTTTTTTTTAGAACGCGAAGCAGAAACAGATTTATAAAAAGATCCATAATATGACCCCCGCAAATCTCTCTCTCTCTCTCTCTCTCTCTCTCTCTCTCTCTCTCTCTCTCTCTCTCTCTCTCTCCTGCCAGACGCATTGTGGAATGTATCATTCTGTGTGCTTTGGCAGCAGATCAGCGCTGGCTGGCTGAGCAAAGTGAGCGTGGCTGCAGATGGCTATCAGCCTTATCTGCTGCTAATAAATCTCACAAAAGGATCTTATGCACAGACTAAACTATGTCCCCTTTAACCTCTCTCTATCACCCAAAACACCAGCCACCCTGCCGGTAACCTAACCTACCCAGACTGTATTGCCTCTAAAGTCTGGCATTTTTCACTATCATCAAAGCTGATTGGCTTGCTCGCTGCGCTCATATCTGGTCAGAAGGGGCCTCAGAGCTTTTGATTTTGAGTCTATCATAGTTTACAGTAAAAGGAGCAACAATCAGATTTCTATAAACCACATACAGTACACTGTATAATCTGTCATCTATCTGACTGCAGTCAAAGTACAACGTGTGGTATACAAACTTTGCTCTAATCAAGGATAGACTGACAGTCTGCATACAGTAATAAAGTACAAAGACAGAATACAAAGAATGATGGATTATATACAATTATTTTACCATTACGGTTGCTGTCTATGCAGTGGTGTAGAGTGTTTAACACACTGCCACTGGAAACATGTTCTTCCTCTTTGCCGTGATATAATGTCTCTCTCTACTACTTGTCCCATTCCACCATATTTTAAAGGAATATTTGGCCATTTTGGGAAATACGCTTTTTTGCAATCTTGCAGAGAGTCAAATGAGAAGATTGAAACCACTCTCATGTAGGATAAATATGAAGCTACAGCCAGTAGCCAGTTAGCTTAGCTTGAGTCTGTCCAACTGTAACAAAATCCGCCTACTAACACCTCAAAAGTTCACTAATTAACACGTTATAACTCATTTGATTGTACAAAAGTAAAAACGACAGTAACTTCCTGGAGTGTCCGCTGGTTGCCTGGCAATCTCATGGTGATGACAAGACTCCAAGAACCTTCTGTGTCTGGCCAAGATATAGTCCAGCACGTAACCCCTCAGAAAACCACAGCTTGTTGTTTTTGTATAGATTAAAACAAAGGGGATATAACATGTTAATTAGTGAGCTTCAGAGGTCCTGGTGTGCTAAGCTAAGTTAACTGGTTGCTGGTGGTAGCTTCATGTTTAGCGTGCAGACATGAGAGTGGTATTGACCTTTTCATCTAACTCTAAGAAAGCAAATGAACGCATTTCCCAACATGTCGAACTATTCCTTTAAATCCTACCAAATCATAAAACAGAATATTATACAAAAAAGGAAAAAATGCTGCTTCACAATATGACTACAAAAATCTTCTTTCTGTAAGAAACAACATGCAGTGTGTAGCCTGGAAGAGAGCCGCTGCAGTCAGTGAAACTGTGTGACAGATGCCATTTACCAGTAAGGAATATTTTTCATCAAATATTTTTTGTATTTGATGGTGTTTTTTCTGTCTTTCGAAAGGGAACAGATGAGACTAATTTCTTATAAAGGGTACATCTGCATCCCAGATAAGTCGATGATCAAAGAGTCAACTGACCATCACCTCCTGACCATTTAGCACACTGTGATTTGGCCAGGAGGTGTTTACTCAGGCAGGCATATCCACACCCACACGGCACAACCCACAGTCTGGAGCCGGGTCCTTCCACGGGCAGAGACAGACAGACAGGGTGGGCTGGATACCACCTCTGCCCTTTAAGTCCTAATCACAAGGAAGAGAAAACGTAAGGGAAGACTCACTTTAACCACAACCGCTGAATGTACTCACACATACTGTTGCAGTCATACCAGAACAATGCCACTACAATCCAAGCACAACATCTGTTCCAGTCAGAAAGCAGGCCGCTGCCAGAAACATGTTCAAAAACGAAATAGCATAAAAGCAATGGAGTAAAAGAGAAATAAAAGAAAAGAGAGACACATGAAAAGGAAAACAAGAAAGTCTGTATTTCCATTTGATATTCAGTGTTTTTTGTGGCACACTGTGTCATTTTCCGAGCGGTTAGGCTCCCACACAGTCCTGAGCTCTGTGTCCTGGATTTCTTCTCCAAGGTGATAAAATCACGTTGACATTAAAAGGTGCTAATTGCCAGAAATTTAAGTGAAATTAATGAAAAGAGAAAGGATAAATAACATTAGAATTTACTGGAATGAACATGAATATTTACACAGCAGGAAGTGTGTGTATGTATGTATGTATGTATGTATGTGTGTGTGGTTGGGTGTGCAGGGAAAGTATACATTGTATTCTCATTATACACTATAAAAGGAGGGTCTTCATCAAAAAATGGTTAAAAAATAAATAAAAATAAAAATGTGTTTCATTTTACAAATGTTGGATATTTCATTTTGTAATGAAACTGTATGTATATGGGGTTAAATATATTACAGCCTTCTTTAAACAATCAAACAACAATTATGGATGAAAGTAAGCAAGTTAATGTGTGCATAAGTGTAATAATCAATGAGGGCAATCAATCCGTGAGACAGCAGTGGCACTAAAAATAAGCAAAAGGGGTTTTAGATGATGGCGCAACTGCAGTCAATCACACTGAATTCAGAGAGATTTTGTACACAAACTTCTTTTAAGTTAATGGCAGAGCTGTATTCGACATCTGTGGCATATACTAATGAGTGGTAAAAATGAATTGCCATAGTATTCACATTCATTTGCACCTAGCTTTCTACTTTGCTAGAAGATGTTTTTTGTGAGTCTCGTGTGTTTGCAGAACTTTATGGGTGGGGTGGCTACATTGTTTCCCCCCTAAAAGAAACTAGGGCCTTTATATAGTTCAGCCATGGGCAAAACATCCAGAAAGCTCTAAAGCAGCAGTCACAGTCAGAGACTGACCGAGCTATAGCTTTACAGCCCACAGAGTCTTCTCTCACACTTGGCAGGAAAAGTTAAAGGCAATTACAATAGATTAAAGAAACAATTTCTTAAGGCAGGCATGTAAAAGAGGCTGTTAAAGTCAGGTAAATGTTCCTCTGGTGTCAACGTCTTAAACACTTCCCATCTCCTCTCCCAGGAACCTAATCCACAACATATGGACATAATAACTGCCAAGGACAGGGGGAAAGACACACAAACTCTCTGCAATAATATGCAAAGTCCAGTAAATAATTGGCCTCAACTGTTAATTGTGGTGCTCTGTCTCTTTCTAAGAAACCAAAGATTAAAAACACAACTTTCCCTTCATCTTCAACACACATACACATTCAACTGAGACAATCCATTCACTTTTTAATATAATCTTTGACCAAGTTTCACAAAAAACACATTATTTTTAAAAGATACTGAAGGTTTAATGCCCCAATTCAATAAGGCGAGTAAATGAGCTTTGAATTATGCACCAGAATCCCTCTATAAAAACAAACAATATAGAGTGGATGCATTGTATTCTGGTATCAGATTTTCCCTCTGTATCTTTGTATGACTGATTTTTTAAAAATCAAAATTTCACCAATTTTAATCATCAGATTAAACACTGATGGATTGCAAGATGTTTTTTTGGATAAATAAAATAAAAAACAACATTCAGTGTATAGTATTTAGTCTAGAGAAGATAAATGAAAAGGTATTAGATGTGCAGTTAACAAAACGTGGTCCTCTTTGTGCACTCTGGGCACTTTTCCTGTTAATGCGTCGGTAGCCAACTTTTTAAAGACATGCGGTGACTCTATCCTAATGACTCCAAGTGTGTGTAGAGTGTGCATGTACAGTTTGAGTGTATGTGAACACACAGCCGCCGAGTGCACTTCAGGACACATGGCTACTGTTAAGACGCTGGCTGTGATCACAGGGATGGGCCCTTGATTTGGAGGACGCAAAAAGACTTTGGATAGTGGAACAATTACAAGGAGCTGGGGATGAATATCGAGATGCGTTGCCCAACTCCTGGCTGCTTGAATTTAGAATTTCTCTGCAATCAGGTGTTTTTGCAGGAGTCATATCAAAAGGAAATTAAGAAGAGAAAAGGAGAAGTTTAACAGAGGGGAGAAAGAGGAATGGTGGGAGTTTGGAATAAACTAACTCACCCACTTGGTGTCTGATTCCAGCTCTGTGAGATTTATCAGGGCAGCAACCAAATTTTCTGTCCCTGGGGTGTCGCGTTAGGCAGCACATGATGTATAGGTAAAGTGAAAGCCAGCAGTAAGTCTTTCTTCTTCTACCCCAAGAGACAGTCCAGGTGAACTTGACTGTGATGGAGACATGGCTCGAGGTAACTTAGGAGTGATATGTGTGTTTGTTTGTCAGGGTTATGGTGAGTGCACGCAATGTATAGCTGCTGCATACATAGCATGAGACAGCAAGCTGGTGCATGCGACAGAGAGGGAAAGCTCAGATGAATTGAATGCTTGGAAAAGGAAGCAAAGGCTGAACATACTGAGAAAAAGAATGATATGAAGATAATACAAGATAATACTTTTTATGGCATCTGTCACCCATTGCCCCAGCTTACATAACCGGGTCAAGACCTCTCCCTTCAAAGGCCTTCTCGTCTGTAGCGCTCATTATTACTCCTCACTTCCCACAGGAGGGCCTGCAGCAAACTCATAAAGGTTCAGGATCTACGGCATCAACACCACTGTAACAGAGTCTTTGTTTGGTTAGAGGACACTAGACTCCACATACAGTAGAATAAAACGTAACCCGTTTACACATGATTTTTTTTGTTTCACAAGCTTTTTTTAATTAATGTCCTTCCTCCATGTAGAAATTGTGCTACATCATTTTTTTATATGGCAATTTGAACAGTAACTATGTGTCTTTATTACCTTTTTCTTCCACTATAATGGACACAGACATTTAGACAAGTAAAACTTCTTTAAAACTTGAATTTTCTCATTTTTATTGGGGGGTTTTTGACCGTGCATGTGTTAACTATACAAATGGGTAGGCCTACTGCTGTTTAGTTATTTTAAAAGATGAAAAGAATATTGGAGAGGCAATTTGGTTTGTCCCTGTGAAGTCAAAACTTGACTTTTGATTAGTCAGTTATTAGGCAGAAGCTCGAATTTTAAGCATACTCGTTTGCTGAAACCAATAAATATGTGATGTTTATCACAGCGGACATGGGGTCTGAAGGGGTTCAGGAAGTGTGTTTTGGACACTGTCGACATTCTGAAAATAAATATCTGTAAGATCAGACTACTATCTGAGGGCCAAATGCTGTGTTAAAAGGGTGAAAAAAGTTTTTTTTGGTTGAAAATGTTGACTGACCTACAGTAACTCTGTAGCCTAATGGAAACATGTGACAGGTCTCCAAATAGTGAAGAAGCCATAGAGAGGAAAAACTATGAAATGAAAATGCTGCTTTGGAAAATGTGTTCCTGTAACCTGAGAACCTGGGGTGGATAGTCATCTGGAAGCTACGTTTACCTTTTTCTCTCTGTTGTAATGTGTAAGTCCCTACAATGTGTGTGTGTGTGTGTGTGTGTGTGTGTGTGTGTGTGTGTGTGTGTGTGTGTGTGTGTGTGTGTGTGTGTGTGTGTGTGTGTGTGTGTGTGTGTGTGTCCCAATGCTTTCCATGTGTGCATGGGGAAGTCAACAGTGTCGTTTTGTTTTGATGGGACCAGATAGATCACCCGTACGCCGGGGCCAGAGACCAGCACTGCTGCTTGGTGCTGACGCCATCCTTCACCACAAAGCCCAATATCAACAAAGCAGGGACAGTAACCAAGAGAGGCAGCAATTTTGACATTTGATCTTTCCCTTCTTTCTTTTTTTTTTTTCAAAAAATCATCATTTAACAATTACAGGACATTTCCATAAGGACTTTCCTTCTGTCTACCATTAATCTTCTAAATACTGAGCCTGGACAGACTCCAACTACTGTCCCTTTGATCTATCAAATTGAGCCTAACAAAGGAAAATTCCATGATAGCAGATGAACAAATAAAAAACTACTTTACAATCAAAGTCCCAAGCTGGGAAATCAATTTACTATGTCTCCAGATCACTTTGTCTACATTTTAAATATTGATCAGATAACTAAACAGCCATGGTATTGTTTGTTGATTGTAGTATTTCAAACTCAACAAATCATTGAAAAGTGATTCTGGGTGAAACCTTTGAGGTAAACAATGAAAAGTAAACAAATCTACATGGGGAGACGTATACGCTGTAAAAATATTGACAGTCGACATACTTATGACTTCTCTCTGAAGGCAATCTGTTGCCTGCAAGGACAGAGTGTAAAAAGTATACAGTGACTGATTCCTCAGCTGGTTTAGAATAAGCAAACAACAGCAATCTTGTCAATTCTGTGGTTTTAACATTAGGATTTCCATGTTGTTGGTATTATATTCATCATCTTCTGATCCCCAGCTAATCCCGAAAGTCATTCCCCTCTGCTTCATACACGCCCCAGTGAAAACACAACCTTTACTTTTTTCTCTCTCTCTCTCTCCGTCGCACACACACACACTCCTCACTTTCCCCAAACTCATCCACATGCGGAAACAGTAGTGAGGGCGATGCTGTGGCTAAGGGATCCTGGTCTGTGTGATGTGGAAGCTAAACGTCTACTGTTTCAGAAAATAAACATAGCAGGATTGTCCCAGAGTAACACACACTTGCCGGCAGACAGACTCATAATATTTCCCCCCATCTGATGACAGCTGGGAGAGTTTTCCATAGTGATAACAGGAATGTTTTCACACCCTCTGGACACATACAGTCTCCTCATTGTGGCCAGTTTCATACAGAGAACCTGTTTAGGGTCCAAGGCGCTTACAGTTAAGTCTAAATGAAGCAGGATCACCTGCTGGAGACAGTGACAGAAGATACGTCTGTCGATCTGGCTGTGACTTTCTCTCAGTCTCTCAGAGGGACTTATCTTAGATTCTTCTTTGCTCTGTTTTAGATCAGCTTGTAATCCCCAAACTCTATCATTTGAGTCATTCCCGGCTCTTGATTTCTCTCTGTGAGCCAACAGTGTCCCTAAAAGAACTCTGCAGCACACAAGCAAATATATGCAATATGCAGATGTAATATAATACACACACACACAAACACACACACACACACACACACACACACGCACACTCGCATACTGTATAGGCCTTGGAGTTGTGAGGAGCAGTGAGGCCTAACACAGCGACAGTCATTGATAATCCTTGGACACACACACACACACACGCTTCCTAATACACAGAGACCATTCAAACCACACGTGTGTGATACGCCTATGTACATTCAACAGTAAGGTGAGAAATTTCCTCAGACGCTGTCTAGGAATATTATGCTGGTTTATCTCACTTTTCCAGCATGAGCATGCACATCAAGTATGCTCACATCCCAAAAAATGCAAATGCATGCTCATAAACACACACTAAATAATCCCACAGTCGTACCTCCTATCACAAAAGCCGTTTGAGTTGGGGCCAGCAGTGACATTGAGTTGCCGATCAAACAGAGCGATGTGCTCACCTGAGGCGGTTCAGGAAGACCTGAATACGCAATGAGGACCCCTGGGGTTCAACCGGCTTCCTGTGCGTTCCACGAGCCCCTGTCCTAGCAGGTTTAGAGCAGGTGGGAGGGTGGTGTTATACATACCTGATTGAGTTCATTACTCCTTTCCTGACATGGCTAAGAGAGCCATTACCACATTATAAGACACCTGAGAGAGCATATACACACACATGCACGCAAGCCAACAGTCCTGGGTTCACATGAATGCACACAATTAACACATTACCGGACAGGCTAACACACACCATAAACTATATAAGGTTCAGGAAACTGGACGGCTACTTGACTGGATCTTAAACATATACTTCACTTTAGAACACACTCAGTAAAATTACAACAGCTCTTGAGGAAACAGACAAAAAAAATCCATACTGCCAAGCAAGTCCTAAGTGTTATCTAATAAAGTGTTGTCAGCAGTGTGCGTGGAGGGAAGATGCGTGGGAAAATGCAGCAAAAGAATTTCCGACATCTGATCAGAATAATGCTGCAGAGAGGCCTCTGCATTCCCCAGAAGTTAAGATAAACCAAAGATGACCTTGAGATAACCATACAGTGTCAGGCCAGATCATTGGTATGTAAATTATAGTGGCGAAAGCTATGACAGGTAACTGCAGGTGTTGGTGACCAGTGCAGTTCTGGCTGTCAGTTCTAGTCCTAAAAACCTGCTTCTTGTTTTATGTAATAAATAATTGATTTACAGCTGGTAGGCCAGGTTATTGGAACTGACTGGAACTAATTAGCTCCAATAACCACATCACCCTGAGGTAGTGATGTCTGGTTTCCAAACTGATAGTCAAAAATTTCAATATGCAATACTTTTTTATACTTAAAAAAATAGACAGTCAAATGAAATCATGAAAGTGAAATAAAATGTGGCTTTCCTTTTGTTTTGAAACCAAAGAAAAGAAAAAGCCAAATTTTACTTTATCCGCCCTCATTTTTAATTTGTTTAGGTGGTAGTGTTTCTGTCATCTCCTCCAGTCTAGTCTGAGAAATTTGAACAAAAAAGAACAGTGAAGGGTCTGTGCACAGTCTCATTAATCTGGGCTCTTTCTTGCAACACCCCCAATAGTGTAATGTCACTATCAATCACATCAATTAAAGCTGAAACGATCAATCGACTGAAAAATAATCAACAGCTATTTTGATAATCAATTAATTGTTTGAGTAATTTTCAAGCTAAAATAGTGAAAAAATGCTACATGTTCTCTGGTTCTCTGGAAACAAGCTCTGTATTGAATGTTTGAGAGATTACGTCTGTATATAAGGATTACAGCAACCCATGTTTTTGTTTGTTTGTTTGTTTGTTTTTATTATTATTATTATTATTATTATTATTATTATTATTATTATTATTATTTATGTATTACATTGTATTTCTGTACTGCTTTGGCAATATAGATTCCTGATCTGTCATGCCAATAAAGCTTATTTGAATTTGAATGTAAACTGAATACCTTTGAGTTTTGTTCGGACAAAACAAGACATTTGAAGACGTCACCTTTGGCTTTGGGAAGCTGTGACGGGATTTTATCATATCTTTTTGACATTTCATAGACTAAACAATTAATCAGTTAATTGTATGAAATAATCTGCAGATTAATTGACAATGAAATGAATCGTTAGTTGAAGCCCTGGCAAGAATTTGTCCTAAAGACAGATGCATGTTAACCACAGACAACACTTGCATTTGCATATCTAAAAAAATACATTTTTATTTTTGTCAAAAAGCTACAGTGTTTTCAAAACTTTTCTTTTTTATATTAAACTATTACGTACCTTTTACTGGTATCGTATCTACTGTGCACTCAGCATCACTATCCCGAAGCAGAGTTTTCCTTCAGTGTAGACAGTTCTGACACTAGACTAATGTCCCTGCAAAGCCCTGCATGCAGATAAAGCATGACCAAACTCTCTTAATGACACCACAATGAGCTCAGTTACAGCGGATCATCCAGTGCCTGTTCCCTCACAATGATGGCAGCTGAGTCCACTGACACGGTCGAGCAGAGACCTTATTGTGGAATAAATTGCATGGTCTGAGCCGAAAGAGAAGAGTTTGCCACATTTCATTAACCTCACATTGAGCTGAGCAGGTCTGATGAAGTCATACGTTCTGAACTCCATTTTGCTTTAATTTAAAAGACTTTCACTACAGTACACAAGTCATCAATCATGTCCTCGCTCAGGCTCCCCCTGGGGCCATGATGCGGATACAGCCACATATATTCACATCTATTAAACCATATGTATATACTCATACGCACAAACACACACTTAAACACAGCAGGAGCACTATTCAGCCATTCTTTACTCCACTCTCGCCCACGATTTTTCTCTTATACACTCACTAATGCAGACACACATCTGTGAAGCAACATTCGTCAATCAGCGAAGCAGAATGGGTTTAAACAAAAGCAGCAATAAAGCCTCTTCATTCTGCCGTAAGCTTGAGACAGCAGGTCTCTTTTGAGAAAGAAGAAGCCTCAGAGAAAATAATCAGTGATGCCTGACGTTGACGGCTAATCTCTTTCTCCCAGAGCATGAAGAAGAAAAAGTTGTTGGAGGGCAGACAGACAGCAAAAAAGAAGAAGAGGAGAAGGAGAAAGGAGAAAAAGAAAGGGAAAAGGTAAAAGACACTGACAACTTTCAAGCAGTGCTGGAACAATTCAACAATTAGTAAATTTGTAAATTAAATATCTTTGGCATCACCTTGTGCACTGGGAAATTGCAATGGGAATTTTTTCACTATTTTCTGACATTTTATAGACTAAACGATCAATCAATGTATCAGAAAAACAGCCGGCACTTTCATTGACAAGGAAAACAATAGGTAGTTGCAGCCTTTTCTAGGAGGAGCTGAGTGAGAAAACAAGAAAAGCTGCAGTACCAGAAGGGATTTAGAAATATTAATGTGGGGGGGGGGGGGACCTCTGCTTCTTAATGAGGGCTGTAAATTGAAGTATAGTGTGGTTTAAACTGGCAGCCAATGGAGCCTGTTGAGTACATGGAAAACAGCAAGATAACTGCAGGCTTTAGCAGTCTTAAGATAGTACAGCAGAGTGGAGAAGCCTGTCAGGCCCTTTAAAGCCCTCCACATCAGTCACTTTGAGCAGTCTGTCTGCCTGCAGGAAATACCTCCTTACAGCAATCCATTTTGGGACATCCACTGGACTTGTCCATTTAATTAAGTGTCCAATCTGTAGCCAGCCCTGGATCCGCTTTCATCATAATTTCCTTCCCTCAAAGTCCCACTAGAACTAGTAACCAGAGTTCCTCATTTTTAATAATAACTCAGCATATGAGCCCAAGAACAAAGATAAATCCGGTGCATTACTCCGGTTCTCTGGTTAAAGAGAACAAATGCAGCAGCTGAAGTATCCCACCAACCTCCATTATACTGTGGAACCTCCATCATAGTGCCCTCTTCAGTGCTACAGCTTCTCAGCATGAGTTGGATGACTTCCCAGAAACATTAAGAGAAGCTTTGCATTCATAACCGCAGAAAAAAATATCGTAGGACAAGCTCCATGCTTTCGCTGTTGTACCAAAGAAATATCACTCCACTGTTGGCTCGATTTATGGCAGATCTTCCGATTAAAGTTCAAAAATTCTGCTCTTCAAACAAGCAGTCTGTATTACATCAAATCCTGGCAAACATTTTTGTATATATTACAGTCACTGATCTCACCACGATTCTCTTTGCACTACTCATCGCCACCATTGTTTTTAATATAAGTGAACTATGTCTAAAGTGAGGTGGAAGTGTAGACTGGGAGAGAGCGGACGCTGGTAGTGTGGGCTTCTCAGGCCAAAAACCATGATCTTGTTCTTCAACCATGGCCCATAAACATTGGTCTGTGTTTTCATTTCCGAGAGGAAAAGCTGTTTTTACCAGACTTTCCTCCTGAGGCAGATATGGCCTCTATTACAAAAACATTTACTTCATCAAAGAAAAAATATTCTTACAAACATACATTTATTCTTTTATTTGAATGTGATGAACACTTAACTTACTTTGCAGCACTGAGATGCATATGAGAAATCATTCTATATCCTGCAGGATAATTAAAGTTTATTTGAAAGAATGACAATGAAAGCCCTTCCTTTTTTCAAAGGAAAAGTTTAGAAGTACTGAAAAAAAAGAGCAGGTCCAAGTGCTTTTACAGTGCTAATTGGGTGCTAACAATGTTCCTTGATTGTTGGTGCAGTAAACTTTCTCATAAATGTCACATAGCAGAATGGTATATATCTGTACACAAGTACCACACCTCCAAGTGGCAGGTTTTTCCTTTCCTAAGAGACCCTCATTAGGAAAACTCCTCATTTTTCTTCCTATAGTGAGACCCTTAGTTATTACAGTTATTTACAGTTGTGTTGATATGTAAGAGTAGGAGGTTGGGGAGAGAAAGAGTTGATTCAAAATTTGCTCATAAAGATTCAGGGGCCTTGTGTGTGTAGAGGTGAGTAAGTTGCTGTAAGTATATGGAAGCAAATGCAGATGTCTTTTTCTAAAACTAGTCACTAGCTGCCATGTTTAGACGTCCACATGGCTGTTCAAGTGTGTCAATGTGGGAATGTTATAATACTGTTCAAGTGTTTATATATAAGAATAGTGGTTTCCGTGAGAGAAAAAGGGCCAAACAAGGGTACAAGGGTATGCCACAGAGAAACAAAAGAGACACAAATGGGCAATAGGGGTGATGTTGAATCTGGTTTGGTTTATTGCACACTTTAAAAATTAGTTCCATCATAAAGCTGGACTCGCGCACCAAATTTTACAGCTTCCAATTACTGGATTGAATTGCAGGAGACAGGAGTATAATGTTGTTGCTCTTACAAAAAACAGACACACAGAGCTGAGAGGCTGAAAAATGAGTCAAACATATTGCTTGATAGCAAGCAGCTCATATCATACAAGGAGATGAGATGGGGAAGAGTGGAGAGATAGGATAGGAAGAAGTGGAGGGATCTGGGGTTGGAAAAAAGAAAACAATTGATTTGGATCACTCATACACGTAACAAAAGAGGCTCTATGAATTTATCCAAAAGAATATTAGTTGGATTCCTTCAGTGTCAACCGCTGGCTGTGTGGACACAATGGCAGATCAATAGAAATTACTGAAGACTCTTCCAAGCCCCTGGTGGAGACGTGGATTAAGACCCAAGGAGGGATGGGAGATGGATGAGACAGTGATGCTGTGGTGGCGGAAGGATAGTGCTGGGTGCCAGGGGCTTGATGCCACAGGGAAGAGAGCCAGTCTGGCCAACGGGCTCTAGAGTATACAGTACTCTCCCACTAACTAACCATCATCAATGTGGTAGCAATCAGCTGTGGTGCTGGAGGAAAATAGAGCTGAGGGAAAAAATCCCCCACTCCCGCTTCACCCCCACCCCCCACACAAGGCGCCCCTATGTTTATCCCCCCTCTCCTTCCCACCTCTCCCCAAGTCAGTGGTGCCGATTGTCCGTTTGGAGAGATGAACAAACTAACATGGCTGTTCTGGGCAAAGGGACAGAGACAGACATGCCAGTGGTTGAGGCAACTGGCAAGGCACAAGACACCACAGTATCCATCCCAAACCTTGTTTTCCTCCTGCTTCCCCTCCTTACCCCAGAGCAAAGATCTGGGGTAAGGAGGGGTATCAGAGCAGATATAAACACTGCCATTTCTTGTGCCGTTTGTGCTATAAATGCCTATGGTGAGAAACTGAACTATTCTTGCGGTAATTTATGTTTTAATGGCCTCACAAGGTTGTTATTCCTGCCTGGTATATTGCCCAAAGCCTGAGGTGAAGAAGTTTTCATGTTAGGGTGTTGAAAACCTTCAGCCAAGTGACAAAGGTCTGACTTATAGCCACTGTAAATTAAATCTGCCAGCGTTTAGATCAAGGAGTCACACTGCTGTTAAAAACACACTCGCAGCCCACAAACAGACACAGTCCCAACCATTAACACAATCCAAGACACATCCGTGCCAAGGAAGCACATGGTAAATCATTACCCCCCCACCACTACCCCCCCACCCCCTCCCACACAGAGATAATGTAGATCCAGTGATGATTATCTTTACAGACAAGGCACTGCATGCTGTGGCAATTCTAAAGATTTACCAGTTCAGTATACATACTGTAGCTTGAGCAGAGCGTTTCCGCAGCACAGTTTCCACTGTGGAGCGATTAAAAAAAAAGTGAAAATAAACAGTGAGCACTAGAGACCCTCTGTATTGGTGCTTTCCTCCATGAGTGTGTGGACAGCACGGCTCTGCTATTTGTCTCTCTTTAATAACCACTAGAAAAGCACCCACAGATCCAGCTAGATGTTTGCAAAACCAGTGAGTTATGGTTTTACCACACTGATGTCACCGTTTAATAGCATGCATTTTGCTGAATTCTGAACTTTCCTCTAGTGCTTGAATCATCTCATCAGCCCGAAAAACGAGGACAGATCGTCTTCGTTACTCCTCACTGCCCTCCTGCTTTCTACGCAATCAGCGGGCCATTTATCGAAATTAACTTATTCAAATTGTGGGCCAGAACTGAGACCATGGGTAATGAATAAATAAAAAGCAGAGCTGTATGGTCGGTCTATGGTTTTTCTGTCATTGTGTTTGTGTTGAGAAATACCAACCCTAACCAGACACATACGCACAAATGCACACTTACCCATTTTTATTCATGAAAATGAACTTGAGCAAATTGCAGCCTAGACCTAAAACTATGAGCTACGAGTAAATAAAAAGCAGAACTATATAGTTAGTCTATGGTTTGCCTGTCTGACAGTGTTTGTGTTGTCTAAGAAGCCCCCAATCTCTCCCTCTGTCTCTATCCATTTCTTTCTTCTTCATGTTCTCTCTCCAGCTCTGACTCATTCTCCATTTCAAGTCCCAGGTCTGGCGTCAGACAAAGCACTAAGTCAAAATGCCTTAATCAAATAAGCCATTTAAAACAAGTAAATGCTGCCTCTTAGTCTCCGTGGTCTCCTATTCTGTTGGACTTTCACCATGTCTGCCTCTACTGGAAAGCCAACCACTGGAATACAAGTCTTTAATAGCGTGGGTTGTGCAGTATTGTTATATGTTTGTGTATATATGGTTTTAATCTTCCAAAAAAAGCATGATCTCATATTTGGTTTTGCATAAATAAGAAAAGAGCAAAGTAAATGTTCATATCTGTCTGTGTGCATATAACCATGTAAATGTGTTGTTTATGGACAACCAAATTAAGGACCCTAGATTTCAACTTGAGTGCACAAACACGCACAAAAACAGGAGACGTCTCCATGATGACATCATGGGTTTCTAACGATGACATCGTACGACCCATCCAAAACCTTTGCTTCTCCCTTTGCACGATGCCGGACAGAAATATGCAAATGATAAAAATCACATTTGCAGGAGACACTTTTTTATTTGTTTTCAACAGTCTTATACACACCAGCTGTAAAGAAAACAATACTGTCAGACTACTTACTTTCACAATACTGGAAAAGAAATAAATTAATAGTAAGCTGTTAAACAAAAGCTAACGGCTTACCTAATCTTCCTGTGACAGGGGTCATGCAGTTTAAATATCTTAACTTGCTATCCATCTCTCTTCTGGATTTGGCCCTGGCTCCATCTGTCCTGAGTCTAACCTTCCCTCCTGCTGCTTGCTGCCCTCTACGACCATCTCAACTGCCACAGCTACTTCAGGACACGGCAGATCAAACGTGAAACTACCTTTACATTACCATATTTTCTAATTGCTGACATTTTTCAGTCTGACAGTTCTGGAGATGAGAGGGAGAGCAGAGATGGTCCTGGCTTAGCTTGCTGCTTTTAAGGCTTGTTGGGCTGTCAATTATTTCCCTCATGGCCTTTTAAAAGAGGCTCATCCATCACTCTCTGACAGCATCTGTCTCTCTCTAACCTCTCTGGCCTGATATGAAATAACATTTTTTTTAAAGTCAAGTCTGTCACTGTAATGGACAGCTCCTCCCACTGGGTGGCAGGAAGTCAGAGCTGTGAAGCGTGTCACTCAAATAATTTAACTGTGCATGTGTGTGCGTGCGTGCATGTGTTCAACAGAAACACACACAGGGAAATAAGGCAAGAAAGATCGGGAGAGACAAGACCAAAAAACTGAGAATACATTAGAAAAACAAAGAACTAAGTATTGGTTAGTGGGCTACCCAAGCTCAGGATTCCCTCTCTGGATTGCATGATGGGTAGTGATGAAAGGTCTGAAGAGGAAAGCCCCAATAATGAGGAGCTGCAGCCGTGTGTTACTCAATGCCATGTGTGGTGCCTACTGTAAGGCCCACACAGACCCCACTCTCAGTGTAATTAATGCCCTTAGGGCCCGTGTTGCAATCCCTATACTGCCTAATGAAAGAAAGATGGCTCTCTGCCGTATCCAGCACTCTCTCAAAGTCTTTAGCTAATAATCTCTGTACATTATTCATCTCTGCCACAATACCCCACTATTATATTCAAATGATGCATGCAGTGCATGTGTGTGTGCATGACTGCCAGTCAGTCCATGTGTACTGCTGTGTTTGTTTTGTTTTTATGACTTTTACTTGCCTTGACAGCATTAGCATGTGCATGTTCTGGCCTGCACTGTTGTGTACATCTGCGCCCATGTGCATCCCGTTCATGCATATTTGTCTCTGTGTTTGTGTGTGTGTGTGTGTGTGTGCGTGTGTGTGTGTGTGTGCATGTGTGTGTGCGTGTGTGTGTGTGTGTGTGTGTGAGCGCACACACACACATAGATTGCCTGTGCTACCGTCAGGGCCCCTTCTGTGCTGTTTCAGTAGGTTCCTGTTTAAAACAGACAGGCAGGGTTCACTGTGTGCCAAACTGGCATGCTCCGTGGGATAATGAGAGACTATGCTTTGGTTTGGATTGTTGATTAAGGATTATTCAGCAAAACAAACAAGCTACTGTTCAGCCATGTGTGCACACGTGAAGCATACTGAGCTCTAACAGGCAGGGCCAGATTTGGTATTAGCACACAAAGACATGTGGAGGGAAAATGTACTGAGAACAAGAGGAAAGGTTATACAGTAAATGTATATAAGTTATGTCTGTATAAACACTGGATCACTGGGTTGGCATCCCTTCATGCCTGCTCTTTACTTCTTTCTCTCTGCTGAGACAAGTGGAAGCAAAAGTTGCCTGTGTCCTGCTGCCATTTACAAGGCAATTTACAAGGCATGGGATTCGTTCCTGCTTACATAAACTGTTCTAATTTAACAAAATGTTACTGTACAAACTGTGGACATACAGAGGTCTTGTATACAGTGTCCAGCACCACACAGAGTAGTTAATTTCTTATTTCAGTTTACTGGCCTTTTGGGAAGTCTTTTTGTGCCTCGGCAATTGTGAGACAAATAAAACAGAACAGCAGAAAAAGTGAACAAGACACAAAACCCCATATTTTACACAATTTTAAAGGGACATACTGATACTGAAGTGAAAGTCAGCTAAAAATGTTATAGAGTCTGAGAAAAACTTGCACACACTTTAAAGTTATTCCTCATGGAGGCATCAAGTTAAAAGACAACCAAAAGACTCAAAAAAAATGTAAAGGGCAACAGTCCAGATTCAATTCAAAATCTGTGCTATTCATAAGATGCACTGTTGTGATGTGGTGGTAGTGTTTTTACAGCTTACAAGTGCTCACACAGAGGCTGTGTAAAAACACAGATTACTACAAGAAGGTACCTCAGAGAAAATAAATAAACCAAACTGTGATCAATCATTAATTGTGAGTTGAGAAAGAGTTACACTTATTTTTGCTGCAGGGGAATACTCTATGTTGGGTCAGAATTATTATCCAACAGTAAAAACAGCACACATACAGCATCAATCACTAACATAAAATATGCAATTACAACATTTTTTTCCCTCACCTACCATGACAAATATATGGCAATTTATACAAGAATCCTATTTTGACATTCCAGGGTGGTAATTGCAAGTTGTTTAGTTAACACTATTTTTCTTTGTACAAATGGCCGTAAAATGTCACCATATGCTAAATATTACAATTGCAATTATGATTAATAACTATTACAATTACTGACCCATGGTGGAATCAAGCCGGAACCAAGAAAGCAGCGAGATGAGACTTTTGAAAGCTATTGAGAGGCAGAGTGGATATTCCAATTAAATAATGCAAATAAGAGTGAGTCTCACCTTTGGTGGAGTTGTGTTCAAGTCCATTTCTCCCTTACAATGTTTCCAACTAATTCACCACCAAAAAAATGACAATTGTTCAAATCTATGTTTTACCCATCGACTGGTTGCTTGTGTTTGTCAAGCGCCTGTAGCTACATCAGACACAGCGCAGACTAAATGCCGTCCAGCCGCAGTGGCTCCGAAACTGTGTGTAAGTACAGTTTGTCCAGATTCATTAGTGTTTGGGAATCGATTTGGTTTGTTCACTTGGAGGAGTCATTCTCTGGATTTGTCCAATTGCAGAATCAGATGATTAGTGGGAAAAATAACAACTGTTTCCAAGCAAGCTACTGAATGTGTAATATATGTCCCAAATATTTCTTAGTCTACATCCTGAAATGTATCTATTTTTGTTAGCAGTTAGCAGAAGGGGGCAGGAGCACCTTGATAGATGAATCTGATCCTCCTCATCCTGCCAGCTACACATAGCATTTTAACTAACCCTTTTCCCAGACTAAAACTCTAAAACTTTTTTTGTCACATTTGTGTACTGAACAATTAAGTTTCATTCCAAGCGTAACAGAGCTTGACCCATGTCTTGAGGGAATTTTTACTTTTTACAGAGAACACTGACACCACTTTCATGAATGTGCAGTAAATATGATGCTACATGCCAGCAACTGGTTAACTTAGCTTAGTCCAAAGGCTGTTTCCAGCCTTTGGACTAAGCCAGGCTAGCCGTTTCCCCCTGTTACCAGTCTTTATGCTAAGCTAAGTTAACCGACTGCTGGCATGAAGCTTCATATTTACCGTACAGACATGAGAGAGGTATCAGTCTTCCCATATAACTCTCAGCAAGAAAGCAGATAAGCGTATTTTCTAAGATGTCAAACTACTCCTTTAACTCCAGTCTTGACCAGGGTAATTTTGCAGGGTGAACTAATCTGGATAGACCCTTTCACTTTTAAAAGGCGACCTATGTATTTTCAGTCCAGTGTGAAAGGTGTGATGAGACTGATCGAGTCTGAAGGGAGTTGAAGTGAGAGGCAAAGCTGGACAGTGGGCAGAGAGAGAGAGAGAGAGAGAGAGAGAGAGAGAGAGAGAGAGAGAGAGAGAGAGGGAACGGGAAGGCAGGATGGTATGAGATGAATTTTGGCACGAGCACTTTATGCTGAACGATATGCACATATTGAGGGAGCATGTGGGCAAAGCTGGGCAACAATTTTTCATCGAGGAAAATAACTCTGTTTACATTCCTCATACATCCCATTCCCCGAGTCATGTAGTCCACAGCAGAATCACATTTGTGTCAAAATGTTTATTTAGATTTTTATATTCAGCTTGCTTATAGACCTGAAAGCAGCCTCTGCTTAGGAAAGATTTTCAGTGCAAATTAAAGAGGAAGGAGTCTTTGGTAGCACACTGCTCCCTCATGTTTCCATCCTGCTGTCTATTTTGGCCTTGCACAAGGCTACTCAGCTAATGATGTTAAAATTCTTCCAGCAGCATATTTGTTGTAGTAAAATACACCTGGCACAGGAGTTGAAATCAGTGGCAACTGCCTTTCCAAGGTGTTTTTTTAATTAATAAACGCTGTGTACTTTCCAGTTTTAAAAAATGCTGGTTTGGTTTTTAGGTGAGTGAAAGAGCTTTTTATCATCTTACAAAAGTTTTTGAATAATGGAGAAAAACTCATTATTAATTTATATTAAAATGAAACAATATACTTTTACCATCTGAGCATCTGTCAAACACTTTGAGTATCTGCCAAAACGAGGCCTATTTCTGCCAACATCAATCAGCGTGAATGTTGTTGAGACATGCAAGGCAGAGGTCCAACAAGACGCATCATGGGTCCCCACTGACAGGACCGGCTGACGTGATCCACAAGGTCAACGAAGGAATAACAGAATAACAGTATAACAAGTAACATACCACGAACCGTCGCCATGTCACTGTGTGACAGCTGACAACAGCCACTGCATACCATGAGGTATGCCGATCAGATCTGAAGGGGAACGTGGCACGGGTCATTTTATTGAGAACATGTCATCATCCTCCATGCGCACATATGTCAAATAACAAACTAAACGGGTCACCCAAATTACAAAACATTTTCACACTCATCACCTGTGGTTTGTAGCAGACAGATTTGGTATTATGGGCAGAGGATTCCCCATTGAACGTGTTTTTAAAAAATGAGACTTGGTGTGAAAAGGCCTTTACAGTGCTTTAAAACTGCATTAAAACAATGTACAGTATACTATTTGTTGTGACCATCTGCAAGTAATTAGAGGAACATTCCCATTTCCTCCTTATAATTTTGTAATTACAAACAAGCACACATACTGTATACACACAAACCCGCGAGAAGGAGCAACTATGTTGACCTTGTCCTTAAAGTATCCCAGTGTAAATCTACCGTACATGCCAATGTCACATAAAGACCAACAAGCCTGTCAGATATTCATACACACACACACACACTGTATATCACACTGAGTGTATCTGAAATACATGTATATGAAATCCAAGCCAAGAAGGGCCAAGAACTTTTCACATGTGCAGAAAATTATGATTTCTACATTACTGGTGATTGTGGGAGAAAAAAGATAATTACAAACATTTTGTTGCTAAATTCAGCCAAAACCTGGTTGCCAGATAAAAATGATTTAACAGTGAAAGGGACAGCAAGCTAATGACTGACAATGGATGTGTTTAATATGAGGAATTTTACACACTGGCAATAATACAAATTCTCATCTCACTCATTCCCATGACTGTCATTGCTGCTCTATGTTATCTCACAGCACAGGCTTTTCTCACAGTCAACATTTTGACTTGTCATTGCAGAAAAAAGCACATGAGTAACTAATAACATTAGTAATGGCTGCATTCCATTCAGGTATCCCACTTCCAGGGCTGTGGTATTATACATGCTGGATCATTGGTTTTGGTATTTTTAGCCATTATTAATAAGTTAGTTGTACCTGTGTTTGACGACTCAAAATGTCTGCTGTGACAAAGATCTATTGTTCATTGGAGACAAGTGTAGGAGGATAGAATACTATTTAATCAAACTGATCAATTAGTCCAAACCAGACTAAGAGTCTACAGCCATGCTCTGTAAAGCTGTACTTAGGCACAGCAGTGCTTTGAGATAAATGCTAATATCAGCATGCTAACATGTTCACAATGACAATGCTAACATACTGATGTTTAGCAGGTATAATGTTTACAATGCTCACCATCTTAGTTTAGCATTTTAGCATGAAAACATTTGCTTATCAGCACTAAACACAAAATACAGCAAGTATTTAGTGATGAATCCAAGTATTGAACAAAATTTAATTTTGACCTGATGATGGCGCTACATAGAAAGTCGGGAAAGTTGGTAGGATTCATCCTCTGGGGACCATGGATATCTGTAGCCAATTTCATGGCAACCATCTAATAGTTGTTGAGATTTTTCAATCTGGACCAAAGTGTTGGACCAATCAACCGACCGACATTGCCATCCATAGAGCCAGATACAGTATTGTAACATAAATCTACCAAAACTTTAAGACCTCAGAGTTGGTTGTCAAGGTTTGACTGCACTGTATATCATTAGCAAAAATAGCTGATAAAATTCTGTTTATATAATGAGACGATCTTTCAATTTTTCAAGCCTTTAATTGCATGTTTTTTTTATGTGTAGAAATATGAGTGAAACGTTTAAAGATTTTCCATTTCCAGCTGTCCTTGGGTCAAGTGAGGTACCTTTAAAGTACTGGGTTTGATGAACTACAGGAAAGAACTTAATCACTCAACCAGCTTTGTTGTGTGAGGAGCAAAACCACAAATGCAAGAATCACTCAATGCAAACACACAAAGTAAGCCCCAGCCCCACTCCTGACCTATATGCATCCGCAGCTCCAGTGCAACATTCCTGGTGGGAGCACCAGAGGGGACCTGCCAGGCCCAGCATCCTACGAATGGCTGGAGGCGGCTGAGAGAACAGAGCCGTCTCAGGGACCGGGACAGCAGCATCATTATGAGCCCCCAGGATAAATAACCCAGCCTTAATGCAACACGGTGTAGCCTGGCCAGGGCTAGCCAACCCCTGTCAAACGGGCCTCAGATAGCACAGCCCACAGCACCCGACATCTCGACAAGTATACAGGAAATCCAGATAAATACATAAATAAATAGAAGTGTTATAGTTGGCAGGCCGGCGTTGTTTGAGAATACCTCTGTATATTTGGATTGCTACTTGAAGCTCCCTGCACTGCTGGATATTCAATGTCTATATGGGTCTTTCATGGGGCTACAGTAAGGCTGAATGTGGGGTTTGATGATCAGGAAGGCAATTAAAATGTACCACACTTTAGGTGTTAAATGTTTACCCTGTGAAAATATAGATTTAATATGTTCTCGACATCATTATGCATCATTAATGTTAATGGTGGTGCTGCTGCAAGAGTCTTCATTTACATGACCACACAATCTAAATACATCTCTACATACAGTAAACTATCATATATCAAATACATGTGAAAACTGAGAGTGCCATCATATCCATATTATGTCTACAGTCTGAGTGGCATGGGTTCAGTTTTTAAAGGGCCAGTTCACGCAAATTCTGGCCATGTAGATAAGATTGGTTTTATTAAGGTTAAGGTTTTGAGATATCAACCCCTATAACTGCCTCCACCACAATGTAATGAATATAAATTGAATTTTGTTTGTGCAGCTCAAAGCATTAAAAGATTACATTTGAATAACTCAACAGCAGTGTGTCTTTCCAGTAACAATGTCCTGGTTACTTTGGATAATCCACAGACCTCGCTGTCAACAGTTTTCATATGAACATTTTCTTTGGTAGAAAATAGTTCAAGTGAAAACTGTTGACAGCGAGGTCTGAAGATTATCCAGAGAAAGACAAAAATAAGAGCTGTTGTTGAGTTTTTCACATGTAATTTCTCAATGCTTTGAGCACCACAAATGAAATGCCGTTCACCTCAAATGTACTGGGGAGGCAGCAGATATCTCAGAGCAGGATATCTCAAAAAACCCATCAGATTTAACTGAAAATATCTGCATGGCTAGATATCAGTAGGGCTAAGTAGAAAAATATGTGTTTTTGTAATTTGGGTGACCCTTTAAAAGATACCAAATTTATGCAACAATGTAATCACGTTGGCCTCTTGCCTTTGCCTTTGTGTGATACCAATTGGATCTTTATCCACCATATTGTCCTGCTTTGATTCATTGTGATGCCCAATCTTTAACACTTAAAAAAAAAACACTGCACACGATGTCTCAGACTAACAAAGTCTGCATGTTGGGAACGTACAGGCTGCCAGTTTCCTTTCTCCTCTGTTGTTCTATTCCTTTTCTCTGCCAGAGCTCTGGAGAAGAAAAGAAGGGGGGCAAGAAATCCCCTTGTGAACGACAGCTGAGACCTGGGACATGTTTTAAATTTGGACACTAATGTTGGCTCTTTTTACAGCCCTTCTGTAATATGCTTTATGTGCCTCCCAAACACTGGAACGGGGCTTGCGTCCCTCTATATCCATCTCGTACATCACATGGAGGAGCTGGTTGTCATCGCACCCTGGGTCCCCTGCACTTTCTCCCGTTCACAGCAAAAGTCATGTGGCTCAATATGGCAATATGAAGCAGAATGGAGAGAAAAAGAGAGAGATGAATAGTCAGGAGAGAAAAAAAAATCTGAGAAAGGTAGAACAAAGAGCGTAAATCCTCACATTTATGTCTTTTTTTAGTGAGAATAGGAGATTTAGGGAAGAAGAAATGAAGAGAAGGGGAAAGGAAAGGTCATCATCCATTAAATAGATCCAATGTGTCAATGCTTTTGCTGACCCAAGCAACAAATCGCTGGCCCTTTAATTAACAACAGAGCATATTTGTGGACATGAAATGGAATATATAATCTCCAATCGCGGTTGGAAAGAAAGGGGAATGACTCAACCACCTCTATTTACCAATAATACACTCAAGTTTGTTTCAACAGCTGAAAATTGTACTTTATCTTGGTTAGTCCTCAGAGAACTTATGTACATCTGTAATCACAATACTTCTGTTTTTCTCTTTGTTGAAGAAACTTTACCGGTATTATTTCAATTTAATATAACATTATTCTTTTCATATTAGAAGTGAAAATGATCTGTTGCTCTCAAGGCAAGTGTGTATGAAAAATACAGATGATGTGTTCCCTTTCATAACTAATGTGTAGTATCATATTTTAAAAAAAATACATGCACACACACAGAGACACACATGATGCGCATAAATATGGTGTGAATAATATGAGGGTTGAGGGACAACTCCTCTCCTGTCTCATCTTTCTCTCCTGGTGAAAACAGGCCTTCTCTCACCACGTCTGGATTAATGGTGAACACATGTTAGGAGGAGGTCACTGTCTTCCAGTGGCTGCAATTTAGGATTAGTAGAAACAGTCAGATGGAAACAGCTCAGCTCCCACTCTGCCTTTCACTTAACCCCCTCCTTCCCCCAAGCCCTCCCCTCATTTTAAAACCTCTCATTCATTTCCCTCAAATCACCAGTTGAATTGTAGGCCTCACGCTCCTTCCAACAAGGTCGCCGTGGTTTTTCTCCGAGGAGGAACATAAACAAGACAGACACACAAATGAGGTGAGGGAGAGGGGAGGAGAGGGGAAAGATGAGTCTTTGGATGCTGGAGACCAAAGCGCTGTGCCAGGGAAATGCACTGGCAGTCAAGCACTTCGCTGCTCCAACATTAACAGTGACAGGCTGTCTCGCACACATAATGCATGAATATACATGTTGTGTGCTCCGAGCAAGTAGTGCTGCAATGGCATCAGTGTGAACAGCTCAATGGACACACGCGTGCACATGATATCATGATAATCCCTCGCAATCCAGGCTACTGTCATGGAGGTATGAAAGCCTGCCAAGGACATGTGAGAACCGACACCAAACCAGAACAAATAAACCCCGCCGTAAGTTTTTCCCCCACCGCAGGAACTGAGAGAAAAAGGGAGGAAAAAAGAAAAATGGAGTGAGCTAAGAGAAAAGCTACAGAGGTTGAAAGGGGGGAAAAGCCTACAGCACGCGGCCCAGAGTGTGCCTCACATGCAACTGCCTCCCACCCACAGAGCAAGTCTCCAACACGCTGTGCTGGCTGGGCCTAGATGGAGAAAGCTGAAGCTGACGCTGTAAGAGTAGCACAACTGGAGGGGAGATAAATAAAAAGAGCTCATAATAACAGAAATCCATGCTGCAGTGCACCACACACAGGCGTAGAGAGAGAGAGAGAGAGAGAGAGAGAGAGAGAGAGAGAGAGAGATTCAGGGCCGTTGATTTAGGAGCAGGTGAACAAGACAGAAATATATCAGGGAAAAGTGGCCATTAAGAGGAGGAAACAAATGAGGAAATAAACTGAGCAATAAAGGAAACGGCAGAGATGAGGTCCACATGCAAACAGAGAAAAGAACAGAAAATCTGCTACATCTAATGATTATCTGTAGTGTCCATATGATACTTGTTAAAGTAATTTGCTTCTATTTAAAGCTGCACTGATGATTATATTTATATAAACAATGGATCAAATGACTAAGTGTAAAGTAAAAGGGGTGACTCATAGTGACAAACTCTGCAGTTCCCCTCAGCTCTATGGAGCGTTTCAGGTCATTGTTTTGGGTTTCCAGAAGCAGTTTTCAGGGAAAAAGCTCTGATAAACCAATTGTAATCTCAGCTCAGCACCAACTGGCAGTCAGACAAAGTTAGTGACTAACTGGTGAACATAGTGGAGCATATAGCAGCTAAAGAATATTTTTCTCAGGAATTGGAGGAGACAAAACAAAGCATACAGGAAAGTGAATATTGGACTTAAATTCATCAGATAGATGGAAACACAACTCTGAATGAATGCTAATGTTGGTTCATGTCTGCCAGATGTGTAAATAGACAACTGTTTGCTAAAACTTAGCCATAGCAACAAAGGGATAATATGTCAAGGTTGTGTTTTCAGCTTTTTCTGCTGCCTTCAAGTGACCAAAAATATCAATCATATATATCATATAAACTTCTTTACTCTTAAGTGTTGTACTGAACCATTTAAATTAAGTCACGGCTTATGACAAGTGACACAGTTTTATAGTTAAAATATACCATGTCATTACCATTCAGCATGTATCTTGATCTACTGAAATCTGCAAGTACCATAACAAAGGTGTAGCAAACTACAGTTTCAAATTTTCTGTCCAGGTCTGGGCTATTGTAAGTGGTCGCCATTAAGAGGCACTTAGCACAGCTCAAAAGTGACACATTGTGCATTATCAAGACAACTCTAAAACTGCCTGGCACTTTTCATCTGTGTTTCTGTACTTACTTTGTTGTTATGTTTCCAGTATGTGTGTATTACTTGTTTTGCCTGTGTACATATTGCTCATTAAAACAGATAAGGTCAAGAGTCTCTTTTTGGGACAAGAGGTCAGTCCCGAATCCACCTTCAAAACAGCCGGTGACAAGACATAATCTCCAAGAAGTGGCCATAACTCCACAGGAGAACAGACCAGAATGGGTACACATGAGGTGAGTGTGGCCAAAAGTTGGGGCAAATTGTGGAGGCAAGGGAAAAACTACAATTAGACGAGATGTTATGATGATGGGAGGAAGGGCAGATGAGGGGCTCAGACTGTATGTGTGGACTGTGGACAGTGGGGGAAGGAGGCCCATGCCTAACCTCAGCCGCCGCTACGGAAATTATCCCGTCAATTATCCAGGACGTATTCCTCTAGTGCTCCAAACACTCAGCGGCCAGCCTTTACGACCTTAGGAAACTTTCTGTGTTTTTTTTTACTGTGGTGACCTCACTTCAGTTAGCGTGCACTACAGCACTGCTGGGAAGAGGGACTGCTACTTGTCACAACCCAAAAGCATGACGTCAGGGGGAAAGAGAGTTTAAAGACCTCTGCAGCCTATATACAGTAGTCAGCATGGGTTGTAAAGTGTGTGCCTGCAGGAGGAAGACTGATGAGAAGTATATGTTCTAAAAGGAAAAAACAAAGTCTTATTAGCATGAAAAGAAAAACAGCTTTTTAAATGATGGTAGTGCAGGCAATAAATAAACAATATAAACACTGATTGTGATAGAAACACGCCCTTGCTAAGAAAATAAGAAACTCTGACAACTAACAACCAATCACATCAGCTATTTCTAACCAAGTCCTGTAAGAACACAAGCCTACTTCCCAAAGTAGCACAGAAGGGTAGGTTGAGTTAGCTTAATGCAAACGTCAGTGGTGTTATGATACTTTGGCTACTCAATGTCCCATTTGGCTATGAAGTGGATGAGACAGTCCCAAACGGAGTTAGGCTACTTAAAGTCCTAGACAAAAGAGACTGGTGCCAAAAAGAAGAGGACAAATACTACAAACTAAGTTCATCACATGAATAATAAAGTATGCAGAGTGCAAGCACCTACAGTCTCCAACACCCGCAATTAGACCCATCCCCTGGAACTCACAGCGAGGCACTCAGAGAAACACTGTAAACTGAACAACACCTGCTTTTTCCATTTTTCCAAGCTATTTATCTAAATGGATTTCCTGTTTGCAGCTCATACAATTCTTTGTCATTTTCCAAAAAGTCCACAAGGTAGTTTTAAGGGAATCTTACAACAGTACACACACAGGGCACTGAGAGGCAAGCAGAGGAAAGGGGAAACGGGTAATGGTTGTTGGCAAACTTCAAGTCACGCTTCTCAAACTGTGAGCCAATAACAATGATGTAAATAGTCCATCACAGCCCATCGAATGCCTTAGTGTCAGAACAGGGGGATATCCTAGCTTTATCTATTTTTACAACTGCATTTGATACAAGCTGTTGGCTCACAGAGAGACTGAATGCTGATATGAGAGCCAAACTGGAATCAGTTAGAGACTGATGTCAGCCGGGATCAAAGTAAATGGATACCCACACTTAAATGAGCCAATCAATTTGTCAATTGCATTATTGGTAAGTTAAACAAATGCACTGTAGGTCAATTTGTCTTGTGAGATTGTTGTAGGGAAATACTGACAATACAGTAATGCAAGTACATGACACACATGGTACAAGGACCTTGCATTTGGTGCAAGAGAAAAGGTATAAGACACAATAATAAAACAGATGTTACTGTTGCATAAGTTTACTGTTCACTTATATCATATCACTCCACATATATCGTGTTCACTCAGTGTCCTCAGGGACACTAGTTGCAACAAAGGTCGCAGAGGATATCACCTGGAAAGTCAGGAAACAAAGTGGCGCTCAAGTGTTCAAGACGTTTCACTCACCAGACGCTGCTGTAATACAATAGAAGTATCAAATTCATTTTTCACAGGCAACAGAGCACGATTAATAATCCTGATCCAACCCAGTGAAACCATATGGGTCTACAGGACAGGATCCAGCAGTTAAATTATTAACATCAGTCCTTCTGTGCCTACAGGGGGGAAAGAGTTGGAGAAAGACACAGGACAGTTTTTCTTTTGTGGTGGAAGCAGTGAAAACACCAAAATGTGCCAATCAGATTGAGACAAAATGTGCAATAAACAGAAATCCGCTTGTCTGGTTTGACTCAATCAGCATGTATATGAGAAGCAGAGACATAAACATGACAACTGAGCATTGCAGAGGAAACTGAGAAAAATAACAGCCAGCAGCTCAGGCTGGGAGAAGACTATATGTTCCATCCAACAGCCCAAACAAGACAATACAATCCACTCTTCACTGCTCCTGGTCACATCAGTATCCTTATCTGCCCCAAACACAGGGACACGTTGCCTTCAAGGTATCAGCAGATGTCTATAAATGTGTTCCACCCAATCTCTCTCTCTCGTAAGCACTGGAGGAGCACAGATCCCATGTGACCATTGAGCAATGGTATTATTAAAACAAGAAAGACAGCAGTCCAGTAATATCATTTCTGTCTTTTGACAAACACAGTGTTAACAGTTTTAGTAATGCCTTGATTCCCAGCAGATTCTCTCCTGATGTAATAAAATAGCATCTGAAAAACCTGCACCTCATAAATTGCAGCCTGTGAAGCGTTTTTCCATCATTACGCAGCACTGTCTGTGTCAGTGTGCTGGTCACTCAGGAGGAGACTCTAAAATCTACAAGTTCCCATGTTGGCAGCTAGAGGATTATGTATGAACTCTGCAGGCTCACAGCAGAAATCATGTAACATTACATCAGTTAAATGTGCACTCCCTGGACCTTGGAAACAAGTTTTCCCTCGTGAGGAGCTGGAGTAAAGGTGGTGAAAAGGTCAAGATTTGTTTCACCACGTGTGGAGATGCTTTCTCACCACTGAATAAATGGTCAGCAGTGCTTTGTGGATTTAGGGTAAGATTGGTGCACCTTTATATACAACTATAGTTTTCTGAGTGTTAGAAAAGTTGAAGGGACAGTTATAGGTTCAAAGCTCCTGAAAACTTGGATTAAATGTTATTATTTCTCTATAACATTAATTATCCATAACTAAATAAGCAACAATCAAAGTTAAAGCTCAGAATAAAACATCATTCATTATTGTTTATTAAGAGTTTTTTTTTTTTTTGCCTTTATTGGACAGACTGAGGTGAAGACGCAGACAGGATATGGGGGAGAGAGAGGGGCATGACATGCAACAAAGGTCGCCAGCTGGAGTCAAACCAGCGACATTGCAGTTAAATGGCATGCGCTGTAATCATTTGGCCACCAAGGTGCTCTATTTATTAAGAGTTTTAAAGTCAAAATCTCAGCATATCTGCTTCATCAGGACTGCGTCTGTGTGGTTTGTTCAGATTTGACCAACAGCAGCTTAGCAACATTAGTGTTTAATCACAACTGTCATCACATTTGATTCAAATCTTGCTAAATCCTGATTGGAGCATGGGAGTACATGACATCACATTTTTCCAACTTCAAACCAACCGTTTCACCTTTGGCAGAAAATCTTGTGTTCATGTATGACCCCATTGCTCTGCGTAACAAGCTGGTTGAAAAGTTTCCAAGGCCTTTAAGATGTCCTGATACTAGCTAACAAGGAGGTAGTTAAAGGTGGGGTAGGCAGTATTGTTATGGTGTCATTGGCCAAAAAATCCATAATAACCGTTCAGCATATTGTAAATTAAGTGGTCTGAGAGCAAACCTCTACTTCAGCCCCTCCTCTTGGCTCTGTTTTCAGGCTTCAGAAAACTAGCCCGTGACAGGAGACTTTAGCCTATCACAGGTCATTTCAGAGAGACGGTGTGTTTGTATTGGCTGTTCTACAAATACAGGCGCGTACACGTCCCTTCAGATGGTGAAAACCTGATTCGATGGCGGAAAATCCTGCCGAAAATCCTGAAACTTGTGATAAATTTCCAACACCTCCTTTGCCTACAGCGGTGTAAAGTACAAAACAACACGTCCCGGCTCCACACGGAGCTTCGGGCTCATTATGTTCGATCGTATCGACGTGGCAAAGAGGCATGATGACAGACAGTGGGGAATAACTTTTGACGGGGGACAGTGGTGTGTGTGTGTGCCTCTCATCCCGCTGCTGGACGGCGTTGCGGCTGCCTCTGAAGCCTGGGGTGCTCTGCTCTGCGGCCACGAAGCACTGTAGGGGCGTGTTTCAGAAGACAAATCCGACCGGGGTCTTGGTGAGGCTCACGCCGTGGAGAGTGAGCACTACAAGGGATACGGTTTCACAGGAGAACTGATTCCTTCTGCTGCTGGTCGAAGTTGTGGGTTTGGTGGGAGGGGCTTAGCGGAGTGACACGAGGCAGCAGAGAAAGAGGCGGAAGGTTTGCATAGGTTGCACAGATTTTGCCTACCCCAGCTTTAACAGTAAAATATACCATGTATGTAAATATATAAATGTGTGTTGCTACAGACATAGAAGAATTCTGGCTACTAAAGAGTTAATTAACCGTCACTGAACACCAGAAAAGAAAATGAAAGGATAGTGTGGGACCACATACAGCGTTGTATGCACTGGAGCAGCCAGACCTGTAAATCTCTGCAGTAATATTTGAAGCAAAGAGCAACAGATTTAAACCCCCAAAGACAGACTCCCACCCACACCTACACACCAGTACTGTTTGTTTTCCATTCCTATAGGATGTCAATAGACATGGCAGCAGAGAAGAACCAACCAGAGTATGTATGTATGTAGGAAATAGCTTCAAAAATAAATCTCTTAAGGTATATTATTAGTTGACATAACAGTTCTAGTCATATCAATGTCATAAGCGAGATCTAGTGCAGGAAATGGATAGGGTGGTAAAACTGGCAATGATGTATAAATCCAAGGATTCATAAATGTGGATTTATGAATGGTTTAAGCTCGACTGCGGCTCAGCCAACTGCCGTTAAATGCTTTTGGGTGGTGTGGCATTTTATATACTGTAAGGTGTGTTTAAGTGCGTTTAATAATGGTAGTTTTACTACAGTACATTGCGTCTTTCATTGCTCAAGGTGTATCGTTTACCAAGTCTTTTACTACATGTTGTACCTGGCATCGTGTTGCAGGCTGGTAGTATGATCTACATCCAAATATCAGTCAGACAAGTAAGAGTCTGATCAAACTAAATTGAAAACACCCTAGGAAAAGAGTAATAGAACAAGGCGTTTATGAGCATATGTATAAATAATTCCTTGTCAGAGTTGGATTGTTGTTCATAAAGCATTTTTCTTTTTCCACAGATCTATTGACAATAACCCACGGTAACGAGAAACTAATTGATTCATTGCTTTACTGTTAGAAGTGCAGTTCTTTTTAATGGCCTGTTTGATAGATGGCCCAGTCCTCTTTGAGTATTTTCCCACAAAGGTTGAGGGGCAGAGGGTGGAGAAGAGGACGATGAAGCAATGGGTAGGAAGGAGGGAGAGCAGGGGAAGCAAAATGAAGGAGAGCCCCATTTATAAATGCATCCAGTCAGTCCCAGCATGGGGGCACGCAACAGCCTGACCACTGAGACACTCCCAGCTAAGGGGGGTACAGTCCAAAGGCAGAAGGGGGCAGTCCAGGGGGGTAAACAAGTCCTTTCCAAAACTCGGATTCCTAGAAAAACACAAATTGGTCATTCTTTTTCCTCCTCCGCCCTAACTCACTCAGCCAAGGAAATGATAAGTGACTGCTGTTTAAGTGAAGGCAGAGGCAGGCCCAAACTTGTACACATTCGACTCTGGCGTCACTATGGAAAATGCATATCCATCCAGTGTTTTAGTCCTGTATCATATCTCAATATCTCAGAGCCTCTCAGTGGTGTCTGATGGAGGTAACATTAAGTAGTGCACGGTACAGGAGAGCACAGGGCAAACAAGCCACTTTTGTTATTCTTTTTGGCCTCAACTGTTCACACATACTGTATGCATTTTGTCATAAACCGCATTGTATAGATATTTTCACAAATGTTTTGGGATGCTTAAAAAGGAACTGGGACGCAATCACTTTTTCAAGGGGCATTAAGGTCAATGTAATGTCCTTATGGACACAATCATATTTGATATGTTAGATAATTTTCCTAGGCCATATCCTCATTTTCCCTAAGTAAGCTATAAGCCATATTTTTCCACATTAGTATCCATTTACAAATATGAATGAAAGCTTGTCAAAGAAATTCCATATCACTCCATTTTCCACGCTGATAGCTGCTACTGAAGCATTCCAGATGAGTGCATGTCATTACGTCTGCCTAATCCCACATTAGTCTCCATTACTGAGACATGGCTTAATGATTCCACTATCTCCACAAATTAGACTACCGCTGTTTTTCTCTTTCTCTCACACACATACGCACACATGTACAGTCAGATATGTGTGCTCAAAAGCAAACAAACTCGCACAAAAAGTCACACGCATGTTTTCAGTTCATGCATTGCTCGACCCTTGAGAACTCCTTCCCACACCGTTCTATGCATGCAGGACTTTGAGTAGCCAGCAAAGTATATTTTATAATGTATAGCTTATATTGTCAGCCACATATGACACACATTTTATTAGGTGATTTACTGGTTAACAGTTCCTGCTGAAACCCACCCAGCATTAAGGAATGAATGGAATGAAATCTAAACATAAATCAGCTTATGGGGTCACTCTGTAAGGCAAGACTCCAGTTTAGGGAATTGGGACTATGCACACACACACACACACACACACACACACACACACACACACACACACAAAATGGGACACACACACACGCACACATACACACTACTAAGGTCATGGATGGATATGCTGTAGAAAAGACACGCCTTGCCAGATATATTGTGCCTTTTACTGCTGATGGCTTGTGTTCCACTTAACGGCCCTTACTTTTACACACACAGTATATCACTCACCTGCCTCTCAGCTCACTGCTCTGCTAATCCAGTGGGCCAGAGAGCCAATGGGTCACTATGGAAGCCCTGAATGTCACTGGAGGAGGGGTCACCAGGCAGGGCAAATAGAGTGCTGGATCCCACTTACAGTACGGCTAAATCACACAAACTGTTTTGACTGTTGTAGGCCTACATCTATACATGTGAATGCTGCAAATGCATATACTATGCTGTATATTTCACACCAAAACACCCCCATCTTATACCACATAAAACTCGTATCATTTTAAATTTTACAATCCCAGTTTCTAGGGCTGCAACCAAGTTATTTTCACTGTCAATTATATTTTTGATTAATCAATTAATCATTTAGTCTGTAAAATGAAGAAGATTTTTTAAAATGTCCATCGTATTTTCACAGAGCCCAAGGTGACGTTTTCAACTGTCTTGTTCTGTCAGCTCAACAGTCCAAAAGGATATTCAGTTTACAATGAGCAGCAAGTCCTCACTTTTGAGAAGCTGCAACCAGAGAATGTTTGGCATTTTTGCTTGATAAATGATTCATATTCATTGACTTACTTACTTACATACATGCTTTCCTTTAAAATTGTTTTGTTTTGTTTTCATTTAATAAAACAGGCTCTCAAATGTTAAACACAAGCAGCCAAACCAGAACTTTGCCTAAATAAACCAGTTTAAAATGAGCTAAATTTTCATTTAAATCAGGAACAATTAATCAAAGAATAATCAAACAACATAAAGAATCTGATAGATGCCAGTTTTTTTGGTGGCACATCCAGTGGGACAGCAGCTGACTGATCCCGAGGGGAGGCCTGAGTCATCCAGCTGAGCAAACAGCTGAGGCTGGAGTCCAGACTCTTTCAACAAGGCTGAGCTCTGAGCTAACACATGGACTAATGCAGTCCGGGAGGGCAGGGATTGGCAAGTTGTCTCAAAATGCACAATCCTGATGATGGTTTGCAGGTACTGCAACACCCAGAAAGAAAACACAAATAAATGTAGAAAAATCACACTGTAAGGAAATAGTCTAGAGAAGTGATTTTCACTACTCAATTACTGAAAGTTAAGAATGTTTTAAAACACTGAACATACTAATTTTCTGGCATTTTAAAGGCCTTTTTCCCTTCAAACATCTTGCAGGGGAAAAACGTTCGTCTGTGTCCTGCAGACATTTTTAAATTCACTATTGTTGCACAAACTCTGTATTCAAGGGGTCACATGAATAGACATGATGGTATTCAAGAAAATTACTACTCATTTTCCGAGAACTATGCCACTGTGCAAAACAATTTGTTTTAGGAATAAACTCTCTACAAATGCAAAAAATGTCCATCTAAACAATAATACAAATATACCCAATCTGGAGAAAACCAACCTTAATACCATGGGGTTAGTGCTACATCTCCACACTTCATGCAGAATGGCAAAACTCACTTTTGGGCCAATATGGTCTTATTAGGACCAGTTTGTCTGTTCTGGCACAAGATACTGTCAGAGTGACGCCTTAGGTTGGACCTTCCTTCTTCAGCTGCAAGGCATGGCTGGTTAGCTATTAAAAACATCTCACCTTCCAGCTGGCTGCACCCATGACTGCACACAAGACACACAAAAATATGCTCACACTCTGAGCAATTGATCGGTGACACAGGCCTTATATAAGACTATCTGGTAATGAAAGTTCTGTCAACACTATGGCTCCTCTGAGCTTAGGATGATTGCCGCTTTGCTCCTACAGACTATCAGACTATCAGCATGGTGGCTCGGAGACCAGCAGTGTTGTCAGTGACCAATGTCTGTGTGTGTGTGTGTGTGTGTTTCAGCTTCCCATATTTGACACTAGCGCAGCCATCTGACTTAGCATGTGGAATTATCTCCCCCGAATGGCAGAATATTTTCCTTGTTTAATGAAAAATAAGCCCTCAAGGCTGAATAGGAAACTAAATGGCTTGTTAAGAAGGGGTGTTTTTGCAGTGTGGGCAGCCTTGATGGTAAAGTAAAAACAGCTGAGAAGTGATACAGTGCAATCATCACCGGGGCTGGAAAATTAGTCTGGAACTGTACGTTTTTAACTGTTCTGAGAATTACTGTATTATATCTCTATAGCAAGTCTGTCTTTCATATACAAACCACACTGCATACGCATATTACTTTTTGTCTACTTGCTGATTGGATACTATGATAGTGGCTGTAACATCACAGTTTCTATCCCACACCTGTCAAAAATTGAAACCATATGTCTTGACAAAGAAGTACACTCGACTAACTTTACTCACTGCAAGTTGTTTTGAATGAGAACATCAGTTAAACACAGACAGGTCCTGGTAGCTTAATGGGTATAGCAGGCATCGTTGCAGGTTTGATTCCTACTGGGGAGTGGAGCTGTATGTATCAAACACTTCATAAAACGTTAAAAGGTGATTAACTGGACAGATTACAGAGTGCCTTGGTAGCCGAGTGGTTACAACGCTTGCCCCACAATGTTTCCGGCTGGGGACCTTTGTTACATGTCATACACCCCCTCCCTGCCTCTTCACTGTCAAACTGTCCAATAAAGGCGAAGAAATGCCCCAAAAAAGTTATCTTTAAAACAATTGACAGATTATTACAATAATCACTTTACGTCCAAAGAACAGAGAACGAGCTGTACACAAGTATTTACACTAACAGCTAAACTCCTTCTAGATAACTTCTGCCTGACACGTGCAAAGTGAGGAAAGATTTAGTCCCATAAGAAATCTCAGAATCTCCTTGGTAGCAAATAAGCCATAAAATGCAGAGGCAAAAATCTCCGGCATCTGCTTTTCAAAAGGGTCATAAGGGAGTCTCGACTTTCTCTTGGTTACATAAACAATGGAGCCCAAATGCCTTTAACAGTACAGCTACTGCCTGGCCACTAAGACTGTTTCCTCCCCTTTGCACAAACTTACCCTATAGTGGCTCAGTAAAGCTACATCCCAAAATGACCAAGAGCCAAAATTCCACAAAGGTTCGTAACTATACGCTTTGTAAGCATAAACATTTTCACCATTAATTCAGAAAAAGTGGATGATGTGAGATATACATATCACTACACCAAGGTCTGATAAGGTTGCAGCACAGGCTGAATTAAAGGTTAGGAAAATAAAGGTTACAAACAGAATTAATGTTGACAGAAAAATTTAAATAAAGGATTTACGAGGAAGGACAATGTCATTCTCCTTTGAACGTTTCCAGCCTGAGAAAAGACAACACCAGCTCTTGTTAAATTTGTTTACATCTTTCAAGCAACTCATTGTTTTTAACAAGGCCAAGAACTTTCTCAAAAGCAGAAAAATGAGCTTTGTTTTTATTTGAGAGCAAAATGGAAAGTGAGCATTTCCCTCAATGTGAGCCAGCAAGCATTTTATTAGAAGTGATAGTACATGTGTCTATGCGAATGTGTGTGTGTGTGTGTGGGTGGGAGAGCGTGTGTGTGTGTGTGTGTGTGTGTGTGTGTGTGTGTGTGTGTGTGTGTGTGTGTGTGTGTGTGTGTTTGTGTGTTTGTGTGTATGTGCATGTGAGTGTTTACACAGCTGGAAGTAGAGAGCGGAATCACTTCACCTGGCGGTGGTTCCTGGGGTGTCTGCTGTGATCCCATTAAAAGGCAGACAGGCTCTGGCACCCTCTCCAGAAAACAAGAGGACTTCACTTACCAAAATATCCCTGCATTAGAGCTCAAAAAGCAGGCCAAATCCCTACAAACCCCTGTTGAATTTACTTAGGGGGCAAATGGTTCCCTCTCTAAACTCCTGAAAGCTGATTGCTCTGGCAGGGTTCAGGTGGATCTGCTGAGTGGCCTCCAGCCCAGTTTCCACTCCATTCAAGTTTCCACTCAGACCCAGACATGCCTCCACATCTCCCTCTCGTCTCTCTTGCTCTCACTCCAACCCTCCCTCTTCACATCCTCCTCAGGCCCAGTCCAAAAGCCAAAAATACTCACGCCAGATTTAGTGTAACCTCCACATCAGTAGGTGCTTAAGAATCTATCTATCTGTCTGACTCTTCCCTCTCGTCCTCCCTTTCTGTTTCCCACCGTGAACCTGTCCAGTAGCTGCCCCTGGAGCTTGCTGCTAGATGTGATTCACCAATGAGGAGATATCATGCTGAGCATAGTTGTGGTGGAAATCAAACCAAACTCAACAACCTCACTCCTTGATTTATCCATCTCACTAATAGCTCTTCTGAGTCATGGTCTGAGTTACGGTACACAGGACAGCATAGCGCGGTCCAGCATTACACTATCAATCCCCAGCCCACCTCAGCAGCACCACACTCAGCCTGCCTGCATGTCTGCCTGTTTCCAGGAAAACAGAGAGGCCTTAATGGCCCCACTGTGATACCGAGTGCTGGGGATTGACAAGCCTCCAGGGCTTACTCACTTCTTTAAACAAGGTCATTTCACATTACACACACGCTTAGACAAGCATGCACACCCCCAATCGCACTGTACACGCAAGCACACATGCTCACAAACATGCGTAAGCCTTGCACAGCAGTCTGCAGAGCATGAGACCAAGCATGCTGCTCACTAATCTTCTGGTCACTGTCAGAAATAAAGTGGTAAGACCAGAACCAATTAGCTGTGAGGGTGAAGTGGGGGGAAGCGGGACAGTGAAGGAGCATGCTGCGGTCCAGCAGGGCCTGTAATGTGGATCAAAGCAGCAGAAAATGGACTAAGTCTCTGTTTCATTAGCCTGCTGTTCCAGCCCGGCTCTGTTTACAGGCCTGATTGAGCTGCACTGAAAGCAGATCACTGGCTGCTCACTTATCGTTTGTGCACCGTCCAGACCAATAAAACTCATATCCATACATAAACAAGCTGCCAGATCCTGCAGGGGAAAACAGTGGCGTGGCTCACAGAATGGAGCAGTCTTGCATGTAATTAAAGCAGGGACCAAGCAATTAAAATCACAGCATCGGATTCACACACTGTGGGAGGTGGGAAGAGGGAGAATTACGGATTAAAATGATAACCACATTTTAACCACAACTAGACAGAGCCAGGTTGTCGGTGAATATCTGCTTGCTTTTAGGTGAGATTAAATATTTCATAGCAAAACATGAGCAACATTTTGGAGGGGAAGATTCAGTTCATACTTGTGTGGTCGTTGGTCTTCTGGTAAATCAGTGGAGGCGAGCGAGGGTCAAAACTGGGGCTGGGAGACACAAAAGGAAAATAAGTTATGCAGCTGTAGTCAGAGACTGCCAATAAACTGGGTCATCCTCGGGCCATTTACCGAAATCTACAGTACCAATTTCAGGCACTTTTAAATAAGATTTACCTCATCCATTAGTGATGTAAAAGCAAAATGAGCTGAGATCAAAGTGTAGTGGCAGCATCGTTTCATGCACTCAGCAGATTATGTACACTGGTCTTCATAGCAGACTGTAAAGATCAATGAGATCAGATTTTTACTTACAAAGATAAACCCTCAATCCTCCTAAACTGATTTTTCTGCCCAAATGCAACTCTCATATTTTATGTCTCCTATCTCTCGAGCAACTTCTCCACATGCAGAGGGTGGAATCTCTAGCAGTCATAAACATTTGACAGGAATTTGCAGCAGAAGATGTTGAGATGAACATGTTACAAAAGTGGCCTATTAATGTGGAAACTGTGATGATTTAGAACAGGACTGAGCAAAAACAGCCATCATAAAACAGTAGGGTGAATCTTTCTTGTTCCTGTGGGCCAATTTGCTTTGCAGCCAGTAGTCGTAGACACACACTTAACAAGTAGCAACAACAATCTGAGCAAAACTCGGTAGGTGCTGGGGGTAGAGATGCGCAAGATGGAAAATATCCAAAATCATTTGGTTTAAAAGTTTACCTTGTGTGGAGCAGGGAGTACCTGAAAAGTCCTGAGTTTGGGAAAAGATGCACTGAGGCAGAATATGTTACTGTAGAACAATAAACTGTAGTATCAAATATGACAGTAACAAAAAAGATAACAGTAAATTATGAACAGTAAACTACAAATGCAGACTGTTAAACATTTACTTCCTGTAATCTGTATTTGCATATCTGTACTGTCTAGTGAACATGTGTATGAACATAATTGGCCCATTAAGTGGGCCAGGCAAAACAATGATGAGGCCAGCCTGTATTCTCTGCCTGCCGTAAATGGCAGCATTTCTTTGTCTGCGTTTGTGATGGGATCCATCCTTCACTCATCCTTAAAGGTGGCCTGTGGAGTTTTCTTGTAAACAAACAAAGATTATGTTTACATTTAGTGCTACTCACCAAAACGCATTGTGTTGAGTATATTTCCTTCCACACAGAACATTTGCAAAGTTGATTTTTTAAGTATTTTAAATCCAGCATTGTTTACATCTGTGTTTACTAGCTTGCAGCCGTCTTCACTGCCTTCAGTGAAGCACCTGTACAGTATATCTTGCCACCTGTAGATCAGTGGAATAATGTGACACCATTGATAGGACTGTGTATTCCGCGTGCACATGTGCACGAGATAAACAAAATGGGAACCCACTCATAGAAACACAGCTCCATAGTGCTACTAGAGGTCTAAAACTCCCCAGGCAACTTTTAAACTTATTATCAACTATCTGATAATAAAAGTGAGAAAATATCTCATGTTAAAATAATAGAGGTCTCACTTGGCTGCTCCCACTAAATAATAGCGCTTTTATCCAAGTCGCTTTACAAGGTTTTTGCTGCTCATTCACCCATTCACGCACACACTCGCACACCGATGGCAGCTAGCTACCACGGGAGCAATTTGGGGTTCAGTGTCTTGCCCATGGACGCTTTGACATGTAAACAGGAGGAGGTGGGGATCAAACTGTCAACCCTGTGATCAGTCGATGACCCGCTCTACCTCCTGAGCCACAGCCGCCCTGAAAGTGCCTTCACCCATATTGTGCCTCACGTTCCCATTCCTGCTATACAATGTAGCTATAATGGGACCTGTAGGATGGCCTGCCCCATGCAGACCTCTATTTCACAATACAAATTGCTGAATAACACCAATCGTGAGCTGCAATAGACCTACTGTACTATGCAACAGGTTAACAGTTCCATAATACACACTCAAAGTAGTTAAGGGACACATAAAGTGGGACATAATTTATTCCAAATCATCTATTTTTAACTACAACTACATCTGTCATTTGGCAAAAACTCCTCAAATGAGGCAACAAGTCTGACACCATGTTAGATTTTTGGAACTACAGGAGGCATTATACAATGGTTTGAGAGATTACAATTTTGAAGCTATGCTCAAAAATAGGTATTTTCTTGTGGGGGTTTTTTCCAATGTACTCTTTCAGCAAACTAAATAACAAATGAAATCCTCTTGAAATCTCCTACAATACGGGTTCCACACAACCAATACTTTTGGTCGTAGCACAGGGCTTTGATGATTGAGACATGTAGGCTACCCCAAGCACCTGTACACATTCTAGTAAGATCTATGTTAAGTGCCTACAACACTGCACTGAACTGTAGAGACGGTAACAACATGGCACGTGCCTGACCTTATACTCTGGGAAAGATCCCTCAAATACAATGAGCACACACATACACTGTACAGATGCATATAAAACATGCATACACACAAGTGCCAGACAGACTCTGTGCAGTCCTGTTTTGATAGGCAATGAGTTGAGTGTTGGAGATGAGGATGTGTGCTGTGCCGCTGTGCATGAAGCCTTGGAACGCACACATGGAACACGTAATTGAATGAGAAACGGTCTCTCGCTGGATCAAGACAGTTTTCTGGCACGGTAATAAAAGCATAAAGTCGGTACGGGCTTTAGTTTTCTGCTGCCTTTTTGCAGCACTTTTATTTGCCCCTTTGAGTACTTGCTCTACATCCTCCCTGTGCCAAAGCATGCATAATGTCATGAACCTGTGTTGTTCAATACTTTACAAAAAGTATAAATCAGATCTAATAAAGAGTGGAAAAGACCTGTTTCCAGGAGTGAGTGAGACAGAGAGATTGGCAGAATGGTTGGCCGTGCTGCTGCTGCTGCTGCTACTCTCCCTCTCCTGTGTCGCAGATCTCCTGCCAAGATGGACGAGTGCTGTGCTCCTATTTTCAGAATTTTATCACAACCACACACACACACACACACACACAGCCAGTCTTCTCTCTCCTTGGCTTCTCAACCCACACCCTGACACTATCGCTGCCAGTCACACATACATAAACCAAAGGCAGCCGGGAGGAATGAGTCAGTGGCATGCTGATAAGTATCGCAACAAGAGGTGCAGCAATTACATGCACACAAACAAAAATACTAATGTGTACACCAGACAAGGGCTGACAAAGTCTAAGTGATTTACAATCCATGGCCACAGAGAAATAAACCATATGTGTCAACAAGCTCTTAGTTTTACTTGCCTTTTGCAAGCTGGCTGCCACAATCAACAGAACATATCTCACTCTACTGACTCCCTGGGAAAGTTTTAATTATCTCTTAGAGGAACCAAAATAGCAGCCCATTCCCTTATTTGTATGGGAATAGTATAACATGAGATAGAGAACTACCATATGACCTCTGTTTGCATTTTTTTTTTTTTCACACGTGATTTGTTTAACTGGGAGGCCCAAAGTTTGATCTTGAAATTCTCTTGGCTGTTTATGTAGGCATAACAATGTGGGAAGTTTGAAAATGAACATGCCCCAGTGATGCCTGAAGTAACTGTGACCTCCATACTCACTTTTTTTTTTTTAGCAGATATCTAACTGGGTTCATGTTGTCAGGACTTTAACAAAATTAACATAAACTTGCTTTATATGCACTGGGATTGATTCACCCATTCAAAGTTACCTGACTCCTAGTTTTTACATGAAATAGGGTATCTCTTTTAGATTTTGGCATTCATCTACCTATCAGTTCAAATAATATGTCACTAAAAGTTGCATTTGCGTTACATGAACATACTCTCTTGATTAATGATAATCTTGAACTGGGGGGTTATGTTAGAAATAGTGTCAGGGCTTAAGAAAAAATAAGGACTGGAGTTACTTAAGGTTACATTTTCTGTGTTGTTTATCCATTGTGAACAATGAGGACGGCAAACATTTTTGATTTGGTTATTGATGTGTTCTTCAATGACCGATGAGACCAATTTTGGCGCAGAAGGCTCTCTTGCAGTGAGACCCAAACTGATGGGAGATGAGAAAGTTCTTGCAATTCTTGCTTTCCTGGCTGCTTGCTCAAAAGCAAGTGCCAGGCTTTTTATAGAACATTTCAATTTGTCTTTTAACCAAAGCCTTGGCCGGTAAATTGGATACTTTCACACAACTATTGGAGCATGTCTTGTTTGTATGGAGGATGTATCCAGCACATCTCAACTTGCAACTTCTCAGGCATGATACTGTATGAATATACCACATGCCTGAACATGGTGAGGACCTCCATATCAACTACCTTGTTCTCCTCTTTGCAGATGATTGTGGTCTCTGTACTGACACAGAGCAGAAATGTAGGACATTGTTTCTTTTTCTAAAGAATGTGATAACTTCAGTCTCAACATTGTAAAACAGATAACAGGCAGCAACAACCTGCTTCAGGAAAACCCTCTGAAGCCATGAAGTACTGCTCTTTTTTTAGAAAAGTGAACATGGACAAAAAGTGATTTGCAACAAAGCAACTAGAGCTAATGGCATGTCAAGGCCATTGTATTCCTCAGACTTTTTCCACTTTCATACAAACTGTCTCTGCACGCTTACAAGGATCAAGTGACATACTGTAGTCTGTTGGGATGCACAAAATAGGTAAGTGACACTTTGTTGGACATCAACCTTTCATCACCTGACAATGCACCACTATTCATTGAGTTATCTATTTCAGTTACAAAAAGTAAGTACGATTTTATGGATGTCACCCCAATTTTCATGGTACTGTAGGTGCTCCCAAATGTCAAACAATGGTCAGACTTAAAATGAGAAGTCTGCCCTGGCTTTAAAAAGATTTTTGCTATTCACACATAGCTACAAACATGCAAGATTATCGGTCCGTTTCACAACTTCAGACCACTTTTGAAGAAAATTAATATTTACTGAGAATAAGGCGACGGAGGGATTTAATGGCTTTATAAGAAAGAAGTGAATACTTTTGGCTGTGAGTCTTAGAGCTGAAGTTTGGCTGTCATGTGTCCTGTAAACCCAGGCACCCTTGTGATGGTTGGTTTTAGTCACAGGTTTATATAAAGACAGAAAGGTGATTAGAGAGAGAGGATTTAGAGGGGCAATGAAAAGCAGACCGTAGCTCACTGAGCAAGTTCCCTGATTAATTCCACATTTTTTTTCTGGCACACACAGATACAGTTTTTTTCTGTTGCTATCCCTCTGTCTCTCTTATGTGCAGACAAATACACAAAAGCGTGCGGTCTTTACTCACACAGAGCCCAGAGAAAACAAAGTGCCATCCCAGCAACAGGTGAACTAATGTTACAAAAGCAAGAGTAAAAATACTGGTGGTGTCATCAGGGTACACTCTATGAGCCAAGGTTTTACAACAGGGATTACAGTGTGTGCACAACCTGAAACATTGTCTACACTTTAAAACCACTCTGGGCATTGGATTTCAGTGTTGTCCCTTATAAATCACTGTCACAAGTGCATGTGAGGAGTGTCGACCTGAACAGGAGCCATGATAAAAATCAAATCCCCTTCAAGTGATCCCAAGGCTGGACTAAGATGTAACTGGATGATCGCAGTCCTTTAACTTGCTGAAACCATGACTAAACCAGCATGACATATTGTTATTCCTGTTTCTAATTAGGTCAGAATCCAGCCGCTTTCTGAACTATTATCCATCTGAGTATAAGGCCCTGGTGTACTGCAGTCCCACCTGCATCAAGAACACCCATTCCAAGACCTAGTAGTGACCCACAAGTCTTTAACACTGCCTCACTGCACATATAACATGCAAGTATTTCTTTAAAGCTTACAAGCATAATTGTAAACACATTGAGAATGAAGCTCTAAATGTGTAGACTCAGGGTTGCCAATCGATAAGAAAGAAAGAAAGAAAGAAAGCCATTATAACTGCAAAATAACAACTACAGGCTATTCTTTTGACCTCTTTTTTGCCAAATAATCCATGTTAATTATGATAAGGAGCCTTATTATTTTCCCTTGGGGTAAAAAGAGTTTTTACAAAGGTTATTCAGTCTGTGCTTTGTTGCAGGATTATTAGACCATGCTGATTTATCCCACAGGGCAGATGAAGTTTTCACATTATTTGACATTATTAAAGGCTGTTCGAATATATACTGAAACCCATTAAACAATCCCTCTACAGGCTTCGGCCCTGACTAAAAGCTAATCTGAAAATACCATCTTCTTATATGATGATCATGACTATGAATCTAAGTCATAAAGGGTAAAGCTAGTGCACCCAAGGACACATATTTTGACATGTTTTTAAGTATGTTTTTTCCATACAGTGCTTCTAGGCTCATTTATTTGAGCTTCCTTGATTCGACTGGAATCCAGATGATAACGTCAACATTCTGTATATCCTCCAGCGACATGGTTATCATGTTGGATCAGATCATAAATTGGCAAGGTGTGGAAGTCACAACAAATATTTAAAGTAATCCATGTTTGATATTTAGCAGATTCAATCAGATCGCACAGGGTCTTTAAACAAAGATAACCATCATATGATGAACTGTTTGTGTTTGGTGAATCTGCAGGAAGCATCAAGATCCTAAATCAACATCCTGCTGTAATCCAAACCGACGTCCCACTTGAAACCAGTAGTCATGACAGCCTGAGGCTAAATCACACTTCTACAGGAACAAAAACATTGCAGCAGTCAGCACAGAAACACAAACACCGAAAACAGCCACACCGCAACCTATCCTATCATATATCCCTCCACCAGCAGAACTAGAGAGGCCAGGAACCTACACTATATTTAACCACAAGTCCCATAGGAATCGGGGACAGAATGAATGAAAATCCAGACACATACTGTACCAACACTACTGTTTACCTACCTGAGATTGGAGCTTACAAATTGGAAAATGTAAAATTGAATAACAGAGTTGTAGACATAGAAGTCTATCATCTCATTCTAAAATACTTAGTAGTAGTGCTCCTTACAAATAAATCATTAGGCTGTGGACTCAGAATGCTCACTTGCGGTCAAAACTAGCTAGTCCATTGATTTATAGAGAGCAGAGCAGTGGTATCGCATTCTTGTTGGAGCACGGCACTCTTTGGCAAGTGAAACCACTATTCCACCCCAAGGCAGCAAACACCCGCTCACCCGACATCCCTCTCTAACCCCTTCCGGCCCCCTCCTGGCTACTGGACATAACGACTTACCCCCGCCAAGTCAGAACTGTTTGTCAGGCACTGAAACGTAAAAAACAACACTAAAAGTGGAGGTTCCTTTTTAGTTACAACTCGTTCTGCCAAGAAATTAAATTTATGAGAAGGTTTGTCTACAATAACACATTAAAACCCTATGAGATGGGAATGCCTGTTTTTATTCTGCCTACAGGAGGAGGATGCAGTGGAAAGTGGAGGAGAAGAGAAGTTCTGGTTAGAGTCAAAGTACCCTGCAAATGTACTCAAGTGGTTTTTTGCTGTAGGAAGAGTGTGTGCTGGAATTGGACAGAGGCATGTACTGTATCTCTGAGGGAACTGAAGGCATTTGGTGTCGTGGTCAGGTTGGATCCAGAGCCAGCGTTAAGAGTGTGCCTCGTGTCTCAAACAATGCTTTTGAGTTACAGCGCATTGTTTGAGGTTAGGGTATGTGGTTGAGTAGAGGTCTAGTGTATATCGTGAACTCCACTCTCTGTGCCTCTTCATTTAAATCTCTGCAGCCTCAACAAACAAAAAATGGTGTCTCTGAAGTCAAAGGTTTAATGGGACACTCATTCTTGCGTATATATGGTTATGATGTATTCTCGTCCATTTTGTTTCAGCAATGTCAACTTTGTTCATAAATGTTCTGTGTAGCACGAATACTGCAAGTGCAATTCATCAATAAGGTATATCTACTGAGGATCAAGTAAGGCTCTTTATCGTGGGTCCATCTGTGTGACTACAGTATGTGAAGGATTTCCCCAAACTAGAGCAGTGACGAGTCTGAAGACAATGTGGTGAATGTTAGAGATAACTTCAAAACTTTGGTGTTTGAAAGAAAATTTACGTGCTTTTCCCAGAGGACACAGCAGGAAAAATAAGCAAACAGGCTTCAGAGTTCATGTTTACTCTGCAGTGCAACCACCCAATAAACCAGTCTGGAACGTACATCACACATACACACACACACACACACACTTAGCTTAGCTTAGCTTACCTTAGCTTAGCTAAGAATGGAAGTGTATTCAGTGTGGCTAGCCAGATCCATTAACTATCAAAGCATATCACTGCATTGTGAGCACCACAACTACAGAGCCAAGGAACACTGGGAAAAGCTATTGCAGAAGTGTAAGACTGGAACTGTTGTTGAGACATACTGGTCATATTTCACACAGGATTGGTTACATGCCACCTACTGTAGAATTTATATTTCTTCCATATTGTGTAATAAATTTAGGAGCAGCTGCAACAGAAAATATCAATTTTCAGCATTAATGGCCATTCCAGTGACAGCCAGGACCATGCCACATGGGCTCCGCCTGCCATTGGGGCAGGGGCTTAGTGAAAGAGGCTAGCAAAACAACATTCTCCAGCTATGCTAATTGGCATACTTTCACATGGACTGGAATGCTATGATAACATCCACCTCTATTCCCTGAGGAGGCCTTGATCCTGCAGGCGTTTACTGGGTCAGGGAACCTTGATGTGGATGAAAGCAAGGTAGAGGGGCTCCATTGTGGACATACAGAGCGGGGGATGGTCTCTCACTCTTGGACAGACACGGGGTATTTGGATATGTGGGGGGATGCTGATGTTTCCAGCAATGGTGTTTTGATGCATCGGGGGATAGCGGGAGGCTTTGGCTAAAATTTCTGTCATTTAGGGGCCTCTGCTGTCAGGTGGCTGTCACGCCCCATGCACAGTGGGGGGCTATGAGGCAAGGGGACCACTGGGGAAGTGGGATGGGTTTTGGGACAAAGTGGAGCCCTGTCTCTGCAGGGATGGTTACAGAGGCATGGGATTGATGGGGTGGTGATGAGAGATGGAGATGTCAGGGAACAGACACCCATTCAGAGTGGGACCAGTAACAGAGGCCTACTGGGGAACTCTGGGGCCCATCATCACCTCCACTCTCTGGCCTGGGCTAGGGAGGAGAAATTGGGGGAGGGAAGACTAGAGAAAAAGGGGGGACTGTCCAATAGGGTTCACACACATCACCCCACTATGGGTTTATTATTCTGGCGTGTGACCTGAGCCAGCTGCCCCGACATCTACAGAACCTACAGTATGTGTCCAAGAAAGATGCTGTGAATCAATTACTTCTCTAGGTAAAAAACAACTTCACGTACGCATATGTGTGTCATGCTAGTAGGTTGTGGAGAAGAAACAACAAATCTAGCTGGTTTCCTCATTTGAAGGGCATGGCATTTTGGGTCACAGCTCCAGTGAGAGAGCCACAGAAATTTGAGCCTGATCACAATCAGTCAGCTAAGGTCACTCCAGGTACGCAGAGGAAGATTGCAGGTGATATTCATATATAAATGTAAGTAAGGATGCATCTATCTAACTTTGTCTCTCTCGATTCTAATAAATCAACTCAGGGTATCTGCAAATACAGATTATCGATTCAATTTTAATTTAATTTAAAATCTGTATACCTCGCTGCATGGAGCCCATTGGAATCATTTTGGTAATTTTTATGCCTTTATTGATAGTTGACAGTAGAGAAATGACAGGAAATGAGGAGAGAAAGATGGGTAATGACATGCAACCAAGTTCCCCGGGGATGTTGCAGTTTGTGGTCAGTGCTTTAACCCCTGGGCCACCAGGGCGAATCATTTTGGTCATTTTTGGTTATTTTTGAATTGGTCTCGTCTGGCCGATACCTGATCCGGTTTATAGAGTCAGTATTGGCCCCCATCCTGATCTGTTGGAAAAGATCGATGCAACCCAAGATGTAAGGGTATGGTATATTCGTCACATGCTCTATGTTAATTACTTTTGTCTGGTCACTAAATACTAATTTTGCATCGCTCTGTTAGACAATGTATATAACACTTCTATTCATGCATTACTGTACGTGTTTAATGTGTGCATGCTCTATATGTATGTATGTATGTTTCTTTGAAAATATGCTCACATAGGGGAGGGTTGAGGTGCTTTTCATTCCTGGCGGCCTCCACCGGCTGTTGCTGCAGACAGACAGAGAGATGGATGAATCGGCTATTGTTTGGGGTGCATGTGGCATATACGTCAAGGGACAGAGTAACCAGAGACAGACCCTCTCCACATCCCCATAAGGGAGCTGAGCCAGAGAAACTCTAGTCACGTTCAAATAAATTCTTTCCTGTCCAAATTGACACCCTTCCGTTGCCATGGTGTGGGTTTGGTTTAGTTTACAGTAATTTGGAGTCTGGGTGGCACAGGAATGTGGTGAGGGACAGAGGCTTATGGTGCACTTAAGATGACTTATGTGCTCAAATTATGGGGTGGGTTTCCAACACTTATCACTTTTCACATATACAGAAGAGGTTTACCTGCTGCTAGAATGAAGCAAGTAATTATTTAAAATGGGTTAAATATAAATCATCAACAAAGCCATACCCCTGCTCTGTTGAAATTTAAGTCTCTCTTAGTTCTTGTTCTGTAATAAATGCTTAACTATTCATCACTCTCAAAAGATAATTATTGACCTACTGATCCATATTTCTTTATAAAACGTCACAGTCTGTGTTGGTTAAAAGGGCTCGGATTGAAGGTTGAATTTTTTACTGCCTATTTTTTTCCTGCCATCTCATACAGTACCATTTAGTTGGACTAAAGGGGCATAAAATGACCCTATTTAAGTTAGGGTTAACTGAAGGTGCTAACCTCATGTGAAACAAACTACTTTGTGTCCAATGTCAAGCAATTCCAATTTGAAGCTGCCTCGAAGCTGGGCCAAAGCCATTCTCATCCAATGCATCTGCGCTTAATAAAAAACAATAATCAACCTCACCAAAACGAAAACATGCACCGGTGTGTGTAGAGTTTGCATCAGGTATAGTATAGACTGCCCCACAGCAGGAGTGAACTTTCTCATAATCATGAACAGTAAAGCCGGAGGATTCAGTTTTGGTCAATTGCAAACAATGACAGACCTACATGTGGTGCAGTCTTCATTTTCAACAGGCAAGCTCTAATAAACGTTTCTCATGTACACAGGGAAGACAGACACATGGTGTTCATAAGCGACATAATGCTCTCCCTGCTAAAAGGTAATAGAATCCCAACAGCACAGAGAAATTAAACACACACATGGATATATGCACACATCCACAGCCAGACATCTCTCTTACACTCACTCTCTCTGTTTCCTTGTCTCTTCTACACTTTTCACCTTTCATATACTCATAATCTAGATTGTCAGCACTCTTTCCAAATTCCTGTTTTAATGTATAAACCTGCGATCGACTGGGAGATGAGGCAGGTCTGGAATATGACTCTTATTTAAGTCAGCGTCCATCCATCTTTCCTGCTATGGGTAAAGACAGGGCAAGTAAGAACTATCAGCACAATATCCCTACAAATTATATGCATATACCAATGCAGGCAGCAGTGTGCCCTTTATGCAGTGAGGCAGAAAGTGAGGATTCATGGGTGGTGGACAGGCATGTAGCATCTGACTTTCATGCAGGAGACCAGAGTTTGCATCTTGTCACAAATGTGTAATAAACATTTACCTTTTAATTAAGCATATCCAACCCTAACAGTAACCAAGTGTTTTGGTTGTCTTACCTTATCCATACCTTAAACATAGTTTATTTCCTTAAACTGAACAATGATATAGTTGCCATGCACAGATAAAATAGAAAGCGAGAATTTAAACAACGTTGGACGTAATCCAGGGTTTTGCAGAATTGCCCAAGATTGAGATTATTTTCTGGTGACATAGTTGGGACCACCACACTCATACATGGTTTGAATCCAATCAGAAGTAGTTTCAAATTCATGAACCCCAGAAGAAACGATATTTCCTTCTCAAGAAAGGTAGTGGGGAATGGATCAAGCTTTGTATTCAAAGACATAAATAAATCGAGTTATGCAGTTACATGAAGATTAAAGCAGTCTGACTTGAGGTTCAGAAACCCTATGTAGCAGGGGAACAAGCAGAGGCCAGCTATGCTTCAGTATGCCGCTAACCCCAAATTGTTTCCAATGTCTGGAAGCAGGCACCCAATGGAAGAGCTCACCAAAAAAAGCGTTCTCCAGATGAGAACTTCTGCTCTACAATCCAAACCATGCTCCATCTCCAACTGTGGAGCGCTGATGATGACTGCAACACGGACCACTGGGGTTCCTATTCATTTTAATAAGAGACTAGGCCGAATGTCAGTGTTTATAAAGGAGGCCTATTATCATTATTACCATTGCGTATTTCCATATGTAGATGCCCTGGCCATGACCGCTTACAACCTGATTATTACAATAAATCTCTCCAGAAACAGGACGCAGAGCAGTTAGTTTCTTTATGGCCACTGGTCCTCTTTCCAAGGCTGATCACCACATAGAACAAAAGATCAAATGTGCAGTGCGCGCAAGGCCGGGACAGTTAATCTCTTTTTTGAAAGACAGAAAACATCTCAAGTCAATAAAACACTAAAGTAATAAAGTGTAGAGTTCACAGTGTGCCAGTGGAACAATCCAGCCTTGCTGTGTGTGACAACAAGGCCGTGTTAGGTCCACAACGGTTAACGTTGATGCTGGAACATGAAGTAAAGCTGGACGACTCTGATATATGCTAGCAGGAAGAAATACACGGCACTGACTGGCTGCTGGGAGATGAAGTGCTGAAGGAACAAGGCTGTTGTTTTTGTCTCTGCAGTCTTGAAGAGAAAGAGGGGTATAAGCCGAACACGTGTGGAAACTTGCTGTTACTTCATTCTCCTTCAGCGTCCTTTTTACATAACCTCACAGCTTAATCTAAGATACACAGAGATCCAGGTGGAGACACCCATTAGAGAAATTCCAAGGTAGCAGCATTAAATCAACTGTGGAGACAATCTTCATACATACACAGAGGGTTTTAAGAGGTCATGTAAAAGCATGCAAAGTTCTTCTTATGTGGTATGTCACACAGTTCTGTGGTGGACACAATAATCTGTGATCTTTAAAAATTATTTTTAGGTCATTTTCAAATTCTGTACTCTGGACTCGACTGCATAAAATTACTACATTTATCAAAAATAAACTTCAAGTGCAACAACACCTTTCCTCCTTATTCTTTCCCCCACTATAGATCTAATTTTCGATCTTTGATGAATACTTCAAACAAATCTTTTTTGACTTGAGGCAGAATGGGGACAGCACCTGCTAGTGTGTGGTAGGTGCAGGGGGAAGTTAATAAAGATATAGGCCAGTAAAGCAGCAGACATTATTAAAACAGTTTTAATGGATCTAAAAAATAAAATAAAAAAACGAAAGAAAAACACTTGATCTGGCCTTGGAGAAGATTTATAACTCCTCTGTGTTCCACTTCTCTACTGGAGGACTTAACCAAAATGGCACAAGGCTGAGAGTGCGCACAGCGAGCTTTGAGCAGATTTGCATTTCTGCACACGGTTTGAGTTAATGACAATGTGTGTATCATTTTGTGTCTTGAGCCATTGCCTGAGTCTTTTGTGATGGTGGGTGGGAGCCAAGGCCTGGCTCCACTGCTCCATGTAGGATCTGGCTCTGTTTACCTATTGCTGATGGAGTCCAGATGGGCTTCCTATGACTCTCCTCTCCTTTACAGGCTCACTGAGTCTGGACCACTGATTCCAGCAGCCAGGCAGAGTTGGGCGGATCATCTCTGGATGGGCGCGGAAGAACACAGATGGTTCTTAATTGGAAGACAAGAGATGGTTGATGTTCCATCATGGCAAAGCTGGATATCAATTGTAGTGTGAAGTCCAGCAAAGGATGGAAAGAAGTGACAAAAAGCATTCCTCTGAGGATTGAAGTCCCCTTGGTGGAGGACTGGCAGTCTACCTCAGTTCCATTAATAACGCATGGACGGAGCTTTGAATGCATGAAATACATAAAATAATCCTACATTGCATCCTCTTTCAACAGTTCCTAGTGTGGCATTTTCTTTTAAGATTACACATGATTTAAGCTCCTGGGCATCATGCATAGATGGTCTTGAGCCCCGTTTCTCTCTATGGAAAAGCACTCCTAAGCCCTCAGGGTAATACCTTCCATGTGCAGAGCGCCAATACTCCAAACAGAACTGTAATAACAACATGGAAAAAGATCCATGTTATTGTATTGCATGTCATAATCTTCAAAGGCTGACACTTCAGCTGGTCTGAAAGATGCACCTCTGACAACTTCTGAGGCCCTAATGTCTGTTTTCATATGTCACCGAAAGCCCATCACTCTCTCCCGCACACACATACAGTACATACATACACATAAGCACAAACGTCACAGACACATATGAGCAAAGCACAGCACAGCACAAAACATATATAGTATATTTGTAAGCCATCACAACTTTAAAACACATGAATAAGGAAACATCCAACTCAGAAAACATACATTTCCTTCATGGGATACTGCCTTATTCTAAATCAATACCGACACAGGTTGTACTGTTGTCCAACACAAAAAGGCACATACTGTATCTTCACTTAAATGACCTTTGTAATAAAACAGTCAGCACATAAACCCAACTCTATGTCAAAAGACTACCTGTGATTACAAGCTGAAAGCTGGAATGGATACAGCATTTCTGTAACATATACAAGTTTTTCATTTGTGACAGATGTGATGGAATTGAAAATCATCCAAATCAAATGAAAACACACCCTGACTTTGATACTACAAGTCCTCATTTTCCACCCATCCTATTATTTTGCCACGGGCTGTTACTGCAGCTGATGCCAATGTTACCAACTATTGATACCAAAGATAAAACACACATTCATGATCATATGCTTACAATTGTGTACACAGAGCAGGGACTGTGCAAGTACATACACACACAGAGCAGAATGTTCACCAAGGACACACACACATTACTGTATATTTTGAAATCACACTATCTCAGCCTTGAAACCTGAGATCGTTTGGTCATGTTCCACACAGCGTCAGTAGGGAGACATGTGCAAGGTAAACACCTACAAATATGCGCATGCATGTGTGCTCTATTAAATATCACTGATTGCACTCCACTGCTTCCTCAATTAATGGGCCCTAAGGACACCTCTCTGCTCAATTTGATTTCTCCACGCTGAACTTTCACCAACCACAACAACAAAGCCCATGCTGACAGTAATCACGATTACACTGGCCTGAGCCAGGTCAGCATGAGGAACTGCCTCCAAACATATACTGAGGCTTGTCAGCAGGGTCCTTGACTGCTGTGACGTTTGGTTCCTTCCTCCACTTTTACTGACGGTTGGAAATTTTTGTGACACCCCTGATGCACACAAATGTTTGATTTCTGAAACTAACAATTATTTTCATTATCGATTAATCTGACAATTATTTTCACGATTAATCGTTTTGTCTATAAAATGTCAAAAATGCTTATTACAATTTCCCAAAGCCCAAAGTGACGTCTTCAAATTTCTTCTTTGTCCAACCAACGGTCCAAAACCCAAAGACTCTTCAAATCCTCACATTTAAGAAGCTGGAGCCAGCAAATGTTTTACATTTTTGCTTGAAAAACGACTGAATCGATGAATCGATTATCAAAATAGTTGGCAATTTATTTTCTTTCGATTGACTAATCGATGAATCAACTAATCGTTGCAGCTATAGGTCTGGGTTTAACTTGGGCCTGTGAACAGCACAGCACAGAGCTGAGAATGAATGAAAGTTTGGATCAGTATCATACAATAGGAGGCAGAAAAATTGTGTTTTCTTGCATTCACGTGGTGACAGATGTAACACATGCTTCTTGCATGTTACATTAAATACATAATTTGAGGTTTAAATTGTTACTTTGTCGAATAGCAAAATCTTGTAATATAGAATTTAATTTTGTCAGTAATGTTACCTTTATTTGATAGTTGTAAGTTGTACATATTTGTGTTATTTTCGTATTTTTATGATGATTATTTTAAATTTCATATTTATTACTAAGCTACACAGTATCCATGGTAACAATGCAGATATAAAGTCCATCTGTCCATCATTTATCTGTATCGGTAGTGTCTTTGTGTAATGTGTAATTTTTAAGAAGTCTTGGACCGTTGGCTCTATAATTTGTCAGTTAATATTATTTAGATTGGCTACAGAAATCATTCATTAGTATTGTAAGTTTCCTTTGTTTATGATTTTCTTTTATACTGAATAGCTTTACTGAGACCAGGCTTGTATCCCCCAGATCCCAAAGTGCTTGTAAGCAATAAATCATCTGTGAATCGACATCGGAGCTGTTTGTGTCTCAGCATTGGAGTTAACTACTGTAACTGTCAGCCGTTAGTCCATCAACATCACAAAACACAACGCAGAGACTATTGGCTGTTATCACTATCAGCGATATAAGAAATGTATTTGCTGTTTTAATATCTGTAATCAAGAGTAGATAGACCCGTGTGTGTGCTGAATATATATGTATGTATATTAAGTATGTGTGCTACACAACTGTTCTGACCTCGTATTTAATGAGCATGTTATTCATTTATGACAAGATGGGGTTCACAGAGAATATTAACTTAAGTTTTCGATGACAACCATGACTTTGTTTGACCTCTTTATCCCCATCGGGTCCTTACATGTGGCAGCACTGTCTGCACAACCAGACTTGCATCCATGTCAAAAGAGCACTATTAAAGGGCTGTCATTGTTTTCAACCAAGAGTAAGAACTGGCATGAGTTGATAGATTGTGGGCTTGATCGGGGCAACGTTACAGATGGTTTATTAATCTGTAGGGTCCCATCATAACAAAAGACACTTTGTTGTTGTTGTCACTTCATTTGTTCTGAACAGATGACATCAGACTGCAGTCCACTGTCCAGCCAAACCCACATCTGTGACAGAATAAGGAATCCAGCTCCAACGTAGCTGATCTCCCTCATCACCCATCTCCTCTGCTCCCCCCAAAACACCCTGTCTTCACCAGCCGCCTTCCTCACCAGTCATAAAGTCAAAGTGACAGACAGCTCTACGAGGAGTCGTGCCCAAGACTAAAGGAAAGAACAAAACCAATAACTGTAATTGAAAAGGCATTCCACAATTTAATTGCATACATGGACATTTATATGCATCAGTATTTAAGCCAGCTGGAGAGGGGAGGCAAGTGCTGCTGAGTTAAATGACACTTTCCATGAGTCCCCTTTATTACTTAACACCCATGTGCCGAGGCATTTACCCCAAACTCACTAGACTGGACTGCAGCAGAGACCTGATTGGCTGCCCAGCTCTTTATATGAATGACAGGGAAATGGATATCCACTCTTATTGCTCAACAGTTACATGAGCAAACACAGTCCTTCAGTCCACAGTAGTCCTTCTCACATATTAATGTTGAATCCTCTTTCATCCATAGTGGTCTCTTTCTCTTTTCTTTCCATTTCCCTTGCTCTGTTTCATATTAAAAAATTCATCTGGCATGAATCTGCTCCAAATTTTTACTTCAGTGATTGTTATTCCAACATCTGACAGATGACAAAAATACTGCACTCACCCACCCACCCACCCACCCTCAGCATTACAGCATGAATATTTTTGCACTGGCAGGTACAGATCCCTTGTGGCTACCTCTACCTCTGCCTCTACCTCTTACATAACGCGCTGTCATATTGCTCCAGGAATATTTGTTAAAAATGCTGCGAGCTATTGGACTACTGTAGCTGTGGAATAAGCTGGTGTTCAGGTGCACTCAGTCCCCGTTCTGTCTTCAAGGACAACTATATTACCATCGTTCTCCCAGATAACAATGGAATCATTGGATCTTCCTGAGCCACCAACCTGACTCCAAATTCCATCTGCAGGAGAATAGAGAAGGTATTGTTCCTTTAACACTCCAAAACAAACATAGTAGGCGATCTACCCTCTGCAGTCCGCTCTCAAATATGGCCAAAATTTTGTCCTTAGACAGCCAATAATCACAAAAGGTCATTCTCTTTAGTTTATTTTGACCTTAGCCAGCAGGTCCCTCTCCCTATACTTGATTTATAAATTCTCTCCCATGCACTGTCCCTGTATTTTTGTCTTCCTTTAAACTCTGCCCCACTCCCTCATATCTTCCCTTCCCTTTTGCTCTTAAATAACAACAACTCTGAGTGGTTTAACACACCCTGGTCAAGGTCAAGCAACACCCAGTGTTCGCTGGTGACCTTCACAGCAGCTGCAAATGCGAGTGTATTCAGGGTCAGAGATGCGCTGACTGCCTAACTGCCAGCTATCAGTGAGGAAAAGAATACATACACATACCAAGTCATCTGTGTTGATCCAGCACTGACATGCAAACAACAGATAGTCATGGACAGATGCGTGCACCACACCCCCATCTCTGAAAATATACACTCCACTACTCTGCATTTCTGACAGGTGGTAAGAGGTCAGTCAAAGCCCACATGTTAATGTGAAAAAGGATTATTTTTGTACCTAACTGAGATCATGTTGTAAAAGCAGCTGAAAATGGGGACCATGAATGGAAAAGCTGAGTGAATTAGGAATGGCACCCATCCAAGCCTTCTGATGTGTGAATCAGTGGAGCTTGAATCTAGAATGGAGTTCAGCAAGTTCAAACACAAATGAAGACGGATTAGGCTTATTACAAACATACCAGCGAGTCTTTACAGTGAAAATGCAAACTCGTATGATAACACTGCTGTGTATCTTTTGTCAACTATAATGGCATTTGCTTCATGGGTATGAAATCAGCGAATGTAGTGGGCTGGTAGCTGAGATTCCATGGTGTGAGCACGTGCCTCGAGTGGATCATTTAAACTTGATGAAATAATGTCATGAGTGAAAGGTCAAAGCAGGTTACCTCAGAAACAACAGAGGCCCCTTTTTTAGAGTGACATTGGATGACAGATATATAGGCAATAAATATGTAGGAAATTTTTAACTATAATGGTGCAGGACCTTATTGGAGAATAGAAGCATTTTTTATTAGAGATTTCTTTATAAGAGATTAAACAGCCCACCTTAACGTACTGTAAGAAATGTCCCTAGTTTGAACTCAAAGTCCAGTCTACTGCCAGTACAATCCTGCCAATACAAGCCAAGAAATTTCCCTTGAGAGTCAAAGTATGAATGTGTGACAATGGACTGACAGTAGGGGGACAATAGAAGAACTGTGGTTCCAGAAACAATAGGACAAAAATGTTTTGGGATCATACATAATGCAGAGATATGACTGTGGTGGTGTGGTGGGATCTTGGTGGAGGTATAACCATTGGGAGAAAGACAGAGAGAGAAGCTGTGCAGTGCGTCTGAATATGTTGGAGAAGTGTAAGTATCAGGCTGAGTTAGGATGAAGTGCAGGGCCTCATAAATCAACAGACACATCCAGAGAACATTAGAAAACCCAGAAGTCCCCTGCACCCATACGATGCATACACTGAGGATATTTGACATTGATTTGACCTACAGCAGATCTTACAAAACTCTTTATGTGACATATATATGACATATCATGGCCTGTGGACCACATTTTATGTGATAGTTTCTTGGAAAATGTAACGTCATACAAATGTGAAAACAGTGAGATAATGTGGTCAAGATAATCCAAAGCTTTTTAACATCCATTATCAGCCCAGTGATATAAAATAAACTTGCAACAGTGTATATGGAGGGTCCATTAAATCTTTTCTGTTGTGTTTGTGTGCGTGCATGCATGTGTGGCGTTACCATGGCTCACATTTAGAAGGACATTAAACACAAACTAATTAGAAGCCTCATGATGCTGGCAACATTCAGCCATAAATATTACTGCAGAATTACACAAAATATCTCCTGCTGATAAGACTCATTCATCTACTAAAGATGTTTACTTCACATTATTTACCATTATTTCCTATTACGGCTTGTGTACATATAATGGTGTAAGCGTAACACTGTTACAGGTTGTTAGGGGAACATAAATGTGGAAATGTTTACCTCACCTCCAATGTTGATGAGGGTCATGATGACTGATAAAGACATTATGGTTGCATGAACAAAATTAATGAAGTAAAGAAATAAATAAAGGATTTGAGAGTCACAACTGCTGGTCTTCTCAAGATGTGTAACAATGTGAAATTCCAACTTAATCTGAACTTCCCTTCCTGCTGTCATGCAGCATAAGTGCATTTGGCTGAGGGAAGCTGCAAGCTGTTACTAATTGCTCTCCTTCTCACTCTGCAATTTATTTTCCAATCTATCCTTAAAGATATTTGTCACTTTCATCATTTTTTATGAATATGTAATCAGAATCACTGCCTGTCTGTCTGTTACTTATGAGGTTAGAAGTGGAATTATTGAGGAAATGACCAAGATAACTTGACACTAATGGGATAATAACCAGGTCCTTACAGGTAATGACCGGGTCCTCTTGAGTTTCAAGTCCTCCCTGTCACAGTATGTTGTGCTGAAGTGTAGTTTGGGGTAGTGAGGGGTATCACTGTGCATCTGGGTTTTACGGAGTTCTCTGTTTGTGTTTATGCAGGAGTTAAAACAAAACCCAGCATGAAGACACAGTCAGCTAAAACACACTCAGATAGGATTCATTGTGTCCCCGGCCACTTGCTGAAACTCATCCAAGGCTTTGACAGTGAAAAAAGCTCCATATGTGCGCTGAATGTCTACCCCCTTGTGGACAAAAGACATATTGCTCAGTCTTGTACAGTATGCAAATAACCAGAAGGAATTTTCAATTTGAGGCAGGACAATCTGAAAAAAAAGATTTAAAACTAATCCCCATTTCATGTTCAATAAATATAAACTGGCAAAGGTGCAGAGGTGCTGTTGGTTTAGCATAGATGTGAATGTCAAAGTATGTGAATCCTCCAATCCCCACTTCTCGCCTCACTGTTCTTGTGAATACAACTGTCAGGTTCATCTCCATTAACCTGAGACAAACCTGTGGTTTGACTGTTTGTGCCAAGCAACACTGAAGGCTGTAAAGACTGCCAACTGCAAGCCCTACAGTAGGTAAAGCAGCAATGAACCTGCTAACCCTCAGCTGCAGAAAAATCACACTAATATCTCTGTCACCAGAATGTGCTAACTTAAGACTGGTATTCCAAGTATAGCAGAAGTACCCCCACTCTCTCTTTCACGCATACATACACGCACTGTTTTCTTCATTCACCTCTCACTTCCTCTTCCCATCAGTCTAACTGAGAGTGAGGTTGGCATACAAAGCTCCACCAGGGAAAAGGAGACAGGAAAATAGATTTCTCTGAAACTCATCCTGAACTCTGATAGGTCTTTCCACACAGACTATGACTGTAGAGAGATATAGGCAGTTTGGTACATCCTAAAGCTGTATGTAGGTGCAAAATAGTTTTGGAGGCCCTTGGCTATGTGGTTAATCTCTGATACTGATCTCAGAGCTATTGCTTACACAGTGATTCATTATGGCACAGCCTTGGCACGGCAGTGCCGATTAACCAAAGCATCCTCTTGGCACATTCTCCCTCTGCCAGAAGGTATTTGATTTGCTTTTTCATTCTTTAAAACAGATTTTTTTTCTTCCTTCTGCCCACTTAAATGTACTATTGCAACTCATATCTTCAAACAGCAAATACTGCACATGCACACCCAAATGAGTAAGTAAAAATAAGTTGTTGCACACTCAAGCTGCTCCCTTTCTAGTTAAACAATTAATGTAGGGAGCAATAGATGGAGTGGCGCACACAGATGATACAAAATAGATTTCATTCTAACATCATATTGCAAAGAACCATCTCGTGTTTCAGCATCTTGCTTTAATCAGAAGCCGACAGATTCCAATCATTGGCCATTAAAACCCTCTCTCTTAGGACGGATATGCAAGTTGTGCCATTCATCATGCAGACAGGCCATCATACTGTTCTTAGAAAGCTGATGTGTTTGTAAAATCCTTTTTGAAACTCATTGCTTTGTAAAATCTCTGTATATAATAGTACAGACAAATGCACAACAGTTTTCGAATAAGTTTCATGAGAGACAAAAAAGAAAAGAATAAACAAAAAAAGAGCTCAAATAAAACTAAATATCATGTGTGGCCAGGCATTAAGATCAAAGATCATTCCAATGATAATTATTAGCAACTTGAGCCAAATAAAAATGTGGGTGTAGCTACAATGCAATGCAAAGTAGATATCATTAGTAAATCATAATTGAGCACTGTTTGAGCACTGAAACCAATATGGATGGATAAAACAACATTTGTGTGAGCACTTGAGTGTATGTGAACGTCTGTGTATCTGTGTAATAATCACAGTTCGGATACCTGTTATCCAGTGCCAGTGCTGTGATGGGGTTTCCATGGCACCCCAAGGGAACGGGCCCCACCAGAGCTCACAGCAACTCCGAAAGCAAAATACATAAATAACAACTGGAATAATTACCATCACCATCCCCAGTTTGCAGCAAGTTCGCACAGCAACCACGCCAAACACAGAGAGGGAGACGTGGGATCTGGGGATCTTGGAGCAAATCAAAACCAACACTGTCTTTCCTGGGAAGGTCCCAGGGCCTTTGTTATCTGCCTTCAAACCAGTATGATTCATCAGCTGTGTTATGGATGTTATTGTTGGCTGTGGGAAAGGTTCTTCTCATAACCCAGAAGTACAGCAGAGATAAATGCCTTTTATATCACTGTATCCCCAACCCATCTGACATTTACAAGCAGTATTTGTGTTGATCATTTTATAACAGCTTGAGCAGGTGGAGCCCTCTCATTCTCCTTACTGAAAGCACTTTACGTCAGCCATAAAGGGATGAAACCACTCCAGGTCCTACACCCCATCCCCACACAAAACACACACAAAGAATGCTGCTAGCTGTCAATCATTTTAACTGACCTGGCCTCTCATATCCCACAAACCCAATCATCAGTGATTGTCAGTCAGCAGGTCTATAAAGCCTGGTGTTTACCCCGTCTAGACAGACTGGGGGACTGGCAGCCATGGGCATCTGAGTAGTATATTGCACCCAGTTTAACCACAGATGAGAGCTCCACTGTCATTTCACACCATAAATCAGTGCCTCGCACATAAACAGCCTATAAGAGTTGGGGTGTTAACAAACCAATCTGAAGAGTAATCTGAAAACAATGTTTCAAAGCATAAGACGCTCAGCGAAGGAACACCCTTTTGATCAAACGCATTAGCACACTTGATTCCTGAGGTTAAACTGTGCGGTGCAATAAATCATCAAACTGAAGCTACAGTATAGTTTCTGTGGTTCCCATACAATGTGTGTTAGCATGTTGGGTTGTTTTCCAGCTTTAAAGTGAGACAAGGCAGAATTGTCTTGGAGCTGAAGGTGAACTGACACACTGTGTTAATCCTGTGCTGCTCCACACCAGCAAACATTGCACTAAGGTGACCAGAGCTACATTTTGACACAGTTATCTGGGCAAATAAGAATAGTTGACTTGACTGTGGGTAAAGCGCTCTTCTTTCCAAAAAACAAATATTATTTCCCCACCTTAACTGGCCAAGCACTGACAGAGACATACTGTACTAGGCCTCTCCTCAGTGTTTCCAGCTGAAACCTCACTCAGACCTCAATTTAACATGGCTTGCAATGATGCCTGGAAAAAATTATGCCACCACACATATTATCATATTAATTACCACAGTGTATTTTCGCTCACCGGGAGGAGAAAGAATCACAAAATAAAGAAACACAAAAATGAAAATGCTGTCTAACCAGAGGAATTTGTTTACGCAGAAGTTAAGAAGCAAAAAAAAGCAGAGAACAGTCTTAAACAGTAAGAGAAGATTTTTCAAAACACCACATTTTGCAAGAGAGGCTTTAGAAAAAAAAAAAAGACTAATTGCAACATCAGGCTTGAACATCTGTTAACACGCTGAGCTATGTTGGTGCTTTTCAAGAACACCAGACTTCTCATACTTAAAATAGGGCTGTGGCTGTATATTTGGGATTCTGCAAATGTAGATAAAGGCACTGGGAGAACGAATAACCTTCTACACAGCTGTGTCAAGTCCACCAAACAGTGTGGCTGCTGTTGCTGTGATGATGTGGACTGATAGCGTCTATCCCCTAGACTGGAACCACTGCCATATCACTGGAAGGAAGTTATTGTTATGACCTCAAAGGCTTTGGGTGGTCCACGTTCAGACATACAAACACATGCACATATGAAGAGAGAGAAACAAGAGACAGCAGGCACACACAAATATAACTATACAAAACACTTAGAGGCTCTCTGAACACCTGCCATTTCCTATGAGAGCACTCACATCGCTGCTTGCACTGAAGGGCATGCAGTGCATTCACCCGCACTTTCATACACAAAATTAATCAGAGGAATGCATTTTTCCATGTAACCAATGCAAACTGTTTATAATAAAAACATCTACACAGGCAAACCTATCCTATAAACATAGGCTGTAGTGGAGCTAATGGGAATATGCTCAGTCTGGGCGCTAGTTCTGTGTTTGTCACTAGGTTCACCCGGTGTGTTGGCCAGAACACCACTTAAGGCCAAATCCTCCAGAGTATGAAATAAAGAGTGTAGAGATGATTGATATGCTGTTTATTTCTTTCCTTTGCAGTAACACATATACTGGTATTCCAGTAGTCATGCAACTGGGTGTTTATGTCTGGTTGTGAGTCGTTTCCGATAGAACTAACAGAGAACTAACAGCACTGAATACCTAACAGTACATTTGACATAGAAGCACCATATAGGCAATGGTACGTAATAAGACTAACTTATAACTTTGGGGCATTTTCTACACATGCACGCACATGCACATGGAGAGATGTGCATCAGTCACAGACTTCAGCAGTAGTCTGTCAGTGGAGGATGTGAGCTGATGCTGGCAGAGATTCATCACAGACCTGTCCAAACAACAACATGTTCAACCTCGCCCAAGATAAGCAGGACGGAGCTAATCTCCACACAAAACACACAAAGCTCAGCACATTAGCACGACAAATCTGAGGAAACACCAAGGTGCTGCTCTTAGCAGGTCTTTGCTCAGCCTTTGGTTACTTTTCTCTTTAAGATTTTAGCTCTAAAATCAGACCCATTAGTAGCTTGGATGTGTGGTGGCATTTCAGTGACGCACTCAAAGCTGTTTGGTTTTGGAGTTCACATTTCTCTGTTTAAAACACAATCCATCAGAGTGAAACATTACTGTATCAGGTTACCAGGAGTGAAACTCTAGACCTGAGAGGACACAGGCCTCACACACGCAGACAGGAAAACACCCACCCTCAGACAGACTGAAAGAGACATGCTCATATTAGCTTTAACAAACCCTTACAGAATGTCCCGCTCCCATTTTGTCATGCCCACGCACACATGTAACACACACAAACACACATGCACATAGACAAATAGTGGCAATCAGTGGGTGGATGTCTGCCCCCAGACAGGAACTGCTCCCAGCATTGTAACGTAGCTCATAAATCACTGCACACATTGGTGTAATGATCCATTGAGAGAGAGAAGTGAAAATCGCCTCTAAGATAAAGACCACACCGCAGCATTCAAAGCTCTGCCTCCTGTCTGCCAATGCTATCATTAACACGATTATCACTGTGCACGGCTTTTACAAAACCTCAACACGCAGAAGCAATGCACAAATATACCAGATTGGACAAAGTTTGTAATACTTGCAGTGTTTCAGTGGTAAATTTGTTGCTCATTGCTGTACATTTGCTATCTAATATTCAAATGTGAACTTTTAATATATTTTAATAATAGCTTTGTACTTATGCGTGTTGAAAGAAACAATTCAAACATTTCAACAGCACTGAAACAACAATCTAAACCATTATTGTTGGCGGCGTTTGTAGTTTGGATATTAAAATATCTGGTGAAAATCAGAAAAAATTCTCAGATTTTCAGGAGAAGGATAAACTTGTGTTGTTTGATGATATGCCAAAGGAAAACATATATTTTGCAATGTAAATATGACCTGAAAGTATGGTCCAGATAAATAATGTAAGCGTTAAATTATCCAAAGGATTTTTCTTATCTCAAAACTTCATTTCATTCTGTTCATCAATGAAAAAACGCTGATATAACACACTAATTTGGGTGCTTTCCCTTATTTAATTCTTAAGGAAATTTCTACAATAAATAACAGACTTCGGGAGGAATTACAAAATGCATCAAAACTCATTTTAGGGAAAAACTTAACTGTAATATTTCCTGAGAATGTGACTTTGCACACCTCCTTGTTTCTAAGGAAATCTTGACAAGAGACCAAAATATTTTCTTAAGATGCTTTACATTCAGCTGGGAATTGTTGTTAATACAGTGTCCTGCAAACTGTGGGAGAGTGACCATGAGGCCTGAAGAAAGTAGATCCTGAAACTGATCTGAAAACTGGTGTTCACATTCTGCAGATTTCCTCCACGTTAATTTCAATTTTTGCCCCCTAGTGGCTGAGCCTGGCATCACAAACCACCACTGTTGAAGATACTATACTGCTCTCCTCCACTTTCTACTGCACAAAGCGTTCAGGAGAGCTGTGGTGTTGTGCTGACTGTGTGTGAAGCTGACTGCAGGTAAAATCTAACAAGAGCTTCACATCCCTATGGCAACATTGCTAGTGACCAAAATGATGACCTTTCGAGAGTAAGAAGAGCAAGAGTCACAGCCATAGTGCTTTGACATCACTCCCGTGGAATGGTCATGATTGGTCGAATCAAGAGAGAAAGAAGTCTCTCAGTACTGTGAGATACATTAAGTTCCCCATCATAGGCTGAAAATTAATTTCTCCAAGAAGATTAACGTCAGCTTCTACCCAATAAATCTTGTATTCTCTGTTCACTCTGAGCACTCTCAAGATGTATCTTCTCTCCTTAGCTCTTTACATGATGATTGGTAAATAAACCATGGTTATAAGAAATGTATTTTCCTGTTCACAAATACCTCCCATCTTAAAGAAATATCAAACAATTTTGCATATAGTACAACCCAACTCTTACTTTTTAACATTAAACTGATACACTGATGACACAACAAAATTTCAGTGTATAATGTTAGCTAGCTAGATTATTAGGATTTAAAATGATGAAAATACACCTTTCATGCAAACAGGGGGTGAGTATTTGATACTCAATTTTTGAGTATCCCTTTAACACCTCAATTGGTTGCTAGCTGAAGGCTTGTTTAAATTCTATTTATTTGTAAAACTGTTTGACATTCATTAAATGTATATGGTATTAGTGGAAAAATTCTCAAATCTTTATAATATATAATACATTTGCAAATCTTTTTATTTTTGCATCATGACACACATTTGTCACTTTCAATGTATTCAGTATACATGCAATACAAAATAATAATTGGTCATTACTGCATGCTTAAATAATTCTGTACTTACTGTTTGGGTTTCTGTACGAGTTGTATCTCCTTCTGCAGCTGCTCTCTGCTGCTTGGTCTCACTCTCCTATCAGGGACAAGAGTAGAGAAAATCAGTCATTTGTTACACATTCAGTGAAAGAATTCCACACCACTGGCTCACTAAAGCACTCAATGAGTTTGTAAAAAAGACAGTAGTACAGCCGGGCAGAGGAAGGGTACACACACACACACATCTGGATGAAAGACAAACACACACAACTGGAGGGCACCAAGGAAATTACCAATAAATAATCGCTTAGAAGATCCCAACAAATCAACTCTGCCAATCCCAATGTCCCTTCCCACTCCATGAGAAAGCTAACCATGAAACAGCAAGATTGCTTCAGTGCAAGTGCCTCTTGGACACACTTCAAAAGTCGAATGAAAACCCTCTGGCAAGATAAACAATGCAACAATACTAATCAATCAGGAAAATGACAACAGAAGGGCCCGGCCCATCCATTGCAGCGGTAAGAAATAGTATGCTAAACACTCGGATCACTGTTAAGTCACAAAAAAGGCTCATGTTTGGATGTGCTAGATGCACAGAAACAGCTAATGAAATAAATGATTTCCATGTTCAACATCAATATAAAACCAAAAGATTGGAATGTTTTGGAATGATGCATAAAGTCGTGGCAACCACGCTGCGTCAATCAAACTCAAGAGCTCTACAAAGTGTGAGGAGCCAATGAAAACACTGGCTCAAACTGATGACTCTCACTGTTTACTCTGAATCTGTGCCCACTGTATCAATCGGGGGAGGGACGTGTGTTCTTAAGAAGGGCTCCAAATACTGTTTTCATTTATTCACGGATTTACTTCAAGACAATAACATTTCCAGTAGGGCAATAAAAAGCAATATGATAACAAATGCCAGTGTTTTACAGCTCACTAAAAACAGCAAAATATTTGGTAAGTCAGCTCTACTAAATAAAAGACAGCAGGATTCTGAGATTTGGAGACTTGCAAGGAAAGGATAAACACAATTATTCTGTGTCTACACAGGCTGCGTAACGGCTCGCGTTTTACGATAATTTATAGTATTTTTTTGCTTCAAGTCTATTTTCTTCCGTTTTATGTGCATAACTACAGTGACTGTGTATTGGGCTCTGAGCGCTGGCAAAACGCGGGTGACCTACAACTCAATGCTGTGCGTGAACGCATCCCGTGAAGACACACACGGAGCACTTAACCTGCTGCTGCTCTGCTTATGTGCTGCCCACGCTACGCCTCCTGTGTAGACACGGTGTTACTTATGAGAGCATGCAAGGTCCTTTGAATGAGCCTTGGGTTGATATATGCTGTCCTCCTAGCCTCCAGCAAAAAGTGATGTATTAGTGGAAACGCTGACAACGACTCATATTACAGAACAGCTAGACACCCCATCTTAATTCCAACTGAACTCAGCCCAGCTGGATGGTGACAATCTGTGATTTATCGCTGGTTGAGTTTGACTAAAAAGTCATAAACAAGAAGAAAATCAACTCAAACCTTGAAAGGAAAATTCTAAACTTTCATTTTAAAAATTGATTTTCAATGGTAAATCCGAATCTCAATCGAATGACAAAGCGGTGTGGCTTGTGGAACTGTAATTAGTGTGCTCTTTTTTCTTGGGGGACTTCATTAAAATGGATACAACACTGGCTCAACATGCAGCATGATTCTAAGCTACATCTTGTTTTAGTCATAAGCAAATTTAAGGTTAAAAAGTAAAGGGCAGTACAGGTAAGTCTATACAGACCATACCACCAACTGCGTAAACATACGACTTCTTCCTAAAGAATATCATCTGCTTGCACTTTGCTGATATGTAGTGATTAGTTTTCTAGGAGAGGGATCCCCTCTGTGGACTTTTTGAAATGTCTGTGCAAAGAAATGAGGACACCACCCACTCAGCATGATGCTCGCGTTCACAAGGGGACATCTCAGTTTCTCAAGCTCTCCGATAATCCTGAGGAGAAAGCTACGGTGGTGGAATACAACAACCACATATGGAAGGCATTGTGGGCAATTACGGTACAGTAGTTGAGACACTTATACAAGCTATGCAATATGTACACAGGAAAAGCCACAGCATGCATCTAGGTCTAAAAGAGGACGGGGGGTGTATGAATGCTGGCAAACAAGGTTTAGGGTAAAAGATGCTTCTCTGTGCAAATAGCCAGAACTGATTAGCCACGTGAGACACATAAAATAGATCACTAACAGGTGGAAATGAGGACACAACAAAGAAAGGCAAACATAAAGGTGGGTTCTGCAGGTTATCAGCAGTTTACTGATTTTACAGGCTTGTTGCTGAGGACTGTATGGCTGATAAGAGTTTCACTGATGAGTCTGTGTGTGGTGGATGGAAAGTGTCACAGGTGAATGATTAATTACTTCTAAAGTGTGGTGTGTTTTGTAAACACACAGTCATGTATGATCTTTACCTGACTGTCTACAACATGTTCTTGCATTGAAACAAACAGGCGCTGTTTGTTTATAACCACTGTGGTCTTGACATCTAAATATTCATAGAGGCAAATATGTCCCCCTCCACAAAATGAGAGCTTTCCAGTCAGACCCTCGAGCCACACTGATTGAATCTAAATTCATAATGGCAAGACAACTGCACATGCCACAGTACAAACACTATTCTTTATAGACTGTGTTCTGAAAAAGCATTATCTTGTTTAATGCACATGGTTTGAATCAAGGTGGATTGGCTGTGCTCAGTGTGTAGTAGTGGAAAGCGGTTATTTTCAAAGGCCCACAGGCCTCCTTTTTCAGGGTCCATGTACTGCACAATGTAACTTTCCCTGACCAAACATAAGGATGTATCTCTGGAACAAACAGAATAGATTGGGTTCAGCACAAACACTTGGCTGCACATGAGGATGCACTGCTGCTCTCTCGCACCGTGCCAGCGAAGAATAGTGATACACACGCCAAAGAATCGCTGCCAAAGCCTTTGTAACACTTGGTTCTTATCAAAGCATTGTGAACATCATTCTCAGGTTACCATGAACTGTGGAGACAGAAAGATATAGTCCTCAAACTTGTGTTTTTTTTCACACCCAAGAAATCAAATATATCCAAATCAAATATCTTTAGCCTCCCTCAGTCAGTTTGGCTGACGGTGTTCACACACTTGTCTTGGCTGGCTGGGTAATTGCTGAGCATTGTTATCTGATAATGGAGCTGTTCACTGAGCGGAAAGTTCTCTGAGCAATTTCTTCAGGACTGCAATCAAAAATATATATGATATTCTTCTCAGGGTCCTTCCTATGTAACCTAACAAAATAGCAACATGCAAAACAAAAAGGCTGTGCCAACAAATGTTCTGATTTATGAGAGAAAAAATGATTGCAACAAAAAAGGCACTGATCGTGGATTATGGTTTGGATATGCAATGGTTCTTTGCACCTCTCTGATACTTACCATCAACTCGTGTAGAATTATGTATAAATGATAAACAAAAAGAAAATGTGCAATTGGGCAATTGGCTCAGGGACCTGACTCAAAGCAGTCAGCAACATTTTCTGGAAAAAAACAATACTCCCCTATCCAAAAACAGCATGCCACAAATCAAAATATGGCCATTCAAATATATCACCCGTAGGCCGCTTCTTCTCCTTCTCCTCTAAAGTTTGGGGTCTCCTTCACCACTGACGCCTCTGGCTTCCCACCATCACCAGGACAGCTAGCCAGGATGACGAGCCGAATAAATTACCAAACAGTTTGTCTGTCATCTGATCATGCTGCAAGCCGCTTTCAGTGGAAAAATGGTGGTGAGACTGTTTGTGTGTTCACGAACGCCCACAGCTGTTTTCCCCATTTCTCCTGTGCTTTTCCCGACACAGATCATTTGGGCAGACGTACACTCCACCTGGGGTAGAACTGACAACCAAAGCTCCCCTGGGCTTGTTATGGATATATGAAACATATCCTGTCTTTAAGAACTATCAGGTGAAGGGCTTTGCTGAATTTACTCGAACACCATCATGCCATCACACACACACTAATCGCTGGGTAATCCACCTTTCCAAGAAGCTTAACACAAATATATACACTGTTAAATGGTAACACACATACTTACAATACCTCTAGTGTGCATATAGTAGATGTTTACATGTACATGTGGTGATCTAGCTGGAAGCATCTGTTCTATGCATCCGCATGATCCAAATTTCTTTCATCAGTACTAAGCAAGCCCAAGGATGTGTCCACCCAAATCCCCTTCTTTCCTTCCCCTCTATCCTCCCCTAATAACCCTCATTATTCCACCACCCACTCACCCACCTCCTCATCAGCAGGCTTCTGTGTCCCCTCCACTGATGCATCCAGGGGGACTCCATGACTGTCTCCCCCCCCCACACACAGATACAACAGCCCTGCATGGGCCTGTGGAGCCTGGGGTCTGACATGTGGAAGCAATCGCAGCAGAGACAGATGAAATGATATATAGCACTAATAGAGAGATGGATCAATAATGCCGAGATTTAATGTCTAATCAAAATACATTCACTCAGCACAAGCAGTGACTTCATAGGTCTGGGTATATGTCTCAGAGCGGAGGCCCTGATCAGTAAAGACCTGGATCAGATGTCTTATCATAATACATAGATGCGAGTGCCTCCATTATAAAACTTTGCCAAAACTACTGTTCACACAGACACTCTCAACACTACAATGATGCAATCCTGCCACCCGACACAGATCTGAATATAATTGAATAAGATGCCTAAATATCAAATGTTTCCTTTCTCTAGCCACTAAACCGCTCTTATTACCTGATCCGCTCTCAGCTAAATCACAATATGGGAACAAGGCCAAGGCCCTCTCTTCAGAATGACTCTTTGGTGGGAGTTGTGTTCAGCTGAGTCAAATGCTCATATTATAGATCATTATACTGGGGTACACAGGGTTGGGTTGTGATTGCTTGTTGGTTGGTTGGTAAAATACTTTAAAATACTATTCTTCTCATTCTGTTTTTTTTTTTTTTAGCAGAGGAGCATTGCACCAAACATTCAGACAGTTCACATAAATAGAAAATATGTTATCTATTTGGAGAAATCCTTCAAAGTAAATACTACTAGTATACATTTTGTTGCTTAAAGTCATTGGAAGTTTAAGGAAAAGTTACGTTTTGGGAAATATGCTTATTGGCTTACTTGCCAAGAGTTAAATGAGAAGATCAATACCACTCTTATGTCTGTAGGATAAATAGGACACTGCAGTCAGCAGGTGGTTAGCTTAGCTTAGCATAAAGACTAGAAACAGGTCTATTTCTATCTATCTATCTATTGATCTACAGCTCTGTCCAAAGGTAAAAAAAAATCTCCATATAAGTTTTTTTGTATGCATTAAACAAACAAGATAATGTGTTAATTAGTGAGCTTCAGAGGTAGGTTGATTTAGTTACCTTTGGACAGAGCCAGGCTACCTGTTTCCCCCCGTTTTCAGTCTTTATGCTAAGCTAAGCTAACTAGCTGTAACCTTATATTTAAGGGACAGACATGAGAGTGGAATCAGTCTTCTCATCTAACTCTAGAAGAAAGCAAGAAAGCAAATAGCTATATCGCTAAATATTGAACTATTCCCTTAAACCTAAATAGACTGATATGAGCAAAGGAGAATAGAGTAACACTATTCTAAGTCAATTGCCTTCCCTAGCTGGGAATTTCAGATTTTAAATAGCCTCTAATCTCAGAAGTATTTCATCTTTTCCATAGATAAAAACAGCCATAGGGAATGCCAGCTGAAAACATACCTTGAAACGATTTATGAAACACCTTCTCTTCTCCTGTTTTCAGATCACTAAATTCTGTTAAGCAATGTCTACACCAGATAATGCAGAGAGTGGGAACATTCCTGAGAATATCTATTGTTTGTACAAGATGTTTGATATGTTGAATGCGATTGTTTTATCTAGTGGTAAAGAACACTGTATGTAAAGGACCCCAAGTTATCCACAACCACAGTCTGTATATTGGCTCACCTGTGTTTGATGCACTGTATTACATCCTAAATCATGATCTTAATTCTAGGCTTTCTTCCCATCGGCATACAGTATGCGCCGCTCCCTCATGAGCACCTTGACACCATGTACAGCTGTAAAAATACAAGATTTCTGAGCAATCTGTTTTTCTTAGCCTTTTGATCGATTGTAGCTTCAATGGAAATACCTTGACATTACATCATATAATCTGCATTTAGCCAGTTATGCACAGGATTAAGAAATACTACACCAGATCAGACAACAGAATGGGCCATCAGGTACATCACCTGTGGTCAGTTTGTGTAAAGTTTTAAAAGGTGGACAAAGCATTATACTGTATCTATCAAACAACTGCAGGCCATTCGTTAAACCCCTCCCCCAAAATGGCAATTGTTCAATCACAGCTTAGCAACCCTAACTAGGAACAACATGCCTGACAAGCTTTGGATTTCGCCACATGTTAAACCAGTGTGCATTGGGCTGTAGTAAGACCAATACTCCATATACAAAGAGTTTAGTGGATGGTGTCAATTGTGATCTTTCTAAAACCCAAAACACGAGATCAAAAATGTAAGGAATGGATTCAACACTGCTGTTTATCTGCTCTTGTATTAGCACATTTTAGCACAATATCATGTGCATATTTAAAACCCTTTTACAGGGTACTCGTCAGCTGGAAACATTAAATAGTCAGCTGAAGTTTTCAACCAACTTACAAAGTTAACTAATTAGCTAACTAGCTTACTGCTAGCTAACTGCAGGTGATAAAATCTGCTAGTGACAATCGTCATTTCAGCCAACAAAATCGACGGCCTGTGGCTAGAAGTGAGAGGCCTGCTTTTGTTTACTTCTGTCTGAAATCAAGGACCCATTGTTTAAAAAAATACTAATAATTTTTGAGTGGTAAATCTGTCAGTTAACTTTGTAAACTTCATATGTTAGAACAGTTCAAGCGAACAGTCACGCTCCAATGACCATCTGCCCATGTTGAGGCCTGAGACATTGTCATTTTCTCCCTAAAATACAATACTTTCATTATAGAAACAAATTATGTAAAATGACACAGACAAGAGAGAGTGAGAGTGAGTAGTGTAATATATATATATATATATATATATATATATATATATATATATATATATATATATATATATATATAGTGAACAAGAGAAAGTATTTAGTCAGCCACCAATTGTGCAAGTTCTCCCACTTAAAAGATGAGGTCTCCAATTTTCATCATAGGTATACCTCAACTATGAGAGACAAAATGAGAAAAAAAATCCAGAAAATCACATTGTCCGATTTTTAAAGAATTTATTTGCAAATTATGGTGGAAAATAAGTATTTGGTCAATAACAAAACTTCATCTCAATACTTTGTTATATACCCTTTGTTGGCAATGACAGAGGTCAAATGTTTTCTGTAAGTCTTCACAAGGTTTTCACACACTGTTGCTGGTATTTTGGCCCATTCCTCCATGCAGACCTCCTCTAGAGCAGTGATGTTTTGGGGCTGTCGCTGGGCAACATGGACTTTCAACTCCCTCCAAAGATTTTCTATGGGGTTGAGATCTGGAGACTAGCTAGGCCACTCCAGGACCTTGAAATGCTTCTTACGAAGCCACTCCTTCGTTGCCCGGGTGGTGTGTTTGGGATCATTGTCATGCTGAAAGACCCAGCCACGTTTCATCTTCAATGCCCTTGCTGATGGAAGGAGGTTTTTACTCAAAATCTCACGATACATGGCCCCATTCATTCTTTCCTTTACACGGATCAGTCGTCCTGGTCCCTTTGCAGAAAAACAGGCCCAAAGCATGATGTTTCCACCCCCATGCTTCACAGTAGGTATGGTGTTCTTTGGATGCAACTCAGCATTCTTTCTCCTCCAAACATGACAAGTTGAGTTTTTACCAAAAAGTTCTATTTTGGTTTCATCTGACCATATGACATTCTCCCAATCCTCTTCTGGATCATCCAAATGCTCTCTAGCAAACTTCAGACGGGCCTGGACATGTACTGGCTTAAGCAGGGGGACACGTCTGGCACTGCAGGATTTGAGTCCCTGGCGGCGTAGTGTGTTACTGATGGTAGCCTTTGTTACTTTGGTCCCAGCTCTCTGCAGGTCATTCACTAGGTCCCCCCGTGTGGTTCTGGGATTTTTGCTCACCGTTCTCGTGATCATTTTGACCCCACGGGGTGAGATCTTGTGTGGAGCCCCAGATCGAGGGAGATTATCAGTGGTCTTGTATGTCTTCCATTTTCTAATAATTGCTCCCACAGTTGATTTCTTCACACCAAGCTGCTTACCTATTGCAGATTCAGTCTTCCCAGCCTGGTGCAGGTCTACAATTTTGTTTCTGGTGTCCTTTGACAGCTCTTTGGTCTTGGCCATAGTGGAGTTTGGAGTCTGACTGTTTGAGGTTGTGGACAGGTGTCTTTTATACTGATAACGAGTTCAAATAGGTGCCATTAATACAGGTAACGAGTGGAGGACAGAGGAACCTCTTAAAGAAGAAGTTACAGGTCTGTGAGAGCCAGAAATCTTGCTTGTTTGTAGGTGACCAAATACTTATTTTACCGAGGAATTTACCAATTAATTCATTAAAAATCCTACAATGTGATTTCTTGGATTCTTTCCCCCCATTCTGTCTCTCATAGTTGAAGTGACTAAATACTTTTTTGCCCCACTGTATATATATATATATATATATATATATATATATATATAGACAGTCAATACCTCCAACAAACACACACACACACACACACACACACAGTACAGTGCACACACTGCACACACACATTCTCAGGAATCCAATGTCATGTTTCTGTCAATATATCTTCAGGTAGCACTCTAGCTGCATCATAAACTAGGAATGTTTCTGAGCCAAAAGACAAAGAGAGAGCCAGTTCAGTAATCTTCGCTCCTCATTCATCTCCCGCACACAGCTACTATCATCTCTTCGACAGCAATTGATCCTTACACAACATCAATAACAGCTTTGTGACCCAATTTTTATAAATGAGTTCAGCAATTACTTACAACCTGAATGAATAATTTACCACCTTCTGATTCTACCTCGGGATGTATCCATCATAACTTTAATGGCAGGTTGTTAATCACTGAAAGTTTTCACTGTTGTGGAGTAGAGAAGAACAAGACAGGATGAGTGATGAGAGATAGACCATGCTCTGTGTGGTACCACAGCTGGAAATATGGGTTAATAAAGATATTGGTCTGATATATGAGGTTCAATTGGGAGGATCTTTAATCAGTTTAATATGACTAAAGCTTGAATATCTTTGAAATGATAAATCAACATGATGCAGAATACATCTGTCTCATGTTGCTATGAGATGTGATTTAATTCTGTGCATTTTAAACCAGTTTTGCAGGTTAACAACTTCACACAAATAAGTTATGGAGGGGATATTTTAGAGGTTTGTCAAGTAAAGAAAGGAGAACGTGCATTAACCAATATTTCTAGAAAAAATAAAAAAAGATATAAACAATAAAATATGTTTGGCTTGCTCTGATGCTTGGTTAAAAGGAAATCTTAAATGTGACCTTTAAGAATGTGTCTGTGTGTGTGTGTGTGTGTGTGTGTGTGTGTGTGTGTGTGTGTGTGTGTGTGTGTGTGTGTGTGTATTGTAACCAAACTCCTCTACCCCACTGATCATGTGATCAAGAGAAGAGCTGAACCAGATGGTGGAGAATTAGTCTCAAAAATGAATGCTCTCTCGAGTCTCCCACACACACACACACACACACACACACACCACAACAACAAACACCTATGGTATCACTTAAGTCATGTACTACAGCACTTAACACTTAACAATGTGTGGCAATACATTACCACACTAACCTTTGAAAATCAACACTATATTCTCATTATAGTTCACAGTCAAATGTATTCTCTTCACAGACGCAGGTACAACAACAGTCTGTGTGCACTCTGTTTCTGCTGGACCTTCTAATACTATCTCACTGATGCTACGCTGCCCTTTTCCCTTACAACAAACTGGCTGACTTTGATGTGTTAGGTTTTGTGAGTTCACTCAGTGCAGGCTCTGGAGTTTTGCTAATCCTTCAAGTTTACATTTGATTTCTCCCTGGGCCTTCTGAGGGCCACTGCCAGCCACACTCACTTCATCATGTTACTCAGCAGTGACAACACGGCCTTTGGGTGTTTCCTGATCTTGTCTCTCGCTCTCTAATTGCACTAAACTATTGCTGAGCCAAGACACAGCTGGGTACAACAACATTCACCTCATTTTCCTGGGCTGAGTACAGTTGAGCTGAGTGGTGCAGGCAGGGTAGATCCTTGAAATGAAAAGGTTCTTGTTCAGCACTGATTGCAAAGATAATTGTCAGAGCTGGAAGGCAATGAAGCCCCCTGCCTTTTCTCCAATCTCCTCCTCCACTCCCCTCTCTTCACTTGCTTCATAACCACGACACAACCCCGAACCACTGTCCGTCTTACAGCATTGGACCCTGATTGGACCTGAACGCCAACGGCTCAGCCAAAAGACGGCCTGAGCTGAGAGGTTCACATCACATCCTCCTCCCTGTATTTCCTGTGTTTTCAAGCTAAAACAGTGCATGTTATTTGTTTCAGTGTGAGAGATTTAATGAGGATCTGCTTCTAGTTTTCTCTCTCTTCTTTAGGTTTTGCCACATACTTTCTGGAGATCATTAAGGAAAACAAAGAGAAGGACATGATGTGACGAGCTGCAGAACAAGCATGAAGGTGCTAAAAAAAAAAGGACAGTCTGTGTTGGGCATGACCTAAAAGTCAAAGATGCCCACGGCTGACTGTGAGTTTAAAGTCATGATCCTAAACAATGTCATATAAATAAATCTCCATTTTGCCACTGTTATGACCCGGCTCGAAGACCATAACAAAGAAGGAAGCACAGGCAGGGAGGTACTAAAAGAAAGGAATTTTATTTAACAAAGACGCATCTAACTTAACCAATATAACCAAAGTAACAGTTCTAACAAACCAAAACCGGACTGACAGAAAAACATACTCCCGGGGAACCTTAAGCTTAATGCCAACAGAACCAAAAACACAACATGGTACAAGGGGGAAAAACCAAGAGATTCTGCAAACAGGAAGGGGCGGTTTTATAAATCCGGAAGACAGTGGAAAGCTGCCTCCAATTCCTTGACGGCCTCGGCTCCCACCAACCAGGACCAACACTGAAAGACAAAACACAACACCACAACACACCCTAGCCCTGGCAGAGGCCCTGGGCCGTCATACCACATACCACCAAGTGATATTAACCTACATATAACCTTTACCTGGTTCGTGAAAGCTGTTACATTTGATGTTTAAACATCCTATGTCAAATGCTGTAGGTCTTTCCCAGGAGAAATCGCTTGGGTGTGGAGAAGTGATTTTTTTTTAACAGATAGAAGATGAAGAACATAGTAATTTGCATGAGCAATGAGAGTCACCACAGCTAGGCTGACCAAAACCATCATCAACAGAAATTCCAAGGAAAAAGTTATTGCTGATGTTGACTGTGAAATGATCTCTGTAAATTGCTAGCCAAAACACCACAGCAGTTGGTGTTAATTATCAAAGATTTTGCTAAAACATAAACTAGAATTACCGCCCCGTCAACCAGTCAAGTTGCAGTTTACATCCATGTCTGTCCAGACAGATAATATATGTAGTGAATACTTGGAAAGAATTGAATAAAAAGGTATAAAGTGTGTTTTTTGGCTAAATGGAAGTTATCACTATATTGATGATACATATGTATGATTCCAGTGAATATATGTTGAACTGATTAATGAAGGATTATCACAGATGTATTGGCTAAACAGGTACACGTGTACTTGATTACTATGTAAAGATGGATTCTTATAGAGTATAGCTACACAAAATGCCATTCTGACATTTTTAGATGCAAAGCCTCTCTATGAGCTATAGGTGAAACTCACTCTGTCACTCACAGGATCACAATTAGCTGGCCGTGCTCCAACATGTTGTTTGCAGTCATGTGATTCCGATGACGCTTGAAATTCAGAATGAGGCAGGAAGTAAAAGGCAAAATGGACCAGATGGCGGAAAGCCCATACTGTGCTAGTTATTGTTTATTCATTGTGTCCCAGTCAACATGTGTGTGGAATCTGGAATCGCCCAATTCATTCTTAAATTATGGCTAAAAACCTATTTTGAGGTCACAATGACCTTTGACCTTTGAGTCAAAAGTGTCACCTATTCAGTGTCTGACCAACTGTGAAATATGGTCACAATCTCCCCTTCTGTTCCTGAGCAATGGTGTTGAATAATGGACAAAAAAGTGTTTTTCCAGGACATTATGATGTTGATGAAGTTGACCTTTGTTGTGCCTTCATCGTATCCAAATTGTTGTGCACTTCATCGTATCCAAATTAAACATCTGTGGGGAATTTTGTTATAATTACCGCATCAATTTTTGAGTTATGGCTAAAAATGTGTTTGACAACCAAATTCTAATCAGCTCATCCTTGAGTCCAAGTGGACGTTTGTGCCAAATCTGAAGATTTAGTCAAAATTCCCACAAGGCGTTCCTGAGATATCACGTTCACGAGAATGGGACAGACGGACAACCTGAAAACATAATGCCTCCGGCCACGCCAGTGCAGAGTCATAAAAACAGGATTTCAAATGAACAGACACTAGTGCTTTAGGAAGTGCGTTCAGTACCTAAATAAACCTATTGTCTCCATCCATCCAGAGACACTAAGATATGGAATCAGATTTGTGTCAATATACAAAACGTCTTAAATATCAAACAAAAATAAGAATTTGAGAGAGAGTAAAACTCACTGAAGCAAACAAAATGTCATCTCAAAAGTAAAACTTATAACTTGCAAACAAATTATTTGTGTAATCGTGCAAACTATAGGTCTTTTACTTTTTTGATAATATGTTCCCTCTGCTTCTTTCTCACTGGTCAGACTTTTGCCCTCACTGTTGGCTTTGCGGTTACTGAGGGGAAACTCAGGTGTTGCAGCAGCACAAGGACAGAAATAAGTACAGATAAATAGAGAAAATAAAAAATAATAATAATTAGAAGTATATAAAATAAAAATAAGAATCGAAATAAAAATATAAAGTATACAAATTGGTAACATTAAAAAATGACTTAATTATATTTAAGTGAGGTAGTTCCATGTTCCTGGTATTGTGCATGCTGGCTCACTGGCATGGCTTACTGGGACACTTGATGGTACTGGACCATCGTTAATGAGATTTGTTTCACCTGTGCTTTTTCTGCTATGACAAGTCAAAACGGCCGCCATGAAAAAGGTCCTATTGGGCAGGTTGCACGCTAGGGCTGCATTTTTAGTGTGCTTTTGAACAAGGGTTTCTTACCTCTTGAACAGAACCTGGAAATTCTGATGCCACTTCGACTCTCGGTAGTAAAAACTTTTTAAAAATAAGAAACGTACAAAGAAATATACTCACACACTCCCCTGTTAGAAGCAGGTGGATTTGGTAGCACAGAAAGATAGATAAAAGTTCACTTTTAACCTTCTTTTGGGCTCATCGCTTTCGAACAAAATATTCAAAGTAAAGACACAAGCCTTCTTTAGCAATTTATTTCCTCTGTGGCAGCAAGTCACATAATACGAGCCGGCAAACAATTCCAGTAGATTAAACTGAGCTCACTGGAGACATTAAAAGTGAATATGACCCCACTTTTTCAAACATAATTTCCAGAAAGACACATTATATCAGGCCAATGTAATACATAAAACATTTAACCAGGCTTCCTTCTTGTGAGACTATTCCAATTTATCATTTTTATCTGTCACTCCTACTCTCCCTCCCAACTCTTCTCTCACTTTCCACTCTGTCACATCTTATCACATGTGATAAGAAAAAACGGGCTTAAAAAGAAAAAAAGACCCAATGATACGTGTGAGGAACCAAAAAGTGACTATATCAAATGATCATGTCTATTATAAACTAAGGAAAAAGAAATGTATACATCCTCAATAGATGTATAAATTACTTTCCAGCTTGTATTTGAAATGTTAATTAGTTGTAAAGGACTACCTACATTAACTTTTTGTAATGATAAAAATAATTTTGTAAGAATTTGCTGTTACAAAAGTATGTCTGTGCTAAACATCTGTCAGTTGTTAAGTAAACACCTGCCATCACTAGTATACATGCAGGTTTTGTGATGGTTGCTGGGTCTTAGATTACTCTAGCACAGCCGAAACTGGAAATCATGTTGTAGATATACAGCTGTACTCCTCCTCTTCCTTATCTTCTTGTGTAATTCTTTCAACCCATTAAAATCTGTTTTAATTCATCTTTCCATCCAAAGATCCTCTTGTTCACTCCCCAGCCCACTGCGACGTCAGAAAAGGGTCATTATCTCCTCCTAACACTTTGCTTGAGTCATACATGCTGAATCAGTCCAATCCTGTTGATCTCTCCATGTCTTAGCCTTCTCTGAATGTGAAAACTCATTATCTCTCTATGCTGCTGTCATTTGTCCAGCCAGAGACATGTTTAAAGACAGAACAACGCTTTTCTGTCTCTTGTCCTCTAGTGACTTTGGTGGTAGGTTGTCGTGCAGACTGGGATTAGGTGAACCAGCGAACAGCTTGGCCTGAGACTCTGTGCTTACAGTACTGGGCACAACCCCAGAAGGGGAGACTTTCTGCTGTATGCTAATACACAAATAGGAGGCTAGGAGCTCACTTTATGAAGCCTTATAAACACTCAAAAAACACACAATAAAACACGTTTGTCTCCCCTAAATACACACAAACACACTGTAAATTAATGTGAGCCAGTAAACTGCACACACACACAGAGAGAGAGAGTGAGTGACACTCTTGAATCTTGATAGGTTAATGTGTGAATGTAACCAGAGATGGTGGGATGCAGTGTCAGACACTGGTGTTCAACAGATCCAGAAACGTCTGAGTCCCTGTTTTCCTGGGCTGACCTCTTGGTACGGTTGGACTGGAAGAAAACATGCTCTGAGATATCAACCATTTATGGCTCCAGACAAAGCCTTGTACCGCATGCCACATCTGGCATAATCATATTTATAACCATAACAAAGATAAGAGGAGGTAAATCAAACACAGTTCTCTCTAAGAGCACTTACACTTCTGCTCAATGAAAAGCAAATTGCAGTTTCCTTTCATCACCAGAGAGCTTTCTGGTGCTAACAAACAAGCACTCGTTCTCCCATGGAATCAGAGTCTGCCCTGGTCCAAACTGGACGACCTCTCTCAGTCCCTAAAGTCTCTGAAAACAAAGAACCATTCTGGCATGTTAAAACTCACAAAGTGTGAACAAAAATACACTGCAAGATGCAGTCATTTCCATCTCTGACCTATATTGTAAGAACAAATACATGTCTTTCAAACTGAAGTTACCCATACACTGATGCATATTTACACAGACGTTATCAATCTGGATTCAATGAGTTGCCATCTGCCATTTGCCAAAGAGCATTCCACGAGAAGGAAAGAGAAATAGCTGAGGTCAGGCAACGTGTTCCAGGTATTGACAACCAGGTCAGTGTACTGGCTGCAAATGTAGCTTACTACTCATTATTAACCTGCAAATGTATTGAACTGTATGAAAGTCTCCCAGGAATCTTGTTATATGAACAAAGGCGGTGTTGATCTTATTAAATTTCCTGCAGCTTACAGTAAACAGTAGGCTCTCAATAACTTGTAATGAAATTTGCTCATAATGGGATTCGATGCTAATATAATGTATTACAGTCACTTGCTCAAACAGACCACAGTGCTCATTGTATGAATGCCTCTGGTTCAGACACTTAATATCTGCGATCTGATGTTTAAGGCACTGTGGCTCATAAAATAAGCATGGCCTCCTAATTATCCAAGACATGATTTCCTGCAACTCACCCACCCATATTAACACCACAACACACACACACCAAACACTGAAAATATCTCCTTCAAATAAATTACATCATATCTAGTTTGGAAGTTCTAAAAAAGAAAAGGGAAGCCCCACCATACCTCACAGGCTGTGCACAGGTAGTGATTCCCAAAGCAGGGCCACTTTCAGTGAGGTTGTATGGGTTATAGACCAAAACAGGAAACTATTATGATTAAAGGTCTCACTTTTCTGCCGTTAACTCATTACATAAAGTGTAATCCAGTAGGCTTAATCCCTTTTTGGAATCTTCAAACGCTTCTTTTATTTATCATTACATGGTAAGGGGTCCTTGGCATGATGTACCTGCTTCATTCTTCACATTAAGACGTTTGGTAACCTGTCAGCTGAGGCACGCTGTGAACCGCAGTACTATGAAAAGCCTACCACAACAATTTGGACTGGGTTGGACTGGCTTTAATGTTAATACCGGCGGTCAAATGCAGGAGCACATCATAAAGCGAGAAGCAGAGAAGCAGATCGGAGAGCATCTCGTGAGCCCGTCAAATGCCGTTACCTCCTCACGTCATCACGTCTTAAGTTCACCTTCAGTTCATCGACGTAATACGCATTTCAATTAACAATACTGACGGCCGGTAAATGTTCAACTTACCTTCGACGCTAAAATTTGAAGCATTCAATCGGAGGTCCGAGCCGTCAACTTGTGCAGTTTGTTGTTAACAAAGTCTTTGACCAGGAAGCATTTTGTAGCCGTTGTCTGGATGAATTTGTAGGCTACCCCTCCTCTCTCTCACACATCTGGTCCCTAAAACTGCAGGAGTACCTCCCATCCACGCAGCTTCAGCTGTGCTCTGCGCACCCACTTCTCACAGTTTTTACGACTTTTCGTGAGTCAAGGAATTCCCTGCTGGCTCTGATTGAATTATCATTCGTATCTTTGAAGCTTCAGTCAAACAAAACTAAATGGATGGAGCTATCCATCTACTCCAGACCGCTGTTTCCAGGTGCACAGCTCTTTAGAAGCCTCGTGCCGGTTGATGCAGGGTTGAGTAACGTCAAGGTTAATAAAAATGACGAGAGCCAATGAGGAGAGACAATACCATGCTGCATTTATGCAAATATGTATTAGTCATTGCAGCAATTACAGGATACAGATATATTAGGATCTATTAAGAGTTCGTCCTAGGGAAAATAATGTGGCGATTGGACAATTCTGTGTGATGTAATGAGATCAGATGAAGTCCTACAAATGTGCCCATTAGTCATAAAAAAACGGTGTCCCCAGCTTTTCAAGCCTGTGTGGTTCGCATTATTAGATGGATGTAACTGTAATCATCTCTAACCAACATAAGAGAAGTGACTGATGCATTTATGCCATAAACTAAGTAGGTAAAAAGTAACTTAGTATGAGGTTATTTTACTTTGCTCGAGTAGGTTAGTAGTACTTAGGTATTAGAAGTTATAATACTACTATTACACTACAGTATTTTTACATCTGTGTATTACTCCACTACAGTATACAGTATTTACATCTATGTACTTCTTCCACCACTGGTAACAATAACCAACAAACTAACATGTTTGGTTTTCTGAACTTTTTATTTATGTGGGGTCTGTACATTGATAACTGAGACTTAACAAATCACAATTAAAACGTTTTTTTTATACCTTTTAGTCAAATTCACAAAAACAGTGCTGGATTTCTAGATTTGGACGAAACGCATCTTCTGGTAAAATATAAACTAAACTGTAAAGTATTCTTGGAATAATAAATCCTGATTTAGGATGGGAATTTCCAAATGTATCGAAATACTGAAGTATCTGTTATATTATTGGTACTGCTGATATTTAGATATTTACATGAAAAACAGGTTTATGTAATATGCAAAGCAAAACCAAAAAAAGGATGATTAAGTAAGGGCTTTTTAGCAGCTTGTCATCCTTTATTGGGCAACAAGTTTTATTGGCAGGTAAATTATTGACTATAGCTAACATTTTTGGAGGTTCAGCATCCCAAAAACTTACATCCAGCAGCCCTAGCCATTTTATGATGCGTGTAACAACAGCCATGGTGCTAAGCTTCCCCTGAGAAGAGAGCCACACATACTGTACATCCAGAATCCCCATAATTTAATGTCTACAAAGCTAAATACTCTGTGCTGACATGCAACAGGAAACACAATCAATGGACAGAGATGTTTCAATAGGCAAAGTTTGCATGCCTTGCTCGTGACCTTTTGCAATATTCAGCAAGTGAGAAAGAAAACTAAATGTGTGTACGCTGCAAACTGTGACACCACTGCTGTGGTGTAATCTGTCCATTGGTGCAATTAAGATAAATCCTGGCTATGGGGAGCTTTGTTTCCCCAAGACTAACAGTTGCTGATTTATGATCCTGGAGATACATTGTGATGGGACATTTTTGCTCCAACAAATATGTTCACACATCTTTGCACATCCTGAGATAACTCTTCCAGCCTTGTAAAAAGTTTGAGCAGGGGAAGATATGCAGCCAAAGTAAAAGCCAGGTGAGTAGCAGAGGTTGGTACTTGCGTGTTGTAGCATATGCCAGCAGAGCCGCCGTCACTGCAGGAGAACACAGAGCTGCTGAGAGATGCTGGGAAAGATACACCGCCTGGTCTCTGTCCATCACTCCACTCCTTCTCCCCAAACATGCATTCTGCTTCCAAACAATCTCATCTCTCCATCTATCATTCATTTCTGTTTTCAGCAGGTTATCTTAGAGGCAGTCTGAAAGAGGGCCCATCACTATGGTAACCACTCCAGCTCCTGGATGGAGCCTAGGGTTGTAAAAGTAAAGAGAAAAAGTCTGTTACGAGCAGTGTCTGTTCCCTTCCAAGTCCAAGTTCTAATGGAGGGGTCACAGGGGGGAGACAGTTGTCCATGCCAACAATTGAACTCAGCTATGTCAAGATTATTTCAAAGGGATGGACACACCAGTCTATCCCACTAAAACTTAGGCCAGCTTAGTGTATAGTTTTAAAGGGGAGTAAAAGGACTTAAACACGGCTTCCAAAGGAGAAAGAGGAAAACAAAAGCTGAGCGGGAGAAGAGGAGTACGTAAGAGAGCCGGTGAGGGGAATGGACAAGATGAAGAGGCAGTGTAAAGGGGGTCAGAGACAGCAACAACAGACTGAAAGGAAACAAGAGGAAGCAACCAAGACCGTCGATGTTGTTTTATCAAGTTCATTTTGTCGCCTGGTTCTTTCCCCTACTCCAAAATACACTATTACATCACACTGAGCATAGGAAACTTCCCCAAACCAACACACAGAGTGTCTCGCTTATCTCTTTTATTGCTGACTGCAGAGATATTCATCATTAGCAGAGCATCACTCCAACACAACACGACAACACATTCTCTGTGTCTTTACTGACAAACACAACCATGCAGTGGGCACAAAGTGGATTTTGAAGAAATGTAATTACAGTTCAGAAACTGTTATGAGGCCAACATATTCATTACAGTCTTTTGACAAAAACCTTGAGAGAGAGAGACTAAGTAAAATCATATTTTTGTCCGTTTTCTTTGAGATTGCTGACAATACAGTAGCCTAATCCTATGGTTATTGAAGTTGACATGATACATATTTACTTCAAAATAGTAAATAAATTAGCTCAACATGAAACAAGACCCCAAACCAAACTATCATTTCACGCTCTCTTCAATTGTCTATGTGTAGTGGATGAAAGCAAAGTCATGTCTTGGAAATCTTTGAAGCCATTTTGATGACCACAGTTTGTGGAAATAAAGAGAAAAGAAAGCAAAATAAAAACACACTTTTATGGCAACCACAAACATGTTTTATTCACATGAATGTATCTTTCACAGAGACAAAACTGAGGGAAATAAACAACTTCAAGGTTTCCTTGGTATTCTACTAGCAACTTGTACTGTCTACCACTGGCACCATCTCTTCTATTTCATGGTCTTCTACCTCGAAAATTAAAGCTCCCCAAATCTTTCGGCATGTTACAATTAGATAAATCAAACAAACAAACAAAGCTGTGCGGCTAAAGAAATATGAAAGCAAGCTGAGCAAAGTAAAGGAAGGCACGGCTCACAGCCGGGAGACATAGTATGGACTGAATCACGGAGAGTGACAGGGAACCAAATTAATTACAACCAAGAGTAGCTGTCCTAAATCTACTTTCCACTGCAGTCCACCATGACAAGAAATGAAGAGAAAAGGAGCACAGCTCTGGTTGTTTGAGGTGGGAGGTTTGGGGGTTTTGGGGTTAGCCAAGCGGCTTAACTCCAAATAACTCCACTATTTTCCAAAGTTGATGTAAACAAGTGTGTGCGCTGATGAAGTGGCAGGGTGATGGTCTGCATAAGCAGCATCCTCCCTGGATAGACAATAATCCCACTGTGTATTCTGCGGTGGGGCCAGGTCTTTCTGGTGATGAAAACACCAGAAAGACCACAGTAGATTTTGAAGTATCATGGTCTTTTCAGGTTCTCGGTGAACATTTCCACATTTCGACATCTGGTTGGCAAAGAATTGAGCAGTTTGCAGGGGAAAACAAACAAAGAAAAAAGCATCCCTGTGTTTCATCAGTGACCTTCAGTATTTGTTAAAAAGGCTTTCTGACTCGATTGCCTGTCAGACTGTGTGCATTTGTCGACCTCTGATGTTCCATACAGACTCGTCAGGCCATACTGTATAGAGTTCTGGGCTGTGTTGAACCCGACGGGGCTCTCAGGTGGCCACAGAGGTGACAATCTGGACCACCTCGCCGTTCTCTCCCTGGATGGCACCCTGGATGGCCTCTTTCACCTCCATGTCCGCCTGCAGGGCCGGGGCCAGCTCAGCAGCCTGGAACACATGAAAGAGAGGAGAGGGAAGAGGTGATGAACGGGAAGACGGTGTGATGATACACATGAAACATTCACTAATTATGTAGCATCCTGCTTCAGCTAATCCGTGTAATTTTGAAAATGCTGTAACACAGGTGAAGTGTGTTTCCTGCGCACTAACAGATGGAGACCCAGCCATACTGTAGCCCCCGTGTCACTGTGGGAGACAACCACAGTGAATGGACCAAAGATAGAAGGAGCGGAGGAATGACGAGAGATTAGAGAAGAGATATATCAGAGAGAAGACAGAGCAAGACAGTAGGTAGAAGGGATGAGAAAAGAAGCCGAGTGACAGGTGGGGAGAGACTTGACAAAAGATGAGCTATTTGTACTTTAATGCTCTCTGTCTGTGGCCGGTGTCAGACAGAGCGAGGTATTGTGAGGGTAAAAACCCCTTAAAAGATGAGAGGTTCATGACTCAGTCCTGGATGATGACCATGAAGAGTGACTCACTCCTTCCTCGATTGCACGCCAAAGGTTCCCTCAAACACACCTGCAGCATTTAATCCTCCCTCCAGCCCGGCATGCTGTCACTAGACAACTGCAATGAATGCAGCACAGCTGCACCCTAGCAGCACACACAATGCAACAACACATGAGGCTGACACACTGTGACCACTGGCGGTGAAGAGTAAGCCAAGTAAAACTCCTATGGATCCATGTTTTTCACATGCAAGCATTTGAAACACTGCACATGTTGATCTGAAATAGTATGGGGCTTGTTCTCCATTTGGAAATACTGAATGATAATGGATCCATTGCTTTGAATTGTATGCATCAGAATCTGTTCTGGCATTTTTGTAAGAAGTGTCCTTAAACCAGGCTGTTGGTGCTCTGTAGTCCAGACTTTAGACCCATGTTGCATCAGGATTCAGCCACAGATTCACTGTTATCACCAACTTGCAGAAATGCCCCTTGGAATGTAAAAACAGCTCTGTATGATGACCCCTACTTCATCTAGTTTGTGTAATGGAAACTACTGAATGAAGAGAGAGGAAATATGCAGAGATAAATAAATGCAAAGGCCTAAGTAATTTTTCAAGATCTTGTATAAATGCTACCATATGTCTGGAAACGGATAAGAGCAATTCTTTCAATTCAACGCTGTCAGAAAGGGGGGAAAAAGAACAGCACTAACCTTCCTCTGAACTTTGAACTAAAAGTCAGCAATATTTACACTCTAGGACATCAAAACCCAACTGTGAAAATAACCCACCCTGTACCAGACAGGCCAAGCCAAGTACCTATGCTCCCACATAGGCTGCTTGACTCAATGATTCTTTGTGTCTTTACAATACACTTCCAGTTTTTATTTGCAGTTGTAATTGGTCAAAGCCATTCTGTGTCTTTTGCTTTCTTTCCTTCCTTGTGTTTTAATTGTATACATTACATATTTTATCCTGTGATCAATTATTGGTTGGATAGATCTAGGTAGGTTCTTACTCTGTAAAGTCCTTAAAGGAAAATTAAAAGGAAAGTCTACTTGAACATACTGGATGTATCTTAGCACCAACCTATTTTCTTGGCACATTAACATTTTGGGACTGAAGTCTAATGCAAATCTGCTTTTGACGAGTTTAAATATTGTTTGATCAATAGACGCCACACTGTTAACAAGCGGTTTCATCCTGTCCTTAAGAATGTCCATGCACCCTTACTGAACCCAAACTCCACTGAACAGAGAGCTGATGACTGATCAGACCTCTCTCAATTTGTTGATTTCTGTCGAGATCTGTGTACAATCGCACATTAGGAAATAATTTGCCCCTTATAGACCTAAAAATCCATTCAAACGAATCAGTTGACTAAACAAACTTGATTGCTCGCTGTGCCAAGGAACATGGAGCACAGACCTGGGAATACAGCACATGGGGTGGCAATCATTTTGTATGCTTGTGTGAATACACAAATAAATAGCGTTTCAAAGTCCATCAGTTTGTGTATGATCCACACCCAAAAAATTAATCAGTATAGAATGATTTAATCACCTCTACGCTCACAGGGGCAAGGAAACAATTAACTAGACAACTGCAGACAACAAAAGGACAACAGGGCATTGAGAGGGCAACGTTTTAACTAGGAAATCCCAAAACCTGTGACTGGTCATCACATTTGCTCTCTGCATGTGTTGCAGTGAGGCGAATATGATCAATGACACTACAAAGTCTGCACAGAGATCCATATCAGGATAGGACTGGTATTTTAAGTTCTCTCTGTTTATACTATAACAACACAACAAAGACTTGACTGAGGACACCCACTTTAGCATGGGACTTGAGGGAAAGAAGCAGTAAGGACAAAATGTGATATTCAACATAACAGAAAGCAGAGAGAACAATGGAAAAGTGCTGTTTTTTTATATTCCTTGCAGAGTTAAACTGACCACTTCAAAGGCCACTGTGCCGTGTGCCTGTGTACCATCCTGATTCCACATGTGGCTGTTGCTCAACAAGCTCGATCATCAAGGGGTTTTAGGCATATCTACTAATTACTATTCTTCTCCTTGTAACACTCCATCCACTCCACTTTATTATCTTAAATTACTGTTTGTCCAAACACACGTCATAATGACTGAAAGCTGCAAAATGATGACAACAGGGGAAAAGCAGACCCACTGTACCTGTATGTAGTTAAGCTAAATTGCAGAAATTACACTCATAAATCCATTTCAACATTACAGTAATTATGAAAGAAATATTACAGGATATATTCTTCCTCATTGTGAAGCTTATCAAACCATTATAGCACAAAAGAAGGCAGGTGTCAGCCCCAACAACCAGAAACTTTGGCTGATCATTTCTCAAAGGAAGAAAAAAAAAAAGAAGAAAAGAAAAATTACACAAGGTAAGAAGACACATGTGGATTCAAAATTGGCAAATATATACTAAAGGACAGAAAAGAAGAGTTCTGCTTAAATTTTTTTAAGTGGATAGAGCTAAATGATTCAGTATAAAGACAATTAACTATTGGCCACTCCTTTAAATGAGCATGCATTTTCAGCTTTACAGAGAATACATTTTTCACTTTATCACCAATTCTATGTCATGATCTATGAAACTGTGACATTTAGATTAAATTTTCATAATATACACTGCAGCACTTTTCTTAAGCACAAAAAAGTGTTTTGCGGCATTGACACAAGCACAATAATCCACTGTTCCAATTGGATGGCTGTAAAGTGTTGAAAAATGGGCGACAGGCAATGTGAGGTGACTGGCCATCTAAGCTTTTCAACACTTGGATGGGCATGATATTCTCCTGGTTGAGTCATCAGTACAAACAATTAGCAACTCTGTTGAAAAGATTACGGTTCAGTTAAAAAAATCAAAGGCACAAGATGGTGTATGAAACTCGTTCTGACGAGTACTGCAGTAAGAAAATAAGCTTTGCTCGCCAAGCTTAGAATTCAGTTTCCTGTGCCACTACTGGCAGGCTGATGTTGGAGGCTGAGCTTTGTAGGATTCATCAAGTTCATCAGGCTTCATCAAGTTGAATCCAATCCCTTTTGTGTTTGTATCAATTGTTTGACTTGAGGTGGTGTGGTGTTTTGTTGTTTGTTTGGAACGACAAAGTGTTTCGAATTAGCTGTCAATGTAATTTTGTGGATCTGACGAGCATTTCACCAGAAACAGCAGATGAGGCTCATAAGTACCGTGTATTTAGTTCCATTTGACATACCAGACTAACAAAAAAGTGACTAGCGAGGAACAAAGCTGAGATATTTATAACTCATAGGTTATAACATAACCCTATAGTATAATGAAATTATCCAGAAGACCCATGTATTTGAGTGAAATTGAAATTACTTTTAAAAGTAAACTTTCAAATCCACATTTACATCAGAAAAATATACTTCCAAAATGAACCGAGATTTTCCTGGTTAGAAACAAAAGCACTGACTGTACATTTCAGTTTATTGCTGTTACTTCTATAGTCAGAGTACTAAAATACGACAAATCCTTGGACTTGTATCTTCTGGCTGAGTACTAATATACAGCACAGATTAATGGCATCATTGAAGGACTGATTACTGATCTGTGTACTTCAGATTGAAAAAAAGAGGTGGGGAACAGTTATTTATTATGGATTGGTTAAAAACCAAACATGTGTAGTGGGACTGATTTAGATTAGCACTAGGGTCTGTTTCACCTCAGACAAAAGCTGCATACTCCAGCACTTGGAATGCTACCCAGTTACAAACAATCTGTGTCTGTGTACACGTGTGCAAGAGCCTGGAAGAGTTTGTGTGTGTTGTTTTACCTGTACGGCAGCTGTGTGATCTGCGACGGGGGCTAGTTGGACGTACTGCACTTGGATGTCAGGGGGGAGGGGGGAGCCCTCTACTGCTGTGGCCCCGCCATCAGCTGATGCCACCGCTATGAGCTGAGCCCCACGCAGCACCTGGGACAGACAAGGAGGGAGAGGACAGGACCATAACCATCAACCATAACTGTCATTTTCAGTCCGTTCTCAATATTATAATCAGTCAATCAATCTGCTCTCATTTCCACATGAAAGGGTAATAGATCTGAATGAACCCCCCCACCCCCACCATATCAGCTTCATCCAGCGTTTGAAAAGCAACAATCTGACTGGCTCTGCAATGATCTACAGCACACACCACTGGAAACAAGAACCAAATAAAACAATAAACAAACAGCAGAAAGCCTCATTTATGTCCTATCTGATGTGTTTATGTTCCTTTATTGATTACAGCCATCAGTGTGTACAAGCACGGTGTCACACAAACACACCAAGTAACTCTGCGGCAAGGAAAGAGTCATGCGGTGGTATCTGAGCGACGTAAATAAACATCTGAGTCCTGCTGTTCTCACTTCTTCTCATCCCACCCTCTGTTTATACATTGAGTTGGAGAGGAACTTTATGATCCATTCAATTTAATTATATATATAGTTTTTTACAAGTTCATTTTTTTTCCTGGGATCCATAATATGATATGCTAGTTAGCATTCATTTTTATTTGGGTTCATTTCATTTTTGTCATGTTTAGACAAAGAAATAAAATGAATTGGCAGAGAATGGAGGGCGTGACATCGCAGGGGGATCCTAATCTCCCACAGCGTTGAAAGTCAGCCAGGCGACATTAGAGCTCTGCGGTTTCGATGCACTAATTACAGAGCAGCGCAGTGCAGCTGGAGTGTTGTTGGGTATTCCTATAGTTTGTTGAGGCTATTCCTATAGATAGACTGTGACCACAAACACACAGAGGATAGTGTGTGTGTGTGTGTGTGTGTGTGTGTGTGTGTGTGTGTCCTCATACAAGTGTATACACACACGCACACACATGCAATGGGATTAGTAGAGCACTGCTGTTAATTTGGACAGCATAACTCCCATGTGACAACAGACATACAAATTAACGTACAATCATCCTGTCAACACAGACACAAAGAAAGACGGATGGAGGGAAACATTCACTCAGCTTTGTGCTTGTGCATATTCATTTTAAGAAGACAGAGGTCAGAGACCACACTACTACCCTCCACTGTGGGGTTACTGGTTTGAAATAAAAGGCATTCCTACATGAACTGACAGCATGGTCTCATTTATATTTTTCCCAGTTTCATAGACTGAACAGGGGCCTCTTTCAGTGTCCCCTGTCTGGCAGGTTTCGTATGTTGTCTTTGTGTGCTTTCTCTGATGTTATGTGAGGTCTCAGTCTCCAGCTCAGTCTTCTTCCAGCTGCACTTGGTGCTGGGACTGGCTGGGGCATGCTCAACAGACATGAAAAATTTAAGGGAGAATATGCAAGCCTGCAGAAAAACACAAACCTCACAAACCTCAATTACAGATGATGTTTGTTGCCCCCTAACCCTTCCAATCCCAGAGTCCCACACTGCCTCCCAACCCCCAGTCCAACCTTTACTTTGAAGTTGTGAGTTAGCGTCAGGCCCCAAAGGTTCAGTTACCCCCCACAAACCGTCAGCTTGACTCGTCATCTAAGAGACTTTGCCACTTTAACCACAAAATCTGCCGCCTCATCACCATAATGCGCCAGGCCCGATGGAAGCTATTAGTGTAAGAAGTCTGCCTGACTCACCCGATCAGACAACCAAGACGCTTCAATCACAGACATGGATCGAGGCTGAGTGAGCTAGACTCTTAATATAGCAGAAGACTGTGAGAGATGGGTCAAATGAATCACAGAGTTTGAGGATGCATAAAACATTCCTGATCAATTAGAGCATTAGTCTGGAGGGTTGGTGTACACAGTAAACAGACAGTTAAAGGAACAGCTCGACATGTTGGGAAATACTCTTATTCGCAGAGAGAGTTAGAAGAGAAGATCGATACTACTCTTGTGTCTGTGCACTAAACATGAAGCTGGAGCCAGCAGCCAGTTAGCTTAGCTTAGCATAAAGACTGGGAGCAGGTGGAAACATCTAGCTTGGCTCTGTCTAAGCTAAGCTAACCATCTCCTGGCACCAGTGACTGAGTGTATTTCCCAAACTGTCAAACTATTCCTTTAAGGCGCATATACATACTTGAAGTAGGGATTATCCCACAGAGACTAAATCCATGCCAACGATGCTCAATGAGTCAGCTCATTGAGAACAGTGAGAAACCAAATGCACAACCAGCTGTTTAAGTGTTTCTTCATGGCAGATATCTATAGAGATCCAACCTTATCCCCGCACTTCATCACACTGTCCTCTTACTAAGAATCAAACGCGCCTTCTGCCAAGTGCTCGTCCGCCTGCAGCCGTGTGCATGTGTACGTATGTGTGTGTGCGCATGTGTGTGTAAACTCAAGCATGATGATGAGTCTATACTGTCCAACTAGTGTATCTAAGTGCATAATTACCGGAGTTTAAGAGTTGCTACGGTTGATACTTGAGATCGTAAACCCTTGTCTCACTCAATTAGATTCTCAACCTCCATTTGAGAGCAGTTTGCATTCTCAGCTGTGAGGAGCAGCACACAGAGGCTCACAAAAGCATTTACAGAGTTGGAACGCTGTGTGAGACCTCTGCAACGATTACACAGGAACTTCTCGGGTCCACATCCTGTCCCACGACTCGCTTTGTCAGAACAACTCGTCTCCACTATTTGGGTGTAATACTGTCATGCTTGGCTTTAAAGTATGACTCAGTCGAAAACAATCAAAAACTAAATCTACGCTCAAGAGCTACAGCCACTTCACGGAAGATGCCCAGAAAGTGTACTCAGAGGATAAATTTCAGTCTTCTAGTATAATATGTTTTTCGCCTATTAGCATCATTTATTGATTTGTTGCCAATGTTTACCACAAGGTTGGAAGTTCATATAAAACACAATTGTGCACCATTAGGTGATTCTGTGAGTACTGATGATGATTACCTCTCATTTAGCTAATAGGACATAATCATCATTAAGCTGGTTTGCAATGATGCAGAAACAAAAATAATTACAAAATTGTATCAAGGAAAGGTTTTATGAGGTAGGAAATTATTCTGCTTGGAGATTAGGTTGAATCAACAGAAAATCAAGATTTTTAGTAGAAACCAATACATTATACAACAAGGTGTGAAATGTTTGAGGGGGCTTTCTTGGAGCAGACAAGTCCCGACACTGGGAAAACTTTACAGTCTTGCCTTGATTGCATAACTGCATCAGTTTTCAACTAAGAGCTGGGATGACTCACTTAAAATGCAGCCCAATATATTAGATTTGACATAGCGAGCTCAATTTGTCAGAAACAGGGGCCATCAGTATATCCTAAGTGTATTAGTTACTGTTGACCTCAAAGTTTTAGGGATTGGGACTCTTAAATAATCAGTGCTGGCTGGCTGGCTGGCCGGCCACCGCCATGCTGGAGGTCCAAAGAGCAGGACTAAAGGGTTATGATTCTGCAGCACAGTACTGGAGAGAAGAGCACTGAACAATCAAGAAGATCTTAAATTCTCTTCTGCGGGCTTTGCTAGCTTTGAGAAAAAAGGGAAAGAAAAAAATAAATCTTTTGCTGATGCTGTAATGCTTTCAGTAATGGATCCAGGACACTAAGGAAATACAGCAATTGGAGAGGAAAGACACAAAACTGAACAACAGCAGCTTAATGCAAAAAACATTCATGATTCCAAGACTGAAAGACAATAACCAACTGCATAAACAAGGCTCTGTTACCCAGCCCTCATCTGTGCTTGTCTAAGGATCTTAAAATGTACTTTTTCTCCTTTCACTTCATATGAAACTAGTTAAACTTGAATAAAAAGGGCTTTAAGAACACATTGGTTGTTCAGAAATACAACAATGCCTCTGAATTTTCATCTCTACCCCTGGTAACAGTCAGCTCAGAGCAATGCAACAATCAGAAAATCTGCTTCCACAATGCACATACTTTGTGCAGGCTGGCATCGATTCCCAGGCTCACAGGAGGTCTTAGTTAAACTCAGCTGTGTGCATCGGACGATGCTACAGTATGAGTCACCCGCTTAGTGTGCATGTGAGTGTTTGTATCGGAGTAGGCTTTTAAAGATTTTGCTTCACTGTCACTGTAATCAAAGTACACTGGAATCCCCCATTACACAAGATCCTCCTTTTAGAAGAAACACAAATTCATACACATAAGACAGATTTTTCTGTGCTCTAAGAAAAGACAGCCACACAAATCTGGTTCCTATGATTCCCAAAGGAATACCTCCTCTTCTTTCAGATCTGGGGAAAAAACAAAAAACAGAAAAAAACAGAAAAAAAAAACAGGGAAATGAAAAAAGAAACATTTGGACTTTGGAGTGGCTGGAACTTCCTCTCAGCTTCACAGCCGTCAACAACATCTGCAACTGCCAACCCTGGACAGATGTCCAAGCAGAAACACTATCTCCGGGTGGGTAGGTGGGGTGGAGGGAGTGGAGCGTGGGGGGAGGGGGGGTAAGGCCTGGCTGCGACTTGACTGCGACTTGGCTGTAAAGATGCCCATAGACACAGCGGTGCTCTGAGTGCTTGTTTAGTATGGACTGGGAAAATGAACACACTGGCCTAAATATGTCTCACTGCGGTCATTAACTCTTAGTCACACATGCATTTTATTTTACCTCTGAGTCTGATGACTATTGTGATTTCAGTTGGGCCTCAGCTCATAATATGATTGAATAGACAACAGTGGGATTGTGATACAAATCAAAAAATGTCAGAAGCTGAAATAGAAGCCAAAGAGAATCACAATTAGTTCCTCTATGATTTGTGAATTCTCTCACTTATTTGCAGTTATATGTTCAGACTTTTGACAAGTGATATGACCATACATTACTGATTTATTCATCTCCTGTCCACACATTGTTCTTTTAAATACTTCCTTATTATGAATCTTTATGTCTTGCAAGACCACTGACCTTGTAACCTGGCCTCCACCCACACCCTGACACTGTTTCTACACCAGAGCTCAACACCTGCATCCAATCAAACCCTCCCTTACAGCCCCACAACTCCCACCAGCAGATTGGGAGTCCGGTTCAGACAGGGCTCAGAGAGGTTTTATGACAAAACCAGCTTGACTTGAATTCTGATCCAGAACCAGCAAATCAAAAGGGGACTGTTGACAAAAATAACAGCCGTAATTAAGAGTCAGGCCCCTTAAACTGAAAAGGAAGAAAATTCCACTGAAGGTTTTCTCTGTTCTCTAGCGCAAATCCAAACTTGGCCTGTCTAATTGACGAAGGCATTTTTACAATGTCGGTAAATTTAATGATTTAAGATGATGACTTTATCGTGTTTCCAATTATCCTGTTTAATTCAATAGAGCCAGAGGAGATGATATACACAGGTTGTAAAACTCAACTAACAAAAATCACACTGCACAAAATACCCATCTTAACAAGTCATTTAAGTAGTGCACTTTGTTGAAAGCTAAGACATTTCTTAAATCAAATGTCATTTTTCTGACACAACTTAAGAGATACATCTTATTCTGTTTTTAGTTATGGCACTCCCCTTTAAATATCCAAAACAAATGAAAATGCTTTGGAAACTAGATTTTAAGAATAAACACGTCCAGATGGCCTAGGCCTGACATTTTAGGCAGTGCACCCAAAACAGTCTCTCTTGAGCAGGACTCAGTGGGTCTCAAACTCAAACACACTCAGCACCTTTGACACACAGCAGCCAAGAATCTAACAGTTCTACTTCAGGTCTCAGATCTGCCGTGAAAGACATCTGTCATCATCTTACGTCAGCATGTAGCACACCGGAGTCTTTAACTCACTGAAACATCTTTCAGATACAATCACTTTTACTGCTGCCTGTACACACAACAAAACAAACCATTCACAGGACTGTCCATCAAGCAACATCCATCTCAACCATCTGTCTCGTCCTTTCTCTGGCAAAATTATTTAATAGTCACGTTAATGTCCAGAAGAATGTGTGTTCTGAAAATATATTTTGTTGGCATTTTCTGCATTGGTGTATTTTACAAAACACCTTTAGTTGCAGTGTTAGTTATGTAAACTGTTGTGCTATCATTCCCATGAAAAACAAGTTTTATTGTTCTCCCACTGCTAGTCATGCTGCTTTTTTTGAAACACACTATTTTGAATCCATTTCACTCCATTTTTGTGGTGTACAGACAAAAAGAAAAATCAGACTATGCTGTATACATGCCAAGAGTAATTCAAAAGACTGATGAGTAATGTAGCTGTTGATCAAATTATGCTTATTCTGATTATGACTAATATGTGTCACATACTCTGACTAAGTTGTTTACATGACAGAAGTATGACTTTAACCTGGTTATAATTAACCTAGAGTCTGTGTAAACACACTAACAATTGCTGTCAGGATCCAGTTGAAGTTCAAACTGATGGATGATAAGTAGGCCTGGGACTGGTGAGGCAGGGCTGCACCAGGCCCGTGCTGATGGTGAGTCACACTGAAATGCATCTAAAACATCTGGTCCCTCTTACATCACACAGCCAGCGACCCTGGACTCTGCCCACAAAGACAAAAGAAAACACCACTGAGGGTACCCTCCTCTGCACTGCTCCAAAATGCTGAGTTACAAACACACACGCCCACACACACATTCAGAGCTATGGATTTCACGATCTGTGGCTCTTTATCTCCAGGTCGTGATGCCACAAGGACACAAAGCAGACCCCTACTCCTTTGAAACAGGATCCACCACTAGACCTCTAAATCCTTGACTGCTTACGTACATCCCACTAAACATTGGTCATAAAACATCTTTTTTGTATATATTCATTTCATTTTTACCCTCCCATCGAGTTGTGAATCAAAAGAGTCGCAACAACCTCTTACCCACTAGAAACAACATTCTTGAGCAGAGAGAGAAAAAGGACAACTGAGTAACTTGGGCCACAGGCCAGCAGTTTGATTCCAGAACAAATCACACCCTGATTCTGCAATGTTAACCCTACCGATTGTTCAAGCATCTGCTTTGTGTGTAGAAATGACAAATCAAGAGATACTGTCCTAGAACGCCAGACCTTTACCAAAGCTAACTGACAACAGGCATCGAAGGAGTTGATGTCTCTGGTGCGAAGACACATACGAACACAACTGTAAGAACAACACTTGCAGTACAACATGAGTTCAGAGGAATTGAGGTCAAAACACATTAATTCATCCGTTTCCTCTTTATCTCTTCTTTATTACCTCACTTCATTCTCTCACTTTTCCTTGTTTGGTCCTCTTTTTCTCATCCTCTCCTTAATCAGCTCCTCTACACATCCATGTCCCTCTCTGCACCATCACTCCAACACAATATGTACTGCCTGTATTTTTCTTGGTTCTGGACTGGTTCTGTGTTTACAGGTCCTGGCAGGACTGGACCGAGGGACCAGTGCCGAGCTGGACTCTGTGTACTGCAACCTAGTTCTCACACTGACCATGAACAATGCCGCTCGGGAGGGTCCAACAGATGCACCGCAACATGTGCTGACAGGAAGGGATGGCAGAGGTTCAACTTGGGGGAGGAAGTGAGGTGGGGGGGGGGACTGCGTTCAGACTCTTGACAATCACGTTTAAAGCCCCTGATGGGCGGCATTCAGGTCCATCATTGGTGAATGACGTAGGCGGATGACAGGATCAGTAAATTTGGTAAAGCTTTATAGCGGTCTCTTGAGATGTGCTGGATTTTTCGGACTGACACGGCATGGGTTTGCAGCTATCTGACAGGGAGAGTCCTCTAAAAACTGTGAGCTCACTCAACAGTGGGTTTGCTGCTCTTCTGCAGGTTTTATTATTACATTATTTTTCTGCTTTCACATATTTACAAAGGAGAGTGACAGCAAAGATGTGTAAGGAGAAAACGGGGGGCATCTGAGGCCATTGTGGGCACATTGTATTTGCCTAAGCCATTTGAGCTAGCAGAGGGCACCACCCCCTTCAATCTTTTTTATGGGGCACCTGGTATCATGCATTTGTTTAACAGAGTGTGGTTTTGTCCAATTCACAGCACAACTGGTCTCAGTTTTCAATCACAAACGGGACAAAACATCTCTTCCAGACGGTCTCCCTTTTGGCTTTCCTCTCCCCATCTTTTTTCTTTCTCCCCTCCTCCTCATCAGTCGCTCCTTTCATCTTTCAATCCTCCATTTGGTCTGCATCAGTGCAGGGTAAGATCCCAGCACAGAGAGAGAAGGGCACTAGATAAGAGGCTATGACAGACAGGGAGTGCAGTAAAAGACTAGTTATTTTATAGTCTCATGAGTCTGCCTTCTCTTCCGTCTGCATGAGAGGGTTTTTATAGGCCGGCAGAGAGCTTTGGATCCAGTTTTGTTCAGACTTTCAGCTGGCACAGTTGCACTGAGTTCAGGGCTAAGTTGGCACAGACTGACATGGAAGCGGATACACAAACATCTGCAGCCAAACTACACAGATTCAATGTGTGCATGAGCAGTTAGACAAACAAACAGATGAATAGTGAGATGTGTGTAGCACACTGCTCATTGCATGCAGTAAATATCCAGTGGCAATATAGAGCAAGAACGGTGGACAGAGGGGTCAGTCTGCAGCCCTCTCCACATTTTAACACAGCCTGTCTCCTCAACTACAAAGACACCTCAACTGAAGCAGGGGAGCCCTTATCCTTTAACAAGGCCCCAAATCCTCTCACTTATCTCTTACTTGTTCTGGAGAATTATGCTTAATGCTAGTTAACTTACTGGACAGCATGATTTACTCACATAGTGACACACTCGACTGACGAGCTGTGAGCGAAAGAATGAAGACTAAGGATGATCGTTTTCAGTTTATTCCTTAACGAGGTATTGCAAAATGCATTGCTTTCCAAATGTAATAATCACACAGGGAAGAAATGTATTTTAGAAATGCAGTATTCTCCATGCATCACTAGTCATATGGAAAATGCATGACAATACATAAACACCCACTTTATTTTCCATCGTAATACCATCTTAATCCAAAGTGTATTACTTAAACAAAATTAATTTTATTCTCAAGTCAGACATGTGGTACATGAGAAAATACCACACTTCTCACAACGGAAAAGTGCATCACTACGGCTGGTGCAGAACATTATACAACATTGAACACAGTGAATAGCAGCCTTATACACAGAACTACCAAACAGAATGGCATACCAATTTCTATTTTCCTTGATATAGTCGTTCTCGTTGAAAAAAAACTAGCATATCCATATGTTCTAGGGACAGTCAGCATAGTCTGTTGACAACATAATGACAGCTTTGACGGGAAAACTCACAATATGCCTTATTTATTAAAAAACAAACAAAAAGATTGATTTGGCATGTACACAAGTAATTAAACGATCCATTACCCGTACCCATCCCTAATGGAGAGGGAAAGAAATCAGCATAGGGAATTTCTAAACTGCTTCCATAATGAAGCTTCTAATGGCAGACTCGTCTTCTCAAGGAAACTTGACACCTAAATTTGAAATTTTGTCCAGTAAATGAGCGATACTTCTTGCATTCAGACTGTGGCCAGACAGTGGATTCTGATAATGATTCTCAATGGGACAAATACTGCAGAGACACAAAATGAGCAAGGTGCATACAACCTTAGAAAATATGCGCATAAATTAAGAGACCCTGATGGAGCCACGCAGAGTATATCTGTCTGTCAAATATCTGTCTGAAGCTGTTAAAAGTCACAGCCTGAGAGAGCGACAATTTTTCTTTATTTATATACTGGATCTTAATGCGGCCAAGATTCGACCTGAGAGTGTAAACATTTGACAGTTACTGTGACCAGGAGTGATTGGATGCGGCTGGTGGCCTTTAAAAGACAGGTGGAACCACAGCTACATGGCACGGGGAAGATGAAAAGAAAAGAGATTGAGACGGGGAGGAGATCAGAGGAAAATCGCCCCAGAGAAAGGAAGAGAGAGCGAACTCTTGTATGATGAATTGCGTATGCTACGATACACTAACACAGCCTCAGCACTATTCTGCCAGATTACAAAAACAGTGACATCATACGTAGCCTATTTGATGTAGGCCTCTCTGTAAACATACAAATTAGACATTTAAGAAAGCCCACATCAAGATTAAGTCTGCTCTGTATTGTCTTTGTCTGAGGTTCTTAACAAATTCTGGTCCAAGATACACTACACCAATCATGATAAAGACATAATATGTCATTTGTATGCAACCATATCTGGTCAAAGTGATTTATCTCCTTGAATAAGTGCTATCACCAATATCATACTTGTTGCCCTGTTTCCCTTGAGTGTCTTTATGTTCTTTCTGGGATTCATATGAGATTTAAGAGCTGACCTAAGAGTCACCACCCTCCACTCCATGAGAATATACAAGTGAGGAGACGCTGCCACTGTAGTGTACCACTGCATGTGTGTGAAAAGCTTGACCTGCAACAAAGAATAAGTCACTGTGTGTTTGTTTTGGCACTACACTCATATCATTTTACAGACCCAATCAAAGTATGAGCTAAAAAGAAAGGGAAAATAAAAGAGCTTTTTATTGGACTAGGCTCCCAGACACTGCCAAGGGAATAGAGGCCTTTGTGCAGTTTTTTGTTCTCACATCCTGGGACGCTTTGGTGTCTATCTGCAAGGAACTAATGCCTATACATATCCCACACTGCAGTTTTAAAAAGTGCTTTTGTTAATGCATGTTATGGCATGTAGGGTGTAACATGCACCCCATAGAACAGCTAAACATAATAAAGCTGATGGAAATCTGCAAAAACGGTTCACATACTCCGTGAACTGATATGAAAAACTGCTGGCAATGTGTGTTGTGGTGCAAAATCTAAACCAAACTCTGGCCAAAACTTGCTCCAAGGTCCTAGAGAGAGACAGAAAGGAATGCTGCCGTCAGGCTCAGCGAGCAGGTCATTCGAGGACACGAGCATGCATGTGTGTTTATGAGTGAGAGAGAGAGAATGAGCGGGAGATGTGTGGTGACTACCTCAATCAATTGAAAACACACACGGAACCAAACAGCCAATAAAACAATACAAACAACAACAAAAACACACCCTCATGTAGAGCAGATTCACACGTCATAAATGTGCACGCATAGATAGCTAATGACAGCTTGAACCTAAGAGCGATGTGGATGATTGAGATGTTAATCAGACTATAAAATTACTAAAAACTAAAAACTGAGTTGGAGGTCCAGTAATTCCTTGTAATCACATTACTACTTACTGTAAGGCATTACTTTACTGACGGAACAAAGCCTCTTAAGTCTCTTCATTGGCACAATATCTATGAAAGCATCTCCTTTGTCTTATTCTGCCTTGTGGCAAATACATGTCAGAAAGTCTAAATTTAAGGCTGTAGACTCTATTTTTGACTATTTTTACTGCAAACCTTGGAAGTAAGAAGTAATGTGGTCTTACTGGGTCTTTAAACACAAGGGGCTGCATTGGGGGGGGCGTGTTGTTTAAAATACTGGTGAGACAATGAAATATGATCCAGTAAGGCTGGTTTGAGTAATAGTTCCATGAGTTTAGAAGCTTATAAGATGCCAAAACACTGCACAGTGGTTTATAATACTATGAGGAAGCACATATAATAATACTATTTTACACCTCTGTTTGAACACAGCCTTATCCCTAAAACACTTAGTGACCCAATTAATGCAAGTACCATAAATGTTTTAGGGCGTAATGCAAAAGTAATGTAATGAATAGTCATGTGGAATTCACTGTCTTAAAAAAAAGTAAATAATAATTAGTAATTTTCTACTAACGACCCCAACAGTGAATATGTTTCCCTCTAGAGGAAAAAACCCTCTATTGGCTGTTACACAGAAACACCTGTCCTAACAAAATAACACAAAACAGTTTAACCACCAGACGGGCAGCGTGAGAAAGACCTTCCTTCCCTAAAGCCTTGCTTCTAGACAAACATGATGAAATCATGAATGTGAAATTATGTGTTGGGTCTCTAAGCGCCCATATGTGGTCTGAAATGGTCGTACACAGGCCGGCTCTGCTTTGATCGTGACTCGCTTGGATCTCAGAGGAAAGAACAGAGCAACAGGAAGGGCCCTTGGTCCAAAACATCCAAGACAAAGATGGAGGAGGGGAGAGACACTGAGAGGACACGACAAAAAAACTGTAGTGTGTGTGTGTGTTTCTAATTAGTATATCATTATTGTATCCAACTATTGTGATGTTTTTGAATGGCAAAAAAGAGAAATTACCATGGCTGGAAACCTTCTCTGTGTGCTACTGAAATACTCTACATAATCTGCTATTGAGACATGTTCATTCTGTTTGTTGAGACGCGTTTGTCCACTTGACAACATAAAAGCAGACTAAACTTAATTTTTCATAAATTCATGTTACCTGGTCATTCAATTACATTTACTTCACAAATGCATCACTGGATACTCCATGAGCTTTACAGTACATTGAAAAAAAGTTACGGATTGCAGCTTTAATACCTGCAAGCAGTGCACATGGTGCATTAGCTGTGTTTTGAATACAAATGAAGACTGGATGACAACAGGTGTTGTATTTTTTAGGTGACAGCTTTAGTGCACTTGGGGAAAGCTTTTACTGACCTTACCCCATCACGAGCAAAATTAGGTTGATTGGTGACTCCTAACGTGGGAATGAGTACATTTTCAGTTAAAGGTTCCCCATTGACTTTTAGACCTCTAGTAGAGCTATGTAGTAGATTTTATATGACTGGGTCCCTGTTTTGTTTATCTTTTGTGCACACAAGGACGCACATGGTCATGTGAGTGACACGGTACACATTCCTGCCAATGGTTTCACACTACTGCACTGATCTACAGGTGGCGGTAACATCCCATAATATGCAGCAAAGCACCAGCTAAGGCAGGGAAGAAGAAGACTGCTAGCTAGTAAACATAGATGTAAACAATGCTGGATTTGAAATACTTTTAAAAAAATCGGCTTTGTAAATGTTTAATGACGAAGGAAATGCATTCAACACTTTGTTAGAGCTCAAGGATACACACAATGCCTTTTGGTGAGTAACACTGAATGTAAACAAAACTTTTGTTTGTTTACAAGAAAACTCCACAGAGCACCTTTAAATACCCAATTCTACACAAAGTAAGTTATATTTTCTGCCTTACTAAACAAACAGTGAGCTTATTTCTATTTCTTATATAATATTAGTCCAATACAAGTATTTGAATGGTTTGGTTTGTTCTGTATATACTTCTGGCTTCTATTGCATTTTATTTCACTATCTGTCTTGTTCTATGAGTCATATCAAGAGGTCCTCAAAATAAAGGGGAAGATGGACATAGGTCTAATGTTTGTTTGCCAGGTGAATGTGTCCATCATGAATGCTGCACTCGTCAAACTTGTAAAATATTCAGCAAAATATTCCTAACACACAGGGCCGCCACTCTCACAGCGACAGTACAACACTGGTGACATCACCGTACACAGAAGTCAATTAGGTTCACTACCCCGAAAGACAAAAACGCAAACATTCAGCATTTGCTGGCTGCAGTCACTTGGAAAAACAAACATCTTGAACAGAACCACCACTTAAGGCTGTAATGCACGAAGAGAGGCAAAGATATAGTATCACTGCAGTTTAGTGAGATAATTTGAATCCTGGTACTGAAACATTAATAAGTGGCTGCCATTTTGTGTCAGATATGTTACATTCTCAAGCAAAATAATAGCATTCCTCATTCTAATTGGACAAGTCAGTGATTTCGTGCATCTGCTGTTGAATTAAGATACATAAACATACAGAAGCAGCATCGTGTCATTGACCGAGAGTTTTGGTAGGGACAGGGCAATGGCTGTCCACGTCTCTTCATATTTACAGAATCAACAGCTCAGACAGCTCTTACCATACGTATCCACCATCACTGCTATCCAGCCTTTATTTTTGAAAGATTTGTACTTTATGCACAAAAGTAAGAAGTGATGCAAATATGTGGTTTATCATCTACAGCATGGATTAATTAGTGTATTATAACTCCTATTTAGTTTACTGTGAATGTATTCTTACCTGTCCATCCTGACCAACATGTACCTGGTGGATCTGGAGATTTCCCTGAAAAAGAGAAATGACACGTCATGCCAAAAGCCTGATGCCATATTATATATGCACACAATCATTTAGCTATTTTGACTAGCAAACATAAAACCATAAAAAAAAACATTGTGCCCTCCTATTTGCTTTAACCTGAGTGGACTATAGATTACTAAAATCTGCATTGTCACAAGGCGATTCAAGTCATTAAATACTGCTGCTAAACTCAACTCTCGTGATCAGCATCCAAAGGGCAGCATGACAGTGTCAATATATCTGAGAAGTGTTTTTACAGGATTCTGAGCATGCAGGGTTTGGCAGAGACGTGTTTATACATGATGACATAAGAGTGAGAAGTGGATGCAATGTACTTGTATATATATATATGTCAACTATTCTGTCATTTCTGGTCTCCTGTAAACAAAAACAGATGCTCATTCAAAACAGGCACGAGCCCATTGCTGTCTCATCAAGATGCAATGACCATCATAACTAAGTCTCTGAACACCCACAGTGATGTTAACAAGACCACATGAGAGAGGACATCATATAAGCCATATTTAGCCAACCCCAAGTTTCAGCTGTTTTCTCTTGCTAATTGTATTTCATGTATATATCAAGCGCTGTCTGAGCTGCCATATGGCCAGAGTGTAGTGTAATCTCTCAAACAGCTCATTTCCTTTTCAGGCACGCTAAAACCAATGTCTTTGATGAAAGGGGCCCGTTCCTAATGAAAACATATTCCATGAGTGGCAGTTGGGAGAAGTGGGATTTTGTTGCTAAGCTTTGAACTCCAAAAAACAAACAATATCATGGAATAGGAAGGAGAGAGGAGAAAAAAATCTGGGCTCAGCCACAAAGAGCAGGAAAGGCTTTAGAGCTTCTCTGCCTCCAATTCACTCCGTCTCTCTCACTCAGTCGTGCACTTCTTCCTCTGAGTTTCCTTTAGGATAACCGAATAGGAAATGAGAAAAACACTTGGTCGAGGTGTCAATTTCTTTTGCATAAATGTCAGCTGTCATGCATGTGTGGCACGTATCATATACAGTATGTGATTACATGTGTATGTGTGTGCGAAGACTGCCGCCTTGAAATAAATCTCTCTCTCCCACATTCTCAAAAAATCACTAACAATGATGCTGATGCGGAAATTCCTCTTCAGCAGTCAATGTGGTTTGGAGTTAAGATTTTGATTTAAACTGGCAGGCCAGTGCTGTGTATGCATGTCTGGTGGGGGACGTGAGACATCTGGGCATTATGTGGAAACAAAAGTCATAACTCCATGCATAAGCAGGCGGATATATAAACATTAAGATGCTCTATACGGAACATCTGCTTTTGCTAAAATTCACAAATGTTGTCAGGTATTACTCTGACATTATAATGCACTCTGCTTCACTGAGATGGCTATTTGCATAAGCAAACAGAAACATACAGGGTTCAAAAGACATAAATCTTTAGTGATTCTTATCAAACTTATCTGACAGACGAAAAATAATAGTTTGCTGTATTAAATGCCTCTTCCTTTTCTTTATTTTAGAAGTAGACAAGCTTACAGTCTCCAAAACGTGAGTTGTGCAATCACAAATTTGATCAATCATTCGGAAATGGGTGTAGCTAAAAATTTGAATAATTCTTCTTCCACATAGCTGAAGGGGGATCAACCCTAATTTTCTGAGGAAACACTTGGTGAGCTTTCAATGTGACAGAGAGCCTTATCAAAGGATACTGTAACTTAGTAGAGTAATGCGCTGCACAGCAGTTCTCATTATTGATCTAAATAATTTCTAAGAAGCTTGACTCTTTACTTCTGCGCAATTGCAGTGTATTTAATACATGTAATGTCATGCAAAATTTGATATCTTACAAGCATTCATTCGTTCGTAATTGCTGATTACTGTTCTCAACAAAGAAGCCTAATGAATGAGTCAATTAATTCAAATCATTTCCACCATTCACTAGCTAAATTAAAACAAAAGTTTTTGTTTCTGTAAAATCGTGTACAAATTGCCTTGTGTCCAAGGGCGATCAAGCGTACTTTTGCTGAATCTACATGCTCACACAAATATAATGGGTTATTTCAAATAGCCAAATAGTCAAATGATGCAAGTCATTAGCTAGCCAGAAGTCGACCAAATTACAAACCAGAGTTTCAACACAACATACTGACATTCCCACACAAAGTAGACAACATTATTTTTCTTCCCAGCAAACCACTTTTTTCTCAAGCTTGAGTTCACTATACCAATTATATTCTGTTTGGAGACAAATTCTCCTGACTGACGTGTTTGCTAAGAAATACAGGAAAAATGACTCAAGAAAAGGAGTGGCTGATTGTTTCTCGTTTCTCTCTCTCTCTCATTCTCACACACACACACACACACACACACACACACACACACACACACACACACACACACACACACACACTTGCCTCACTGTCCTGTGTGATCTGCACCTCCTCTCCTTGAGGCACCTGGGCAATGTGCAACTGACCCTGTGGAATCTGAGAGACACGGATGAAGGATGAGACAGCTGATGCTGGAAAAAATACACAAATATGATCAAGAAATCAAGACATTTGCAAAGGGATGTTTTCCTTTAATCCTGAACACTATTTTTAACTGCAATGAAATCTACATATAATTATCATACAATGATAAATTGTGCTTAAAAGATAGGTCCACAAATTCAATACAAAGTCTGTCTTGAAACAATAGTCAGGCACCTATACGAAGATTGAATCAGTTTTCGCTTGCTGTAATCATTCCTCCCGTTCATACTGGCCATTAAGAAATCCCTTTCTAATGTGCTTCTAATGTAAGTAAGTAAGTTTACTTTATTGCCTTTGCTCTATTAACAGCACACATTTCAGATTCAGCTGCACCCTTTAATACTCTGCAGAGTGTCTGGAGGATAATAACTGCACAGTGAGCTCCTCACAATCATTCTCTCCCACTCCTCCACCTTCTCCTTATGTTCTCTTCCTGCCTGTCCGCCCTCGATCTTTTACGCCTGTTCCTTCCTTTCTGAGACGAGTCATCTATCATCAGTACCTCCAAACCCATGCGTCATGTAGCAACCTATTAACAGCAGAAGTACTCAACACTGTAAATTATGAGGTAGCTTTGTAGCACTGTCATTACATACAGTGGGTGTACCAATGAATAGAGGTGGAGCCTCACAACAGAATGAAAATTACTCTCTAATGTTCACTTAGTATAATCAGATCATGTGGTGTAATTATGATCACATTTTTTAGTTGGTAACACTGACTTTGCAACCCACACACATGCACTTGTAGCACTAGGAAGAGAACATCTAATTGAATTTTCTCATGAAAACCCCCTCATGACAAACAGTCTCACAGCTTGTGTGTATCTGTCACTGGCTGTTTGAATACACAACAAGGAAACAAGACTGGGCCTCAAGCTGAACTCACTCAATTAATTGTCAACCTCAGTGATAAACCTAATACCTGGCACGATCAATTCCACAGACACAGTATAACTTCAAAACTCTGATATCTTTAAGGCCTTTGACGGGCCATAGTTTAAAAAGTGACCGGTTCCTCGCTGGTCCCTCAAAATTAGGTATTTTGGGTGATTTCAGGGCACAGGAAACAGGTCCAGTCACTTCCTCTTTGTCAGCCCACCCATAACGCTGTCGTGGGACTGACTGTGACCTTTAGCCATAGCAGCTGTACATGGTCACCCAGTCCTTGAGCATGGGATGCCCCCTCATGACAGCAACAAGAAAAGAAAAAAATCAGAAAAAGGGAGGTAATTGTAAAATACACATCTGATACATACTGACTCATACTCTTACAGTCAGAGAATTCTTTGTTGTGTGCCTTTAAATAAAAATGTCTGCCTATGTTTTCAGAGAAAGATGGAGGGATGAAATGTCTGACACTCACCACCTGAACTTGTCCATCCTCGCCAATACGGTGGAACTGGACCTGTTGATTGGCCAGTGTATAGTGCAAGGTCTGCTGGGTGGCAGTCTCAATGTGGGCTGTTTCTTCTGCAAGGCCTCCCTCTGGTTAGGAGGACAAGCAGTGTGGTCATTGGTGCGCTCATGTGTACAGTGGAAGCAGGTCAGGAATACAGTGAAAATGACTCCAACACACATAAGAAATAAAAATGAGGTCTCTAAGACAGACACACAAACTGACACACACCTACACAAACAAAAGGGGCCTTAGCAACCTCTTGTAAAGAAAAAAACCTGGCTAATTCCCAGGCCATCTGCTGGATGATGGCGTGTTTATACTTTATCAAATGCCTAAATACACAACAAGGACTCTCCAGCTAGCCATCCAAACACACTTATGGTCTAGCAGCCAAACACAAACTCCAGGCCTCAGTCTAAACACCCGCTATCACACCAGCAGTCTGAAACCCCTGCATGGATCCGTCGCAGATCCAAACCAACCCAAAGATGTCAAGACACCATGTCAACAATCAAAGAGAGCAGAGCTTTCAGTGACAGTGAAGTCTACATCGCAGGCCACAAAATAAACAAAATCACACCTTCTATTGTAAGACGTCAGAATGTGCAGCAACAAAAAGACCATTTGGGAGAAGTGAGGGCTGAAAGGATTTGAGGTAATTTCTTGTAACAGTCCTTGCAGCAGTGCTGAGAAAGGAAGTCTAACTGGTCAGGGAATGCAGCTCTAAATGACATAAAACATACAGCACGTATCACATACACCTCAAAAGTTCTGTTCTGTGTTATGTTGCTTTGATAAGTAAGGCTGTCTCCCATCTTTCGTTAATAGTGCTACTATACTGTAACTGTACTGTGTAAATAATCCTCAATACTTTTGTTTGCAAGACGAGGAAGCAAGAGCCAGGTGGCTTGTGAAAACTACAGTTTTGATCGGAGCTCTACTTGCTGGTTCACTGATAAATAATGGTTTAATAGCAGAAGAATTGCCTCTTTCCTGTCCATTAACATGTAATCTGATTAAGGAAGGAATTATTGTTTTTGCATGTTTGTACATGGACCATCTGAACTAGTATTTGTGTTGTACACTCTGGGGTGTGTGTGGCCTGAAAAGGCAGGGCCTGACAATCCACTCCTAGTGTGTGCTCACAGGATATTTGGGTTTCCCCTACAGTCTTACTTTTCCTTGGTCAGAGGTGAGGGGTGATGGCTCACAGGGAGGGAAGGACAGCAGGCATTGTGTGCAGATTACAACCATCTGCAGCAATACACACTGTATCTGCATTTGGGTTCAGGTCTTAAAATAGCTTTCATATAGCTGATGAAATAAGACCGGCCTGAGTTCACTGTGTGTGACTGTGTTGACTTTTTGCATACAGTAATTTTCCTGCATTAAAGCAATAGAACAGGAAGTGGAAGAGAAAATGGTAACTTTAAATCATTTGTCTTTTGGTGCAAAGCAGTCAATCAATGAGAAAAAGTCACATGTAAATGATGCCAATACTGACCAAGCGAAAATTTGCACCAAATCTATTTGCACCAGTGTAATACTAATGGAATGTCTCTAGTTGGACTAACCAGTAACATTTTATAGAAATTACTATTCATTTGTAGCTATCCATAATAAGCTTTGGTCACTCACAACCATGAGAAAGCTTTGGCTATCAAGAAGATAAAGTTAAGAGGCTGACACGACTTAACTGAGAACTTCCTCCAAGTTTGCAAAAAGAAAACACTTTCATTCCTTTTAAATTGGTTGAGCACCAGTTCAAATTCACAGCTGCTCAAAGCTGAAAAAAATCTGATGTTTTTTTTTTTTTTTTGCTGACACTACAAAGTTAATGAGTTCTGTAACTACAAGCCAACTAATGTAACATGCCGCTCCAATGAAACCAATGCAAACCGACAACCAGTGGTGGTGTCACTGGCCTGTAAGCAAAAACGGCAGCCGATGTCTCTTCTTTTTTGGTTGTAGTTGATTCTCACAACTGTGCACTTTGATTAGAAAACAACCGCAGAAATGTAGCAATGTTATCTGCTGATAAAGACTTATGAGAGTGGAGCCAGGTAGGTATTAGTTTTCTCAGACTATAGAGACAATGTTAATGTAATCCCTCCCAAAGCATTTCACAAGAAAGGTGTCAGAAGATTCCACAATACTTTATTTCTTAAATGCAAAGATTCACACGCTTAAAAGGTTGACTTGAATGTGATTTTTAAATGTGACTTGAGTGAGTACACATCTGCATGATTCTTTGTCATATTAGTCTACTCATTATTTTGTATGTTGTGATTTGGCATAATTCCTGGCTTATGCTGGCTTGTTGCCTGTTAAGTATTTTTCAGATATGTCTGAATAAAGAATGATACACACAGTAAATATCGTCCTAGACCAAATGTAAATGCTCTGAAAAGGGTTTGAAAAAGGGGGGGGAGTTGCCTTGGATTTAAGAGCTATATATTATTTTCTTAATTGATCCAACCATCGTTTTCTCTGTCTCTCTGACACTGTTGCTGTGTCTCTCATTCTTTTTGTCACTCTCTCTCTATCTGGCTGTCAAATAACGTATAGGTAGTATTAATATAAAGTCTGAATCTTAAAGCATATACAGTAGTTTAAAAAAAAAAAATCACCTGTCCTTAGTATGCATATTAATGCAGCAACGTGGACAAATAATTAACTCCAGCCCTTCCAGTTCAGGGGTATGTGGGGCGTAAATATGAAGTTGCTATTATGTATTTTTCTTGAGTTATTGTGTTCACAGCAATGTGTCTACACATAGACAACTACGCACACACAAACAAGACCACATCCTAGATAGCATGTGTCATTGTCATGATACACAAAAAGTTATACAGATCTGGGAATGTCTTATAAGTCTAATTAGTGCATGCCTTCTTCTCTGCAACACTTTAGCAGCACAGACGAATACATGTTTTATAGCCTCCCTCCCTGATAATAACTGGTACTTTACCTCCGGTTGAACTGCGGGGTGTGCGTTTGGAGAAGCTCTTGACAGCCAGACTCTGGCCACGCTGCTTGCGTCTCCAGGCGGTGCGACACTTTGAGTCAATGCTTTGCTTGATGCGGTACCAGTCTGACTCAGTGATGCCAAACTTGTGGAACAAGTGGCCTGTGGGGACACGGAGAGGTCAAAGGTCATCACATACTGTATAAGTAATCTTTAATATTTTTGGCTTGGTCATAAATGGGTGTATGATATCTCCAAATTGATCTGTCCCCTCTTCTTTCCAATGTTTCAATATGTCCTTTTGCCCAGGAAATGCTCCCTCCTTTAATTAGCCTCCTCCTTTCTGTTTCAGTAGTGCAGGAAACTATAGTCTGCTTTGAGCTTTAGTGGAGGAAACAAGCAAGTACTCTATACTTTAAATATCTTCACATGCCCTCACCTAAACTTGAGGGTAACATCAGCAGCAATATTATAGTAGCATAGTAGCCAGGTTAATTCAGTAGCAAGAATATCGCAGGCTGACCATGTCAGCTGCACATTTGATAGGTGAAATATTGTTTTACAATTCAATTTGAAGGTTGTGTCATAAAAATATGTATATATGCTATACGATAATGCGTTTATAATAGGGCCACTTAATCTGCAATCAATGTACACTTTTATGAAAACTGAAGGAAACAACTTTCCATGTTTACTTCTACTCCACACCCTTTGACAAGAAATGTTAACACAAGCCTGGGACTGTCCCTCATCCCTCCCTCAGTGGCGATATGTGCAGGTGAGACTGGATGCAGCTGTATTTAGTGGCCGTCTACCTCAGTGTTATGAACTGTTTAAAGGGGGTGAGCTGCTTGGCAGCTCATTTCTATATAAATTAACAATGCAGCAACAGCCTGAGGGTAGAAAATGAGACAGAGGGGGAGCTCAAGGGTATCTGCGTATAGTGGGATGGCAGTGTATGGCAGCCCTTTCACACCTGATGGGTCCTGTACAGGCAGGCAGGGCAGTTGCTCCTTCATTCCTTTTCTTTTTTTTTTCCCAGCAGGCAGAATGAATCACCCAAAAGTCACCTGGCCCCACTCCAACCTCTGCATACCTCTATGTCAGGCCAAATCTGCATGTAACTACACACACCCACACTGCTGAGAGGAAATACAGGTAACCAAGTATACAAACACTTACGTATGCCATGGGGGATGTTTACTAAAACCTCCTGCAGGGGGCACAAGCTGTACTCTGAAGGAAAGGCTACAGCTTACAGAGCCCCTCTACGCATATAAATATAGTATATAGCCACAGGACTTTCATAAGTATCCGTCTGTCTACCATCATAACCCTGACTCTGCTTAATCACAAATCAAAGAGTTCACTGAATTGAGGGTGACTCCATTAGGATCTTTCTACCAGACATGTGCTTGTCATTTAGAGTCTGGTATGTTATAAAATGTGTTGCACATTTATGCGTGTGTGCAATGATGAATGCATGTTGTTGTAACCCGCCTTGTGAATACAGACTGCAGTCTATTTCTGTGTTCAATTCAGTGCCGCTTTGTAATGGAACGGGGATGAAATGTGGGAAGGTCTCAGAGAGTTCATTTATTGCTGTAGGGGGGCAAGGATTTAAACCCCGGCTGAGTGAAATTTATTAGTATAATTTAAACAATGCAGAAATCATATAATAATCATGAGATGAACAGTGGTTACCAGACACCGCCTTGGCAGTTACAAGTGGGTCTTTTTGCCAATGAAGTTATCCCAAACTGGCAAATTCAAACATCTCAGAAACACTTGACAAGAAGATACGCTGGAGGGTCAGGACAGCAAAATGTCACCTCCTACGCATACTTAAAAGGATATATTTTCCTTCCGGATTCACTTCCAAGGCTTGATGGGGTCTGTCAGTGCCAGCAGCCGGTAAAAGGATGCTTCTTTTTATAAACTGGCTTGTTATGAGATAAGGTTTACCACCAGGTCTACCACCACTTTGTCAAAAACCTATTGCAAGGTGAAGCAGGTGGCATGAAATCGATACATTTGTCAATACTAGATGGTTATGATGTCAACGCAGGAGGACTCACAGCGAATGCCGTAAATCATGAGCGGGTCCAGCTGCTTCTTGCCATGTTTTCCCTGGCCAGAGAGGTTTGACATGGCCTGGATCTCCCGATGGAACAGGTAGTCCAACAGCGTCAGTGCCATTTTCTCTGCTGTGCGGCAGTTTGTGGTGATATGGAGCATGTCAGCTGGAGACACTGGGCAACGAACTCGCATCTCTGGGTTGTTCTCATCTCCCAACCAGGTGCCTGTTGGGTAATCATCTAGAGGGAAACAAGAGAGGGAACGGCTACTCAAACACAGCCACACAGCTCTCTTTCAGAAAACCTGTAGCCTGTTAATAATACAGAGATATGGGCCAGTATGTAAGTCTACTTCACATTCCTTCACTGAAGAAAAGAAAAACAGATCCATACTATAAAATGTACACAGGCTGACAAATACTACACTGGTACAGAGCCACTGATATACTTCATGTAACACAATAGCACACCCATGTGGTAGTATAGGAGAAGTAGGTGAATTGTGGGCAAAACTGTGTCATTATTAAATATATTAAAAAACAGAATATGTGGTTTGGCTGTTTGCTCACAGCGTATGTTAGCTGTTAAATCCACCACACAAACAAACACGCAAACAAAGCACGAAACACACGGCTCTAAATACCACATGGTACCATCCAGCTAATGCTGACTAACACAGTTTTATCATGGTAACCCACAGCTACAAATAAATGAATAATAGTTTGCCTTTGAAGATAACTAAGAACTTCAAGTCCACTGAAAATAACCAAACCAACAATCACAGCAAACATAACAACAATGTGGACTTCATTTAGGTTTGCACAATTAGAAATGAACTATTCTCTCTCAGGCTCAGCCAGAACCACTGAGCAAAGCTACTGAAAACATGAATGACCGATCAGAGCATTTATCAATACTGAGACAGAACCACAGGGACATGAACATGACACATCAGCACAGTTTGCTTTCCATTCAATATGGAGACCATCTGAAAGAGTCACGTTAGCTATGTTAAATGAGCCCAATCTTGGCTCAAGAGCTAGAGCGGGTCATCCACTACTCACAGGGTTGGCAGTTCAATCCCCAGTTCCTCCTGTCCAAATGAACCCCAACCCCTTGAATCCCAAATTGCTCACTCTCACAGCCATCAGTGTGTAAGTTATTACTACCCTAGTAATCCACTACAACTGCCTTCTGCATTGCAGAGTTGACAGAGATAACCTTGCTGAACACTGTATTCATTCACAGCACTGTTTTGATATTAGCGAGACAGGGAACTTGACCCTGTTAGTGCTGAGAAGTCGTGTTGACTAAATCAAGCAAAGGAAGGTTTGTTGTTGTTGAAGTAACAGGTTTAAGGCTTGTATTTTCTTTGCCTTAATAGAGAAATTTGGCCCAAAGGTAAAATAAATAAATAAATAAAACCAGTAAAACTGTAGCTTTTCTTGCTGTTTAACCTGTGATGGTTCTATTCAAGATTTACAACAGTGATTAGCTTCTAAGTAAATGCAGAGAATTCATATATACGCATGTGAGAAACAAGAGTTAAAAGGTGGTCTTTAAAAATACAACCTAGTCTTTAACATTGTCGACAGACTACAAGGGAACAAGAGCAATAACATACATATGTGTGTTTCTGTGTCTACATCAACAGTGTGAAGTCATACCTTCTGAATTGAGTGTGATGAGTGTGACATGTTGGCCATTTTGCGCATTGCTAGATTGGCCACCATTGGAAACAGAGTCACTGGCCTCTGAGCCACTCTCTTGTTCTTCCTGACTCTCCTCAGGGCCCGGCACCTTTACCAGGATTGTGTTCTGCCGCCTCCTGGCCATCGTGCTAAAAAGAAACACAAATTTGCAATCAGTAGGTCTAACATACATACAGATCATGGCAGTGGCCACCATGTATGAGGAATTCAGATTCTGTACAGTCCTCTATTGCCTGGACTGAAAACAGTGGGAAGGTACATTTGATTACTGTTTTCTAATAAGGATCCCAATATTCTTTATGTGGCGCTATGTTGGGAAGGATTTGCACATTTCTGATGTCAGTTCACACTAGGCACATAGTGTGAATGTGAGCCACTCACTTGCTGAGCAGGTTCTCCAGAGGGGTGTCTTCTTGACTAGTGCCCTTCGGGTGTTCACTGCTCACTATCACATTTGTTTGTGGAACAACACTGAAGGAGAAGTTCAAAACACATTGGTTAACTGGCACATGTATGCATGCTTTGCACAGTCTAAATTCAGTTTAATCACAATACAGCTTTGTAAAATTACTAAAAGAACTATACTGTATCTCTGTATTATAAAAGGCTGCTCCTCCTTTGGCCTGACTATTTAAATTAATCTCCATTTGACTACACTCTAAGGCTGAATGGAGACAATGTTAGGTTGGTGCAAATTGCACTTGTACCTTACCATCGCACTTTGTTCCAAGTTTGAGTGGCCCCCTGAGGAGACCCTGCAACCATAGGAACCTGGATAGGACTCTTTGCACAGGGCACCATGCTGTCCAGTTTGCGTCCAAGGGCTTTGCATGTAGCGTCCAGAGCCTGTAACTTCGATTCAATACCCTCCAGTCGCTGGCTGATTGATGCGGTGAATGAGACCAACAGGTTCTGGAAATGTGTAAAAAAGTGTATGATTCCTATGCACTTATTATAAATATATAAAAAAGAATATATGAGCTTTGGACAGTGTCCATTATACCGAGCTGGTACCTTAATAAAAGATATGTCTTGGTTAATGTTGTTATTCTCCTGGCTGCTGCTTAATTTCCTCTTTTTCTTCTGAGGCCTTTCTTCATCATCTTCATGATTGTCCAGTATGTCTGGCATGGATCAAATATAGAGACACCCTCAAAACAACACACGACAGCCTTCTTGTTAGATTTCACTATGGGATGCCCAGATTGAAGCTGTGCTCCTGCTCCAATCCAAGGCAACAGAATGTGAGTATCTGCTGATACAGAGCCCTAATCCCCTTTAGTGTTTATTATACAGATTTTAAATAATACAGTTCCACAGCGCAAACTTAGTGTCAGTAAGATAACTTCAATTACATGAAAATTCGTTTTTTTTATTGTTACTGACTAAATGTCCATGTTTGATAGTGCTGTACTTGCTTAATATGGAGTCAACCATCTTGGCGAAAGAGCAGAGAAGGTCAATATCGAGCAATTCACTATACACCGATTAGAATACATAGAAAATAATATACTTTCAAATTGTTTCACAGGAATCTTACCTGTACGGTCATCCTGGTTAAAGTCCTCCACTGTTATTTGCACAATTTCATCCAACTCTGGTTCAGACATTGTTCACAACTAAAATGAGATAATAAGAAAACTTGGTTAACAAGACACAAAATATTGCTTTACTGACGTGCATAGGAGAGAATATCCTCCTGCTGTGTCTGTTGCTGCTTCTGCAATGCTGGAGATTATGCACTTAAGATGTGACTAGTTGTTTCGGAAAGTGTTTCTTACAGAAATAAGTTACTTTGAGCAAGAAGAACACACCTGATCAAGAAAAAAAGGTGTGTCACTCATGAGCATCACATTCATGTAGAAATCACCTATTTCGCAATTACACTAATTACATCAGGAGAAGATATGACTTTCTATTCAACAAAAACATATTTAATGGCATGTACAAGTGGTTGCAAAACTTTTTAAACCAGTAATGATAACTTTCCTTTGAAGACAAGACAGTAAGATTTCAGATTATAACCTGTCTACACAGGACATGTCTCAATGCAGTTATTAGCTGTCCGTTTCATGTGTGCCTGATGGAACAGATACACTTCTAATTTAAATAATGCAACTGTCTATGCAGGCCGCATAACGGCTCCCATTTTACTTGTGATTTCCACAGATAACCTTCTTAGGTCCTTTAGGTCTCCTGTTTTACGTGCATAACTACAGTGACTGTGTATTGCACTTTGGGTGCTGCCAAAATGCAGGTGACCAACCACACAGCAGTACTGTGACTGAACGCATCCTGTATAGACAACAATGAAGGACTGAAGCTGAAGCGTTGCTGTCGTGCTGCTTTCGCAACGCGGCTTGTGTAGACAGAGTGTGAGAAACGGTTAAACTACAGAAGCAGCAAAACTGAGTGACATGTAAAACCATCCTCAAGCCTACTGAGATAGTATACACACAAGTTTTGAAGGTCTTTGACAAAAGGTTGAATTGTCACCATCGCTCTCATATTTTTATTACATGATTTTTTAAAGTTTAGACTTGTGTGCTGCTTTCATTGGTTGTATTGTGTGTTTTATACTTTGCTGTTTGTTGCTTTTCTGATTTCCCATCCATCTAGTTTGTAAGGATAGTTCTTCATGTCAAGTCCATATTAATTAGAGAGAGTTGTAATGTAATCAAATTTGTTATTTGGTTATGATCATGCAATTGCTATTTTGTGTGCTAACATAACTGTACAGCCATGTACAAATTAAAATAAAACACAAACATGAGTAATTATTCATTTCTGTGCATCACTCCATCAAACAAAATTGATTTATTTTTTTAATTTCTACAAATTTAATTCTATCGATTTATTTGAGCTTTCATCTGACTACATTTGCATCTTATGACATAAAATGTTAAAAGCATGAGTATGAAAGTGGAATTTTACAGATTATAAAAACTGAGCAGGTAAAATTCATAAGCCATTGTAAAAATATACTCTCATGATGCCTTTTTTTTTAAAAAGACTACTAATAACGATGAATGCAAGGGCAGTGACCTTATGGAATAATGAACTCACAATGACAAACATCACTGTACACAGTCAACGCAATACATGCAAGGATGCATTTTTATTTCTATTAATCACTTAAACGCCGAGTCAAACAGGAATACATTCAGTGTTTATTTGTACAGCACGTTATTGTACAAGGGCATGTCTCTTCAGAGGAGACAGAACCAGACACGGGTAGGGTGACAGTAACGGCGGGTATCCAGAGACATGATGTGCCAGTCTTCTCCTGGGTCTAGTTTGACATTAATTGGTCAATTTCAATCCAGTATAAATACATATGGGCAATTTCGTGATGCTATTAAACAGCTGTTTTGGAACTGCAAAACCCGCTAGCACTTCATTAACTGACGGGTGGTTTTAGCTGGAGTTAGCTCCCTTATTGTGGGGCAACGGGGTAAGGTCCGGCTGTTTTGGTAAAACCCTGCTCCTCTGGACAGCTAGCTACCTCCTACGCGACTACGGTCACGAAAATAATCACACAGCGCGGGTAAATGTTCGCTAGCCTGGCTAACTACGTTAGCTACTCCATAGTTACTATCACGGCTAACGTTAGCCAACTGGGCGGCGGTCTCCTGGCGACATGAAGTACTGACAAAATAAACCAAACTCTGACAAACTCGACGTGTTAGCTGGCTCGGCATCTACGTTATTTGGTTAAATGTATCCTGGGTGACGTGTTTGGTGCCGCATGTCGGCTAACTGCCTCGCTGCTACCCAGCCTCGACAGAAACACACGGTAGCTAATGTTAGCTTGCGCTACAAAATCAGATTTGCAAGCTTGGTTGCTAACGTTAAAGCAGCAGCGGCGCAAATAAGCTAGCGTGGTGGTTAGCATGCTAGTTGGGCCTAAAGGCCGCCTAAAGGCAATGCAAGAAGCGTAAACTGTTGGGAGAAGTAACGATAAAACGTGTTTTTGATTCGGCTTCTTCCCCCGACTGCTGGCACACGACACATGTACCGTGTAAGATTGGGTTATATTACCGTGTGAATGATGAATTCTCGTGTTGTTTGTAGAGATTCCGATAACGGCGTCGTTCCTCGCGAGAGATGAGTCCTTGGCTTCGTGTGTTCCTCGCATGGAGGGCTGCTCCCTCGTCCAGGGGAGCCCGGGCCCAGCCAAAAACAGTCTGCCAGCACAGTGGAAGCAACCACCAAACCCATCAGCGGAGTCAACTACTGTACGGGAAACAGGAAACTAACACTGAGGCGGTTGAAGCTGTTTAGTTGACTGTTTCATACTAAATAACCTAAAAATGGCCTCGAAATTATCATGCTGAGTTGTATTTCTGGACGAGGTCGCTCACTGACGTCACATAATGTAGTCCATCACCACTGAAGAGACAAACGTGTACTGTATCTGGTTATTTCTTATTTATGTGTACTTATAGTCATTCTGAATGTACAGGTGCCCCAGGACCCTGGCCTCTGCCTCACAGACTTGGTTGTCCCCGGTTGTCACCTGTGGGTGGTTGGCAAAGCAATATATATATATTGTTATTACAGTGAGCAAGGATGCTATTCTGTTATTCATTCAAAAATAAAGCAGAAACACGTGTTGCATCCTTGCTCACTGTAATAACAATAATGCCGATAATAAAATATCTTCAATTTCCAGCATTTCAATCCACCTTGAAATACACACACATAAAGACTAAAGGAAGTCTGAAGACAGCAAGAATAACATAGCAGGAGACATAAAAGCTAATTAACAAACAAGCATGAAGTAGAATACCATTGAAGAAAAGATCATTAAATAGCACCATGGATGCTTGCAGTTACACAGTTGTGGTTTATGTTTCAACAAAAAGTGCTTTGATAAAGTGTTAACTGTGACTTTTACTGTTTGGAATACTGAGCTTCAAACTCTAATGTCACTTTAACCTTGATGTTGAATGAGAGTATTCTGAGACTATTAAACTTACTATATTTAAGTTCAGTGGGATGTTTCAGATATCTTCTGGTCATCTGGAAATAATGCACGGTTCACTGGAAAATTCACATTTTTCCTGCTGACCTTTCAGGATTTGTTCAGTAGATGTCACTTCTGTACAAGGAAGGAAGAAAAACATGGCCCATAACTGATCATTCCTGTTGAATTTCCTGACAAAAAGGCAGCTATATCAGGAAAAACAGTTCTGTCTGACCAGCCAAACATCTGCCTCTGAAACCTTTCAACTACTCACCAAACCCTCTGTCAATTACAGTACTTGATCTGCTTAAATGCTTGTCAACCCTGTTCAATATTAGCCCAATTAGTCAATCTAAAAAATTAGAAAGAAAATTTAAAAACTGTTAGAATATTATGCACTGTAAACTGGTAAATAAAATGTAAACACATCCTTGAAATAATTTACCAATTATATCACTTGTAAAAGTAGGTTCCAACCTTTTGAAGCTGGCATGAATATCAATTTTTTAGCATCAGTTGGATTAAGTCATAAGAAGGAAGGCTATTTCAGAAATAAATTGAGTCCTAGAAGATTGCTGACACTTAAGTAAAATATAGGATATTACATTTAAATTTGTATAATGACATTTTTTCATGAGCAAGTTGAATAGGTGAAAGTTAGAATATTAAAATAATTAGGTATTCTAACATTTTGATGTTCTCCCAAGTTATGGAGGGGAGATCCACTCTGCTGCATCAAGGACTCATTAAACAGATGCACTCTTGGTCACATAACCTGATTTATAATGAGAGTTTGCTTTCGGAGAGGATTTATTTGTTATTGGCAGTGGTGAAAAAAGTAATCAGATCCTTTACTGGATTAAAAGTAATAATACCACAATGTAAAAATTCAAGATTCAAGACTTTATTTGCCATTTGCTCAGGTACAAGTGTACAAGGGCATTGGAATTTAGGTTTAGGTTTAGGTTTACAGACTGTGTGTAAGGCTGGGTTCAGGCAGGAGGTGGACATGCCTCGATGCGCCACGATATGACAATTCTAGCACAAGCAGTAGCCTGGCTGTTCACACCAGAAGCACATTTCTCCGCACTGGTCAAAATGCGATTCTGCTCCTGAAAAATGGTAAGTTAGAGGTAAGCTCTGACAAGTCAGGAACAGGGGGTGCCCAAAGAACTGCTCCAATGCTGGCATGGCACTAGAGGTCAGTGATGGCCGACGTGGATACCACAACCTTTACATGGTCCAGCTCTGGTTGATTAAAGCGTGACCACCAGAACAGGGTCTTGGTAATCCAGCGCTGGTCAACCTCTAGCAGGGCAGGGATCCAACCAGCGGGCAGGCAAATTCTGCTAATGACATCAAAATAGAATACATTAAAAATATTAAAACATCTACAACTCAATGTTGTCTATGGTCTGCTGAGACAGGCCTTTCCCTATCAACAATGAGCGGAGGGAGGATATAGGCATTGAGGATTGTTGAGAGGAAGTAGAGGGTTGTGAGGAGATGGCAGCTCGCAAAGAGGCTGAAGGTTGTGATGAGTTGGAGGGTTGTGGCGGGTTGGCTATGGCTTTTGGAGGATCTCGCCTCCATCTTGACCTGAATAGCATAACAGCCCTCGGGATAGTGCAAAATGTAATTCTGGAAGGCTTTTTTGTTGATGAGGTTGTTGTGTGAATCAGAGCTTCCTGACTCCTCTGACATTGATGCAACCACATACCCAGCATACCCCATCGCATTCTCAGTCAGCTACTGAAATGTCTGGCCCCTGAAGATTCCGAACTGTAACTGATGTTGGCCCAGGAGATGCTTCTCGTATCGGGGTCTCCGCCATGACGCAGAACAGCCATCCTTGCAGACTCCTTTATCTTGTTTGGTAACTGAACTCGAGCCCATGGCCTTTTCTCTCCCTTAACTTTCTTGGCATCGTCTGAGTCAAAGAGGCTGGCATGACAATAAAGCCTGTGTATCCTTGTATCCTGAACTCCCATCTAACTAAACTAAAATAAATTAAACTAAACTGAAGTCTGTGCCTATTTCTTCTCATGCAAATTAGGTTATGCAACTTTTGGTCTATTTGTCTGTGTGATACAGTGTTTTCCAGTAATGTATTATACGGAAGCTGTTCACGGTTTAATTTCTTATCACCAGTTACCAGTTAAGTACACTACTGGACCTATGCATTTCATTGATCTATTCTCATTTGCTTTGCTCATCCCACAACCTGTACACCATTACTTATTTAAATCCAAAGTAAACAGAAGAGGAGTTATACATAAAAACCTAATAAAAAGTAAAACCACCGCTGCAACAGAACAACAAAATGGGAGAATTAAATGTGGACTCTTAAACATCAGATCTCTCTCATCTAAAGCTGTTCTAGTAAACGATCTAATATCAGATCATAATATTGATTTATTTTGTCTTACTGAAACCTGGCTGTGTCACGATGAATATGTTAGCCTAAATGAATCCACTCCCCAGTCACATTAATACTCACATTCCTCGAGGCTCAGGCCGAGGAGGTGGAGTTGCAGCCATCTTCGACTCAAGCCTATTAATCAAACCTAAACCTAAACTAAATTATAACTCGTTCGAAAGCCTTGTTCTTAGCCTTTCACACCCAACCTGGAAAACACTACAGCCAATTCTTTGTTATTTGTTATAGTGTACCGAGCTCCTGGGCCGTACTCTGAATTTTTATCTGAATTCTCAGAGTTCTTATCAGGTTTAGTCCTTAAAACAGATAAAATAATTATTGTAGGTGATTTTAATATTCATGTGGATGTAGAAAATGATAGCCTTGGTGCTGCGTTTATCTCATTATTAGATTCGATTGGCTTCTGTCAGAGTGTACATAAACCCACTCACTGTTTTAACCACACCCTCGACCTTGTTCTTGTTTATGGCATGGAAATTGAACATCTAATAGTCTTTCCACAGAATTCTTTTTTATCAGACCATTTTTTATTAACTTTTGAATTCCTATTACTGGACTACACGCCATTAGGCAAACATTCCTACACTAGATGTCTATCTGATAGTGCTGTAGCTAAATTTAAGGAAGCGATTCCATCGGCATTAAATTCAGTTCCATGTCTCCA